>WPDF01000063.1:0-222722 GCA_019137265.1 Neonectria coccinea | reverse complement strand
ATAAGACTACTAGAGTATATATATATAATTTAGTATAGCTTTAGGCTAACTAATAAAGATGCTTATATAATGCTTTTCTATATACCCTCTTAAAGGATTGCTATTAAGTTAGGGTGTTATTTTTAGTCCCTTTCTACTGCTAAATTAGTATAACTCTTAATTATTTTAAGCTATAATAGCTTATTACTATAAACTAGTCTTAGTACTTATACTAGATAAAGAACTAATAGAAGAAACTTTAGGTATTAATTACTATAATTTATTTCTTACCTTATAGCTTTATTATAATATCTTCTTATAGTAGTATTAAGTATATATCTAATAGGATAATATTATTTAGGGCTTAAAGGTTAATTATTACTTTACCCTTCTTTTTCCCTCTAATAGTTTACTATATAATAAATATTAAGCTAGTAAATAGTATTAGGCTATATACTTATTATATCTTACCTTAATCGTATAGAGTATTAAATACTTTATTTAGGAACTCCTTACTCTTAAGACTTAATAGATATAGTTAAGAGCTTAGCTTCTTCTTATACTAGTTATTAATTAGTAGGATCTTTATCTTTTAACCTTCCTCTATACTAATTTCTCTTTTATCTACCTAAAGGTTTAGGAATTCCTCTATAAGGGCTTATAGCATTTAGGTATATTTAGTATTATTATTATATATATAGACTAAGTTAAGTAGTATAATTTCCTTCTTATACTTAAAGTATAAGATTCCTAACTTAGTATTAATATTAATACCTATTTGCTAATATTCTAGCGATAGGGTTTATTCTTCCTTCTTATCTTCTTCTTAGGTGGTTTCTAGCTATAATAGTTTAAATAAGCTCTTTTATACTTTTACACTTATAAGTATAGAGTTTCCTACTTAATCTAATATAATTCCTTAGTTAATCTATTCTATCTTTATATTAGTAAGAATTAGCTTAAGTACTATTAACCTTCTTCCTTATAATAGGGATATAGGTTTTTATATTTAGTTAAGTATAAATACTATTTCTAGTTATTAAGTAATAGTTATTATTACTCTTAGTGCTTATAGGGCTAAGAATAAATCCTTCTTTATAGCTTTCTTTAGTGTATTAATCTAAACTCCTTACCTACTTTATAGTAGGATTACTATTAACTTAATAGTATAGACTAGAATTATTTCTCTCTTCTATTTATAAGTAAATATTAATAGCTATATACTACTATCTAATCTAATTATTATTTTCTATATTAAGTTTAGGATATCTACCTTATATAAAACTAAGAATTCTTATCTAAGTAAGAGTTTAGTACTAAGTTATAAGATTACTTAAGCTCTTATTTATATCTTTACTATAGTTAGGTATCTATCTTTAGTGCTTAAAAAGTAAATTATAAAGTTTACCTATCCTAATGTGTATTCTAACCTAATACTATTAAGTTATACCCTTATAGTTAGGTTTATACTAATATTTATAAAGAATTTTAATATCTTTTTACCTATTACTAAATATATAGCTTTAGAGTTAATATAGACTTCCTAGTAATTCTTTCCCTTTAGACTAGCTTAAGCCTATACTTATATATATATATATACTAATAGTAACTTTAGTCTTAGGATAATCTCTATTAGAGTGTATTTAACTATTTAGATATTTCCCTTTAGGGGTTTTTAGTAATATTTTACTACTTACTTTATATATTACTTAGGTAGAATATTTAGGACGAAAAGAATCTCCTTACTTATCTAGCTTAATAGTATATATTCTTAGATAAAATTATATAAGTTCTTTATTAAGTCTTTTTACTTAGTAGTTTTTTTACCTTTAGATACTAAATACTCTTTATCCTTTATATTTATATTAGTAGGGAATTCTTTATTTATAATATAGGCTTTCTTACTTATTACTATTAGGGCTTTAGCTTACTCCTACGAAAGGTAGTACTCTCCTTAGTTATTAGGTATTAAGCCCTTTAGAATATAGTATACCCTATTAGGCTAATTACTTAACTTTAATCTTACTCTTCTATCTTAATCCTATAGATAGGGTAGTAATCTTTAGGTTTACCTACTAGTAACTTTTATAGTAAACTTTAGTAATATCTTTAAGGCTAAGTCCTTTTATCCTCCTTAGGTAGATAGAGTACTTACTCTTCCTATAGGCTAATAGTATAGCTTAAACCTATAGAATTTAGTTCCCTATAGAGTATTCTAATATTAATTCTATTATAACCTAGTTTTAATAGGATATTCCTAGGGTTCCTAATAGACCTAGGGTCTACTTAGTATAATTTAGGGACTATTTATTTATACTTCCTAATAATTAGCTAAGCCTCTTTATATACCTTTTTAGATTAAGTCCTTTTAGCTACTAATTATAACTCTTATATATAGATTAAATATTTACTTATTATAGTATAATACCTATTTATTAAGCTATTTAGCTAGCTAAGAGTATAGTATTTTCTTATAAAGGTATATATTTAGTTTCTAGTAAATTATATATAGAATAAGAATATCTTAATACTTAGCTAATATAGCCTTATACTTTACTATTACTATCTAGCTAGAGAAGTTAGCTTAATTATAAATATTATAAATTATAAACTTTTCCTTATTAAATGCTTATTAAGTAACTTCCTATTATACTCTAAAATAAGTTTAAAGTAGGTTATACTAGAGTTTTAATCTAAACTCTTAATTCTATAGGTTCTACTTATTATTCTCTAATAGCTTACCTAAATACTAACTAAAGGTATTTCCTATTAGTAGTATTAGGATATATATTAAGAGAAAAGTATAATACTACTCTCTTTAAGTAGTATAATCTTTAAGGGCTTTAATAAATTAGGGAAAACTTTTCTAAATAATTATCTTTCTATCTTCTTTAATATTATTAAAGTCTAGATTAAAAGCTACTAATAGTTAGAACTTCTTAATATCTTTAAATTAAAATTAAACTCTCTTATTATTCCTTTAGGTAGTATTTACTATAATAGCTACTAATTAGTATAGTTAGTTAGAAGTAAGTATAAATATTAGTTTATAATAGTAGTTTATTAGTAGGGTATTTTCTTTTAGTAGTATGTTTTCTAGCTATAGACCTTCTAGAGGTTCTAAAGGTTTTAGGACTAACTAGCTATCCCTACTATTATTATAAGAACTTATATTATAATTATAACCTATACTTCTTAGGAGGTAAAGCTTAAAGACTAGCTTTAAGAAGGGGTTATATATAAACCTTACTTACTTTAGGGCTATAAGGGTCTTAATAAGGATAAACTATAAATCTACTATTAGAGCCTTACCTTTTCCCTTAGAAAGGGATAAGGATAGTTAGTTAAGTTATTTCTAAATAGAATAGTTTATAGAAGATAAGCTTATTACTTTAATTAGAGACTAAAGGAAGTCTCTAAGAATAGATTGCCTTACTTAAAGGATATAGATAGTACTATTATTATACTATATAATATAACTTATATATGCCTTAAGTTACTACTAATTAGTAATATATATTAGATTTATTAACTAAATAGTAAGGCTTTCTTATAGTCTTAGAATATTATTCCTTAATCTATATAGGAAATAAATAGGTTAGTTAACCTAGTATTCCTACGTATTAAGCTTACTAAGTAGGAAAGAATATACTAGTTATTAGTCTATATAACTCTTAATTACTTCCTTCTCTCTATAGTAATTATTATATTCCTTAGTAAAGGTATTTTATACTTTTAGTAGGAAGTATAGTATTAATACCTATTTATTATATTTAAGGACTATAAGGAGTTTCTAGCTAAGGAAGGGATTAAATCTTATTATATAGAATCTCTATATTAATATAGTACTACCCTACTATAGTAATACTATAATATAGTATTATTATAATATAGTATTACTACTAAGAAAAAATTATATAGTAATAGCTTAAAAGTAGTTTAAGGTTTAATTCCTTATTTATCTACTAATTATTATAGAAACTAGCTCTATAATATAAAATAAAAGTATAAAGATAAAAGAGTAATAACTAATAAGCTATAAGTATAGCTTATTAGCTATAAGTATAGTTTATTAACTATAGGTATAGCTTATTAGTTATAAGTATATCTTTATAAAGTAATAATCTTAATAATTAAATATTTAGTAGGTAAAAAGCATAAGTTTCTCTCCTATCTATTTCTTTAGTACTTTCTATATTTATCCTTTCTTAGGTGAATCTTTAGGAAATCCTATAGAAAAGAGTTCTTCTTATTTCCTTAGGATTTCCTATAGAAGAAGAATCTAGGAAATCTTAGTTCCTTCCTAGTAGAAGTCCTATAGAAGTCCTAGAAACCTTTATATAGGTATCTTTAGGGAGATTTATAATATATTATTAATAAAGCATTTAAATATAAAATCCTTTATTATATAGCTTTTATAGCTATTAATAATAAGAAGTTTCTTCTATCTTATCTTTTTTAGTATTATCTTAAGAATAAAGATAGTCTTAAGCTATATAAGAGTAATATAATTATTAGTTTAACCTTTTTATAATAATATAAAGTCCTAAATACTTAGAAAGTTAAAATCTTTAGGAAATTATTACTATTAAATAGTTATACCTTTAAAGATAACTAAAGGGGTTAAGGCTTAGCTAGCTATTAAGATATACTTAATAATTATAATTTAAGATTATAAGCTAGGGTTCTTAATTATAATAGCCTTATACTTTAAGCTTCTAAGTATAAGCTTATTATATCCTTACCTTTTTATTACGCTAGCTTTATTTATATTATAGTGATTTTCTAATAGTATCTTTTTAATCTTAAGGATAAATAGATATTTAAAGAAAGCTTTAATCTTCTTAGTTATAATACTATTAAAATAAGTAGAATTAAGCTTTTAACCTTTAAGGGTCTTAATCTTAAGATACTAATATAAGAATATATTAATCTAATAAATTCTAAGAGGATTAAGATAACTATTAAGAATAGTAATCTAACTAATAAAGTCTTAAAGCTAACTATATATTAAAAGGAAGCTAAGCTATTTTTAGACTAAGATCTATTATTCTAAGTTAGCTTCTTATTTAGGAGAGACCTTTTAGTAATACTTATAAGTAATTTTAGAATTTCTATAGCTATTAAGGCATTTAGATAGTATTAAATATAGAATACTATTATATAGAGTAGCTTAATACTAAAATAACCTACTTTCTATATTTAGAATTATAAGTTTAATATTATAATAGGCTAACCCTTAGGCAGCTATAGAAAGGTACTAGAATAAGGTTATTACTAAAGTTAAGAGAGAAAGAAAGGAAGCTAAAAGCTTCCTACCTATCTAAGCTAAATACCTATCTACTACTAACTAATCCTATAGTAAGGCCTTATTATAGTTAGAAGATAACCTTCTTATCTAGCTTAAGCTAGGGTAAAGCCCTAGATTATAATATACCTTTCTTCTCTAGGAAGTTAGCTAATAGGTAGTTTAGATTGCTTATACTACCACTCTATTATCCTTAATAGGCTTAGCTATATACATAATATATCCACTTAGTATAGTCTCTCTTCCTAAGGGAACTTAAGCACTTAAAGAAGCGCTTCTTTCTAATACCTAATAGGGAATTCCTTTATAAAGGCTAGTTTTCTATTTATCCTTAGAAATAAGTTAGTAATAATACCTTATTACTTATATAGTATTCCTCGCTATTTAGCTAGTTTATAACCTAGTCTAGTTATATAGCCCTAATAGACCTAATTAGCTAGATTAAGTTAGTTTAGCTATATATAACTTAGTTTAGATAGGGTCTTAGCTAATTAACTACTAAAGTGTAATATAATATATAGACTCTAATTAATCTAGCTAGAGATTAGCTTAGTTTAGACCTATAGTATACCTAAACGGAATAATATATATATCCTTAATTTTAGTTAATTTAGGCTTAATCCTAAATAGCTCTCTCTTTTACATACTTATTTAAAAGGGAATTAATCTCCCTAGTTAAAGACTTTTTCTTCTTTAGGTATTAGTTTAATCGCGCTTAAACTAATACTAAACTATCCTTATAGCTTAAGATAGTTCTATTTAAAGTATCTAATTTTATTATAGTGAAAATAATAGTAGTATAGTTAGCTACATTTTATATTAACTAAGTTAATCTATATTATATTATTAGATTAGTATAGGGTATTATTATTAATAGGTTTATTAGGTTAATAGTCTTTAAAGACTCTATTAAATCTCTTTAGTAAAGCGGTAAAGAAGATATATTTATTAAGCTACTCTTTATAATTAAGTTATCTTTTAATAGATAGCTATAATCCAGTTATAAGAATAAGTACCTTATAGTTATTAGGCTATTAGGTTATACCTACTTTAAAGAGTATAAATTCCTAGTAATTAATATAATTATAAGTACTTTCCTCTCTCTATTATTACTATATAATTAAGTAAAGATTAGTATATTATTACTTATAGGGCTTATTAATTATACTCTTAATATAAATAAGAAATATATTAGGTTAGTTATTATAATCTTTATTTTAAGATACCTTTATAATATATAATAGAAATATACTCTTAAAGGTACTATTAAGCTATATATATATATAGAAGAATTATACTTAGGACTCTCTAATTGTGGGTCTATTAATAGTGAATTTTACGTATATTAAGATTAACTAAGAGGGAAGCTTATCTTAACTTTTAAGCTAGTTAGGTATAGGTAAAATTTAGCGGTAAGTATCTATTATAAAGATCTTACTCTTATAGAGGGTCTAGCGTAAGAGGAACTTTAGTAAATATAATAAGCTAGCCTTTAGGCAGCTATAGAAAGGTGCTAGAATAAGGTTATTACTAAAGTTAAGAGAAGAAAGGAAGGAAGCTAGAAGCTTCTTACCTATCTAAGCTAAATACCTATTTACTACTAACTAATCCTATAGTAAGGCCTTATTATAGTTAGAAGATAACCTTCTTATCTAGCTTAAGCTAGGATAAAGCTCTAGACTATAATAGAATAAGTAGGTTAAGTAGAATATAGGGAAAGAGATAGTAGAGTAGTCTTTCTTAGTATAGTAAGGTATATAAGATATTTAGGATATAGCTAAGAGGGATCTTTAATTATAAGAGGAATAATATAGCGATAAGAATACCCTATACTAAAATACGAAAGGGTAATAGGAAATATAATTATAATATATTACTAAGAAGAGAAAGAAAAGAAGAATTTCTAAGTATAAGTATAATAACCTAATAGCTTAATTTAAGATAGTTATAGCTAAGTTTATATATAGGGTTAAGTAGATTAAGTAGTTATTTATATTATATATAAGATAATAAGAAATATAGTAATAATAATACTAAATTGGATTTATTAAGCTATTTAATAATATTATTATATTCCTTATTATATCTACTTAATATACCCTTATAGATTAATATTCTAAATGTGAAATCCTAAGCTTTCTATTACCTAGATAGAGAGCTAGTTTAGGGTTATCCCTACTATAGCTATTAGCTATATTATTCTTAGGATATTAATACCTATATTATAATAAGTAGTATTATAAGCTTAAAGCTTACTATAAGTCTATATAGGATTTATATTAGGATAAAAGCACTATTATTATTACTAGATAAGATAATTTATATACTTAATATATTACTCCCCTCTAACCTAATATCTAAATAGTAGTACCTTTATAGTAATAAGCTACCCTTAAAGAGGGTATTAAGTTACTTAAGCTCTTATATATACCTAAAGGTCTATATATAGTATAGTAAGTAAGGTTAAATCTATAGGTAATATAGTATAAGATCTTTAAATCTTAATAGAGAATAGGGCTATTATTATATAAGGAATATATACTAAGTGCTATACTTATTAGTTATTAGGAATAAGCTATAAAATAAACTAATTATTACTATTTACTATAAAAGGCCCTATTAGTATTACTATATTATCTATATAGATAGAGATACCTTAAGCGTTTAAATACTAGCTTTAATTATAATTATATATTTTTTATAATACTATTTAATATAGGAATAAAGACCTTCTTCTAAGAGGGAAAGCTTTACTTTATATATTATATAATATACTATAATTAACTTATATTATACTAACTATAGTACTATAATAAGGTATTATATATTACTTATAGCTATAGATAGATTAATCTATTATTAAGAGATAAAATAATATATATTAAATAGCTATATATATAGTAAATTACCCCTCTATTTAATTATATAAAGAAATACTATAATATATATATATAAGAGAGATATTATATATACACTTATATCCCTCTTACATCTAACTTATATAATGGATCTTAATTACACTAGGGGGCTAGTGCACGATATCACGTGGGCTTATTTGCACCGGCCCCGGTGCAGGTATGCGTCGCCTGACCTAACACCTGTCTCACATATCGCAAGGCTTCAGTCTCAGGCATCCATCTCTTTTAGTCCTCGAAACGTAGCATACATCTACTGAAGCATATCACAATCACCACAAATCAATGGCGCCTTACCAATATAAGCCACTTCAAGCTGCGACGCAAGAGATCCGGCTTGTTCACCTTGTACCCGGGGATTTTAGAGACCCCATCACGATCAGCATTGTTCACTCGCCGTTTCCGCTGCCTCCGATATCTCAGCCCAAGGATCACAACACCCAAGTTGACGCTCTCCGGGCCGTGGTACCTCGGCCGTGGTCGGTTGAAGAGACTGAACGTGGTGATCTCATCTTATTCAATGTAGTCAATGGCGAGACACACCCGATTCCCTCGGATCTTCCACCGTCAGATGACGCCCAAGAGTACCAGCCACGATATGAGGCTTTGTCATACGTCTGGGGCGACGCCGGTGTCTCTGAATATGCCCAGGTTGAGGCTGAGGATCCCCAAGCAGCAGGCCATCCCCTGGCGACACTGGGAATACGCCCGAACCTCGCCTCCGCACTCCGCCACTTGCGGTCCACTGATGAGACTCGAGTTCTGTGGATCGACGCCATATGTATCAATCAAGATGATATCCCCGAGCGCAATGAACAGGTGAAGAGGATGACGAATATCTACTCACTCGCCCACCAAGTCGTCGCCTGGCTGGGTGAGGAGTCCAATAACAGCAAGCATGCTCTCACGACGCTGCGGCATGTCGCGCAGCAACTCGAGGCAACCAAGAGCGGCCGCATTATTGCCGCTCCTGATGCCACAGATCCTAGCCTGTGGAGGAATGATCACGCACCGTCCTTCGACCAGCAGACTTGGCAGGCGGTGATGCACTTAGTTGAACGCCCGTGGTTCTATAGGCTCTGGTGCTGGCAAGAGATCAATCTCGGTGGTCGACTCGGCCATCTCTACTGTGGTGGCGATAAGATTGCATGGAACGACTTCTGGATGACGATACTCTGTCTTAACAATAAAGACGGCTCACTTCCGATGAAGTTCCGCGAGCGATTCCGGCACATCGTCTTCCTCAAATACGACGCGACGGGACACTCCATGAGCAACATTCTGGATATCAGTCGAAGCAAGGGCTGTGTCAACCCGAGAGATAAGATTTACGGGCTTTTAGGCATCACAGCAACGTACTTCAGCTCCAGCATTGTAGTTGATTATCTGCGACCTGTCGAGGACGTGTACAAAGAGGCATTCCTGGCGCATCTGAATGTCACAAAGCGGTTGGAGCTACTCAAGCATTGTGATTTAACTAACCGCCAAGTTGGAGGTCCATCGTGGGTGCCGGACTGGTCCAAGACAGAACTTGCAGCTCCGATCCTCAGCGAGCAGCTCTCGTCTGGAATATCCCAAGCATCGTTCACGCACACGGAACCAGGCATTCTCGAGGTCTTGGGAACACAGCACACGACGATTCAGTCTGTGAGTCTGGTGGCGTCAAAAGTGGAAGAAGAGACTTTGTTAGTGGTGAAAGATTGGTTCCAGCATCTGCCGACTGAGCGCACTTACGCTACGGGTGAAAGCATGGAAACAGCCTTTGTCCTTGCCCTCTGCATGGAACGCACCAGGGAGCGACACCCGTACAATCACAACAAGAGCGCTGCAGAATGGGTTGGTACTCTACATAAGATGTTGAGCTTGACCACAGCCTCACAGGACGATCCATTCTACTCTGAGCGGGAAACGGCGAACACGATACAAAAGGTCCGCGGCCGTCGTTTCTTCACAACTGAGAATGGGCTGATTGGCACTGCACCGGCATGTACTCAAGTTGGTGAGTGATACCAAGTCTCGGCGTAAAAGTATGAATTGACATTATCCTTAGGCGATGCAATATGTCTCCTGCTGGGAACATACGCCCCCATGGTCTTGCGCCCAACACCCACCGGCACATTCCAGATCGTGGGAGAATGTTACGTCCATGGCCTCTCTGATGCAACAGGCCTACTTGGGCCACTGCCAAGCGATTGGAAGGCAATCATCAAAGGAGATGCCTTGGGCAGACCAACCCAGCGGTTCATGGATCTCAGGAATGGTCAGGAGACGCTGGTTGACCCACGGTCACCTTTGCCACCAAACTGGGAGCGAACGACGTATGAAAGACGTGCTGATGATCCCGCCATCTTTGAGAGGTTTCGGAATGTTCAGACCGGCGAGGTGGTTAATTACGACCCGAGATTGTCTCCCGAGGCGCTGGAGGCGAGCGGTATTGAGTTAAAGACGTTTAAACTGGTCTGACAAGTTTCACAGGATTGGGAGTTTGGGAACGGCATTAAGACTTATCTTGAGTAGCCTTTAGACAGATTTTAAGAACGAGTTATGGTTTAATGTTGAAGCGAGGTCTGAATCGCTCATTAAGTGATTGAGCTTGGAATCCGGATGGCTTCTTAAGAAAATAAAAAGATAAATCTTTCATATTAGTTAAGGTTAGTTAGATTTACTCGGTGTTTAGTTTAAAGCTATAATTAGTATTTAAAGTTGAATAGCTTTAATATCTATCTTTAAATGTTAGGAGAGTAACTAATCTTATGCTACCCTAGGTACTCTGTATATGTGCTGGGAGCTGCGTGTGATGTTATTGTATGTGCTGATATTTGGCCGTGGACACGGGCCAAGTCGTCTCATCGCTTGAACCACAGGTCTCTAAGGAACGTCAACCAAACAAACCTTTGCTAAAGCATCATCATGTCCAACGCACCTGCGACACCCCGTATGCGCGCTGTTGCTTGGAACGTGCAATTCCTCGCCGGCTTTATCAACGTGGTCGCGGACGAAGAGCTGCCACAGTTGCCCGGCTTGATAGCAGGCACTGACCTGAACCGGCCTGTCCCGCCTCCTCGTTCCGACTATCGATCAGACAACGCGTCCAATCGTCGGCTGGCGCGCTTCCGTATTGTTCGACACAGGCCTTGCAGCGTAGCCCCAGAAGAGCCTCTGGCAGCACATATCACGGCTGGCTGTGCGACCTATATTGCCGTGCCTCCTCGCCGCTATGAACCACGACACCTGCCGCCTAAAAAGGCTTCATTAGACACTCGCTTTACCGCGGTCCCTCTTCGCAAGACAGCCCGTATGCGTCGGACCTCGCAGTCCCCCTCTAAGCGATTGGCTTCCGGTTCCGGCTCCGTATCCCCTAGCAAGAGGGACGACGAGGACGAAGCCGTTGATGATATGGTTGCTCCGCCAAAGCTGAACGTCGCCGAGACGTATGCCCGTCAGACCATCGCCTCGTTCCGTCTCGTCAACGCTCGTAAATGCGCCATATCCGACAGGGGCAAGTCCTGGTGCATTAGTCCTGCCCATGGCCCTGCCCTGCAGGCCTGCCACATTGTGCCCCAGCAGCACTATCATGTAGATCCCGCCCCCGGCTTTGGTGACGACGGTCATGATGATCTGGCGAGTCCACGTCGCTTGGCTGCCGCCTGGGAGCGCACCTGGTCGCCTGAGAACGGCATCCTCCTTCTCAGCCATCTTCACGAGCTGTTTGACATGCGCCTTATTTCCATCCATCCCGACTCGCTGCGCGTCCGCGCTTTTGTGCCGTATGACGTGCTCCTGGATTACCACGGACGCATTGCCACGGTGCCTGAAGATGTTGATCGGATGGCCCTTCGCCATCACTATGATATGTGCTGCATTGAAAACATGGCTGCCGAATTGCCCTACGTGGAGCAGCTTCCCACTGCCATCGATAGTGGACTCTCAGGGATGTCGGGTGTCAACTCGCCTCTCAGCGGCCGATCGAGCATCCCCGATTTGAGCAGACAAGCACACCAGATGCGACAGAAGGACGAAACTGCTCGCGAGCCATCGAAACGGTCTCGTCTGTTCGGCGATGATGTTGTCGACTGCCCCGGAATGAGCAGCGACGATGCTAGGTCCTCGTCAATGAAGCTTTACTCCTTGCCGAGAAGGAAGTCCGTGGTCGAAAGCGGCAACGCTTAGACTATGACTTGCCGTATGACCGTTTAGTAACTCCTGAGAGCAGCGTCGAGTTCTTGGCCGACGTAAACTGGGAGTTGGGTAAACTCGTTAGGCACACAAGATAGGCCCTCATGAGTGCAGAAGCGCCCACGGCTGTTGTGAAGACTAGCTATAGCTACAAGATGGTTAAATAGACCCTTTGTAATTATAATCTGTACACTAATTCTATTCCTCGCCCTAATACTATCCCTAAATGTACCCTTAACCAACCCTAACCAGCCCTAACTATTGACCCTAGCTATTATCTCTATATATCTTATATTGCTAATCAGGTAGGCACTTTCTATCCCCCTTTCATTGGATAGTTTCGGCGTGGATTGTCCGGGATGGCACTAGGCAGATTCCAGGATGTAGCCTTAATAGAGGGAAAGGTATATCTTTTATCTATATCAGCGTTATGTACTTTTCGTACGTTGTGTAGTTATTCTTCATCACTCTAGAACCAATCAGAGAGTGCACATACTGCGATGCCTTTTGTGGCGAATCTGAGCTACCTCCCTCATCCAATCAAAATTCGAGTATGAAACATCCACTTTTGTCTATGCTCTGTTCTTAGGCGTTGAGCGACGATGTAACGTTTCAACCTGCGGATCAACGGGCCTAAACTAACACGCATCAAACCGTCCTGGGGCCAATCCCACTTCCCTCTTTATCCTCAACGAAGAGTGACCCTTCGTCGTATACGCATCTTTGAGAAACGGCGGGAATGTATTTATGCGGTGTCCATGAACACTGAGACATGTATCACTACGTTTACAAAAGGAGTGCCCTTGTGCGAGACAGTTCCTTGTTATACCGTAGTCATAGATCTACGCTCATGGGGGTTTATTTGTTTAAAGGTCGGATGTATCTTGAGCAGCTCGTCGTTGGTTATAGTGAAGGATCTTGGCCCATGGAATTATCAGCCCAAGGGCTCAGAAGCTACTTGATAAGTAACGAGTCAGGCCAGAATACCAGATAAAGAGGCTATTACCAACACGCAATTTGAGTCTAGCGTGCATGTTAGATTCTTGGCCTCCTCTGAGAACCTTGGAGGTTGTCGTCCACTATCAGCACGAATAGACTGGCAATGGAGGGAGACGTACCCGTTCGTCAAGCACCACGGTGGAGTAAACCAAAAATCCCGGTAGCCAATACGTAACTTACACGGCAGATTCCCTGTCGTGCAAAAGGACTTGGATGTCAGTAGTCCGTAGTTCATTGCCGATCCTCACCCCACAGGGTCCCCATCCTTCGGCATCTTCATCCGAACGCAACGATATACGGGGTGGCCTCGCCCGCTGACTGGCCGGATTACCGCAGCGGCAATTCGACATTCTCCAGTGTAATTGTGCCATTTGATTCACTGACGGGGTCACGTAGTGGTGCTCCCACTCTTGCGATTGAGTTCCCCGGCCAAATCTCCAGCAGGGAACATCGTGGGCAAAAGTTCGTATACAATAGGAAGGTGGTAGTCATGAAAACCGCAACGACGGCGAATCCGCCATCTGCGATTACAATCGCATCATTGAGTTTAGTTGCGATACTGTCTAGACGATCGCTGCGTGGCGATGCTAGGGATATCAGAGGCGAAAAATCACTCAGGCTAGGGCATATAGTCGCCAGCTTTCCCTGCCTTTAATTAACGATGGTATTAGTACATCCCTCTATATACGATGAATACACGCGTTTGCGTTACTTCTTAACCGAAACGTTCTTTCCTCAGTATTTAAGCCATGCCGGTCTTCGCTGAGGACGCGCCGGGTGCGAAAGCCACCCCGGTCACGTCCAAAGCACACAGCACAGATGATACGAAAGACGGGCCCGAGGTCGCGGTCAGTGGTGGGACAAGTAAGGCCTCGCCGCGTGAGACAGACGAAGACTCAAAGGATTCTCCGCACGACGATGCCGACGATACGATATACGTCAAGGGACACCCGGTTATTCGCAATGGTAATTCTGCATGCACTCTTATCATGTCTCTTTGCTAACAGCTTCACAGGAGTCGACGTGTCGAAATTCGTGGTCTCGATTCGTGATGATGGAGATCCGGCGCTGACCTTCCGCTCTATTCTCCTGGGCACCGTCTTTACAGCTCTTTCCAGCGTCATCACGATGCTCTATGTCTTCAAGCCGACCCAGATGCAAGTCTCGGCCGTCTTCATCCAACGTACGTCCTCCAAGAATTAGGCCCATTGGCTTCCCACTAATTCCGTCAACAGTCCTTGTCTTCATCTTCGGTGAGATCTGGGCCCTTGCAACACCACGACCCGACCGGTTTAAATGGCGCTGGCTGCAAACCGTACTCCGATTCTTGAACTTCGGACAACCATTCGGCATCAAAGAACACGTCATCGCCTCGCTTATCGCCTCATCCGGGAACAACGGCCTGTCCGGAGTGGAGATCTACGCAGTCGAACGCCTCTTTTACGACAAGAGTGTCTCGGCCTCCACGGCGGTGCTCGCGACCTTTTCCATCTCGCTCTGTGGCTTCGTTATCGCAGGTGTACTCCGGCCGCTGATCGTCTATCCCGCTGAGATGGTATACTGGTCGACGTTGCCGCAAGTAGTCCTCTTCCAGAACCTGCATTTCGATCGACGTGCCAACCGCGGCCGCCTCGTCAAGTTCATATGGGCCCTTGGCTTTGCGGCTGTCTGGGAGATCTTCCCTGCCTACATCGTCACTTGGCTAGGCGGCGTCTCGATCTTCTGTCTTGCGTCGATGGATGCCCCGGAAAACACCCGCACCGTCTTCTCGACCATCTTTGGAGGAGCTTCGTCTAACGAGGGCATGGGTCTGCTTAACTTTTCGCTAGATTGGCAGTATATCCAGAGCTCGTTCCTGTCGTTGCCGTTCAAGCAGCAGGTCAACTCGTGGATCGGCTACGCGATTTGGTACATCGTCATGCCTGCGCTGTTCTACGCCAATGTTTGGAATGCAAAGACCTTTCCGTTCATGTCGACGTCCCTTTTCGCGAGCAACGGGACTGGGTTCTCTACGACGGCTATCTTGAACGACCACGGAACGATCGACTACGACAAGCTGGAAGAAATCGGCCTACCGCATCTGACCTCCAGCACGGTCTGGGGTTATTTCACCTCGAGCTTGGCTATCGGGGCGTTGATTACGCATGTCATTCTCTTCTACGGCAAGGATATGGTTCTCGCATGGAAGCAGTCGCGCGTCAAGACTCAGCCGGACATTCACTACCAAGCGATGCTAAAGTACAAGGAAGTGCCGATGTGGTGGTACATATTCCTGTTCGTCCTTTGCTTCGTCGCTGGGTTGGCTGTGAACATCAAGGGCGACACGACGCTTCCGGTCTGGGGCTACATCGTCTCTCTTCTTCTGGGAGGCTTCATTGCGCCGTTCTCCTGTGTTCTCTACGGACTATACGGTACCGGCATCGGGACAAACCAAATCTCCAAAATGGTCGCGGGCGTTGTCCATCCCGGTCGACCGCTGGCCAACCTGTACTTCGCCAGCTGGTCGCATCAGGTCATCCTCCTCGCCGTTAACCTGGCCAACTGGCTGAAGGTCGGGCAGTACACTAAGGTCCCCCACCGCGTCATGTTTGGCACGCAAGTCTACGGGACTCTGCTCGGCGCGGCCTTCAACTACATCGTCATGACCACCATCGTGACGAACCAGCGCGAGATCCTCCTCGACCCCAAGGGAAACAACGTCTGGAGCGGGTCTACCATGCAGAGCTTCAATTCCCAGGCCATCACGTGGGCCCTAGCAAAAGAGATGTACGGATCGTCAGGACGCTATGTCATTGTTCCTCTAGGTCTCCTATTCGGCGCTATCCTACCAGTCTTGCATTGGGGTCTGATCAAACTGTTCCCGCGTGTGAAAGACTGGCCCATTAATACGACGATTATTGTGTCGTTCGCCGGACAACGATACTACGGAAACACGTCGTGGGTTTGGTCGTCGATTGCCGTGGGCGTGTTCTCGCAGTTCTGGCTTCGACGTCGGATGCCGCGCATTTACAACAAGTACAACTATCTCATTGGCGCAGCGTTGGATGGAGGATCCCAGGTCGTCATCTTTGTTCTTTCTTTTGCCGTGTTTGGAGCGAGTGGAAAGGAACATCCTTTCCCGACTTGGTGGGGTAATCCAACTGGCAATCCGGATCATTGTTTGTAGGCTTAGTACAATGAACATTGGTAGACGAAGGCGTCTTGGGTACTTGGGAGTTGAGCGGCTTAAGTAGTAGATGGAGGAGAAACACAACTAGCCAGTAGGGTCTAGATAATTAGAGTACATACTATATATACGCTACTATATATTAATTCCCGTCAATGTCGAAGGTCAATGTTTGATATACGCTCTATCTGTGTCTCCAAGCTTCAAGATCTACACATAGAATGACATGTCTTCATGTCGTCATTTATTACAATTTAATTCTTCAACATAATATTCTGGCTGGAATGGTTGGAGATATTCTCATCCTCCAAATTCGAATAGCCTTTCCCTCTCCTATCCGTCTCCCTTAGTTCCGAGACAATAACCTCTTTAGTCTGTAGTATCCCATCCATAGCGGTCTTGCGTCTACTCTTCATCATGTACGCATTATTATCCTCGTCGGCCGCGGACCTATGGCCAACTGAGATGTGTGTCCCCTGTGTTCCCTGGCCGTAGTACCGCTGTCCTGTCCCTGTCCCTGTGCCGTGCGACCGCGATTCCGACTTTGCCTGTCTGCGCTTGTTCCAGAGGCCGTAGATGGTGGGTGCGTTGACGACCATGGCGGCGGTGAGCAGCTCGGTGCTGGCCCAGGTGGTGCGGTTGATCTGGCTGTCCTTGTTCATGGCGTTGATCGGGAGGCGGATGACGGTGATGGCGATGATGAAGATGCCGAGGGTGAAGAGGGCGGATAGTTGGACTTTACGCTGCCAGGCTGTCTTGAGGGAGATGACGAGCGGCATCGGGAGGACGAGGAGCATGAAGTCGGTGATGATGTTGAGGACGCCGACGACGATGAGCTGTGTTTGGGCCTTGGCGCAGTCACCTAGAAGACAGTTAGTAACAGTTTTGATGGAGTGTTGGAGGAGAGTAGTTTGCATACCTGGATCAGGGACAACCTGCCAGTATAAATGGAAGGGCTTGCATTCGGTGAAAGTCACCACTTGGGTCGTGGCGTATGTTGCGGCGAAGACGACGAGGTAGGACCAGATTGTAATGTGCTCGTATCTCAAGTTCATGAGCAGTCGGCGGTAGACGTCCATGAGGACCAGCTTTTGGAGCCATAGACTGTTGGCCTTGTTAGCATGTAGTGAACATATCCGACCGGATCAGTATCCAGCAGCCGTGGTCGACAGAAGGTACTAACTATGAGTTGTAGAAAACCCGATTCGTAATCGAGAGCTTGCTCCCAACTTGCCGCTGGTGTATCTCGGTCGCTGTGAAAACATGCGTCTTCCGGATCGCAGCCGACACATTGTTCGTGCCCCAAGTCAGCACCACATGGATCAAGCCAAGTCTGGTCAAGGCACACAGACAAGCGCCCATGGTGAGGTAGTCCCCGAGGTTGAACGGCTGCCTGGCCACCTTCCTCCAGACCAACCTGGCCCCCATGATGAAGAGGGCCAAGCAGCTAAAGAGCCAGTGGATCAGCAGCGTAGGGTCATCCATGCCAGAGACGAAGGGATTAGAAGTGGTTTCTTGGCGAGGGGAGTGGCTATTTTGACGGGGACTGTGAAGATGTTGATCACCCTCTGGGTATATAAGGACGATCTTTGCGGTTTGCAGCCCTGGTTTGGGCTATCCCGAACACGGATGGGCTTTTCTCGTCTATGCGAGACTCCGCTTGCGAGCAGCGTGGTGTAACATCGCTCGGGGATCGTGGACTGAGAGCCCTTGCTGAGCACGTGGAAAGGAAGATACGGTTCTTTTTGAGGAAAGAATGGTGATGTTTGGTCAAGGGAGCACACGACGATGATATTAAGTCTGAGACTATTGGCACAAATCTCTATTTGATATACCTCGTCTTGATTGCCGTATGCTATTCCCGCCCTCCCGTCCTCCCGCGCTCTCATCCCAAGACCTTCTTCCCGTCTGAAATTCAGAATAGAAATCCCGCTGTCAAAACTGCTAGACGGCCAGTGACACATTCCGCGGCACCCGCCATCTCAAACCCGTTAGCACACCCAGTAGTCCCAGCGCAAGCCCCCGCGCTACGTGCTAGGCGACCTTTTTAGGCCCGACAAGGCGGTTTGCCCCTGAACTTATGCAGACAAGCTCCGACACCGTTAGACTGTCAGTGGAGGACCAGTTCGTCCCTGGACCCTTGGGCGGAAGGAATGTCTTCTCGGATGATATACAGGAGACACGGATCCAGAAGTCTTCCCGAGCGAGGGTGGCCTGTTCCGCGGACTCGTCACCTGGCCCAATGCAGGAAATTGGCTCATCAAAGAGAGGATGGTTATGGATGCTTCTTTTCGATAACCTTTTTCTTCCCATGGGGATTTCTCCACGCGACGACGGGACTATGGGGATTTTCCCCGGCCGCCAAGGTGAGAAGCACGGTATTTCGTGCATGTCCGCATCGTGGCACGCGACTCGTAGACGGTGAGATATTTCTTTGGTAAGTTAGTTAGTGTGCGGAACCCCGAAGCGGAGTCCGCCCGCCATGGCATATAAAGGAAATACTCCCGACCGGTTCAGCCCAGTTCTATCTCTTCATCCCATCCGCTGAGTTTCACTACCCAGCGCCTCCCATTCACCCTTTCATCACCCGAAGACCCGCTTTGCTTTCCGCTCGCTGATCGCCATGCACTTCTTTACTCTTCCGGTCGTGGTGGCTGCGCTACTGGGCTGTGCTTCTGCCGCACCAAACAAGCGTACCAGCGACTCCTCCTCCTCCTCCTCCTCCTCCTCCGGCGCTCTGTCTGAGGTCCCTTATGTTCGCTCGTATTTCTACGCGGGCGGGCAGTACGTCGACGATGGGTCCGGCGGGCACATCTTCCGGGATCAGATGTACGTCGAGAAGCTGGTGCCCGTTGATGGCGTGACGCAAAAGGTGCCCATTGTGTTTATCCACGGCCAGGCCCAGACAGGCACGGTATGTCCCCACACAACCCTTCAATGTTATATCAGGCCGTGCCGCTAACTCGGCCAGAACTTCCTCAACAAGCCCGACGGCGGCCGCGGCTGGGCCTCGCTCTTCATCCAGCAGGGCTACGAGCTGTACATTGTCGACCAGACCTTCCGCGGACGCTCGCCCTGGCAGCCCACCTACGGCGCCACCAAGCCGTCGACGTACTCGGCCGAGATCATCCAGCAGCGCTTCACAGCTGGTAAGGAGTACAACCTGTGGCCGCAAGCGTCGCTGCACACGCAATGGCCCGGCACCGGCAAGATGGGCGACGCCGTGTTCGACGCCTTCTACAGCTCCAACGTGCAGTTCATCAGCAACGCCACGTACCAGCAGACGACGGTCCAGAACGCGGGTGCGGCGCTGCTCGACAAGATCGGCAAGCCCGTCGTCCTCATCGGCCACAGCCAGGGCGGCCTCATGCCGCTCATCATCGCCGACGCCCGTCCCAAGCTCACCAAGGCCCTCATCCTGCTTGAGCCCACCGGCCCTCCCTTCCAGGAGGCCGTCTTCAGCACCAGCTCGGCGCGCATCTGGGGCCTCACCGACATCCCCGTGACCTACTCACCCGCCGTCTCCGATCCCACCACCGAGCTCGTCAAGCAGACCTTCGCGGCGCGCGGCACCGACTACGTCAAGTGCGTGCTCCAGGCCGAGGACCCTGCTCCCCGCAAGCTCGTCAACCTCGCCAGCAAGCCCATCCTGCTCGTCACGTCCGAGTCGTCGTACCACATGCCGTACGACTACTGCTCCGTCAAGTTCCTGCAGCAGGCCGGGTGCTCCAAGGCCGAGCACCTGGAGCTCGGCGAGGCGGGCATCCACGGCAACGGACACATGTTCTTCATGGAGAAGAACAGCGATCAGATCCAGAAGACACTGCAGCGCTGGATCCGAAAGCAGCAATAAGCCACATTCGGCACGAGAGACATGATTGCGCATTCACCCATAGACATATTTCACGGACTTGATGTATATACATACTAGCATAGACAGAGCAAAGGCCCCCATCAAGGAAGGCCGCATCGTTTGATCCTATGTCTTACAAGACAGGATAGACGCTAAATAATACTTAATGTTGCTCACCAACTGCTGCCTGTCACTCTAGATCACTTGTTTAGTTCAGTGGCTTGACTACCTGCTAGCTCAGTCATGCTTAAATAATAGTCGCGTGTCAAGGACTATGGCTAGTCTTAGCGAACATCTGTGCTTACGGCGCCACCAACGGCTTGCCAATTCTATGAGCTAATTCTCCGCCTCAAGTAGCTCATGACGGAGAAACTAAGAGCAACGGCTAAGACGACGGACTACTAGTCGAATATTCCTCCGCCCAGCAACACGACTCTTTAATCCATTCTTTGCCATCGTTTCTATTTTGTGAATTGACCTGTTCGAGCGAAAATCCACGTTCCTGCTAATGTAAAATGACGAACCAACACCAGTGAGCCTACAGATAGCTCATGAGACCAGCTTTTATAGTAGGATATACGTTGTTATTTTACAAGCCTCGACTTTCCATATCTAAACCTCCAGACTGGACCCAACTTTCTAAGATCCTAGAGTAGGATCGGTTGCGGGCCGATTGCCGGGTACAATGGGTCCATCCTCATCGAATGATTGGGAGCGAACCCTCGTATCATCCTGTCCGGAGATCTGAGTACCACTCTGAAGCATGCACCTTTAATAAATCCCTGTTAAAGCTACTCTTAACCGAAACTATCGACCTCTCTACAGTGATGCTGCTTTTGACGTCTCCAAAACCCACTTCACTTCGGCAGCTACAGCTTCGGGTTTCTCCAGAATAACCAAATGGCCAGGCTTTTCCAACTGCACGAACCGAGAGACCGAAGACAGCTTCATCTGCTCGCACTGCAATTCCTCGTCCTTCTCTTCCATCCCTTCAATCATCTTCGAGACAATGGCTCGTTGCTCTTCCGTCCCGCTTCCCGCTGCCACACCAGCGTCATACACTTGCTGATACTCTCGAGCCGAGTTACCCTTGATGACACTAATCGGCTTATTACCGAGGATCTGCTTCTCGAGCTGTTTCTTTCGCCGAGCGTTTTTTCGGTGAGCGGCCAGGCAAATGTCTCGATGGCGGTTTGGGGGCCGTTCTCTGCGATTTCTTGCAGCTGGGCCTGTGTTATACGTCAGCTCGTTGTAGCAACCATAATGGGACTTGGTTGACCTGCCTGCCACTCTGCCTGTGTCAACTTATGTCTTTCCTTTAATTCAACCACTTCAAAGAAATCCCAGCCTCGTAGGAAAGCCATGGTGTTGGGAGCATCAATCGGTCGGAGTTGTGTCGTCGGTTCCTGTATACACTCAATCATCACCATGCCCACCACGTCGTCCTTCCTCCGCTCGAGAAACTCCCGAGCAACGATTCCTCCCCACGACATCAGCACAAAGATAAACAGCTCCTCCACGCCTGCCTTCTGCAGGAGTTTATCGAGATCGTCCGCGGCCTTTTCGGCGTAGACGCGAGGTTCGTATTGGTTCGCGGACGAGTTTAGCTCCGACTTGCCCAGACCAGCGCGGTCGTGGGTGTAGACGCGTACGAACGGGGTCAGGTGGTGAGTCACGAGCCGCCCAGGCCGCTTTCGAGGATCACCACGGGCTCACCGGGGACGCGGTCGGGGCCGTCGGCGCGGAGGCAGAGGTCATGGCCGTTGACGGAGATGACGCCGGAGTGATTACCGTGGAGCCAGTCTTGAGACGTCATTGTGATGGTCTGTGAGAACATGTAGATCTAAGATGGAACTCAAGGGGTGATCGTGAAGAAGCGAAAGAGGGGAAATACCATGTCGTTGGGGCAAGCCAGGGCAGGTTAAGCGATGGGTGGTTATTGTGCAGGGATACACACCCATCCGTGTGTGGGATCATCTTGATATGTGTGACGATGCTAGGATTTGATAAATTAAATGTCAGATAGTAGTTGAACAATCAGTGCCAGCAACGTTAATGTCAGAAGTATAGCTAGACGGTCTGAATAAGACGTGTGCAACTACTTCATTTATCTCTTCAACTTCGTCGGATTACGCTATCAACATTGAAGGCAGTGTTGCGGTTTAGTCATTCCCAGCCTTGTTATATATTAATTACATGAGTTGGTTTGAATGCAGTAGTTCTGAACTGTAAAGAGCTATGGAAATGGCGGTCGTAATAGCTTGGTCAGACTGTTTTCATCTGTCGGTGTCCTTTTTCTTAAAATAATGTGAGTCGATTAGACCTATTTCAACAAATGAATAAATTTAGAGGCAAGCTCAAGAGCTGTATATTATCAATTATTTCAATCGTGTTAGACAGCCTCACCAAACCCATTTGTTGTCTTCACACCTCTGAGAACGAAAGACGTGGACTCTGATTCATCCTCTAGGGTAGTGATATTAATAGCTTCAACCTCGTCGTTTGCCCTAATTCGTCAGATAAAACGCACTGTCTCCTCACGGGTCCCACTCAGTACGTACTATTTTTTATCGGAGACCCGGCTGTCCCCACGTCTTTTTGACCCCATTTCCTCATCAACTTCGTTCCTCCGTGGCACAGTGCGTTGGAAAGACTACACTGTATAGGCTGTATAAATGCACATTGCCATAATGGAACAGCGACACCTTCTCCCCTCAAAGCCTGGGAGTGAGTATTCAAGGCGTATCTTACTCTTCTTACTTCTTCGTACATTGTGCAGTCTTTACCATCCAAATCTTTTCAACCCAAACTTGGTTTTGCTTTCTCGCCCAAGTATCGGCGACAGCTATTTGTACACCCCCCCTGATGCACTCCGAGGTACAACACTTCTGACATCAACCGCGAAAATGACGAGCAATGGACCCAAGTTCAGGCAAGAGATTCAGTAGGTAAGTCGTATGGTATCCTCCCAAAATGAATTCCACTAGATGCGCTGCATAGATGATGTATGTAGCTGGGGAAACCCTCGAAGCATCCGTCGAGACCATATCTCTAGTCGAGGATATCATCAGAGACCAGGTGGTCCTAATGGTAAGCAAAATATATCTCGTCACTCTCGAAATTCTCACAATACTCTAACCTCGACTATAACCTAAGCTGACAGTGGCAAACAACCTCGCTGCCCGACGCGGATCTCGCGTCTTCTCCAACAACGAATTGATCTTTCAGTTCCGCCACGACGTCGCTAGGGTCGGGCGGTTGCGCAACTTCCTCGCCTGGAAGAGCATACGCAAGACGACCAAGGATTCCGAAGATGACAAGGCCGAGTTAGCCGCAGTCGACGAACCCGCTTCATTCGATGACCTGGCCGGGGCTCCCGACGAGGAAATATCCGCAAAGGAAGCCAAGGCTCCTGTCATTCTTCTGCCATGGGATATTTCGTCTTTCTTCCCGGACGAGATACCCGACAGCCTCTTCGAAGACGACACACTAGACGAGTCAAACGACGCCGTGCTCGAGAAACTGCGCAAAGCCGACCACAAGACAAGAAACATGACTGCCGAAGAGTACGCCACTTGGTCCGAGTATCGCCACGCATCATTCACCTGGCGCAAGGTCAAGCGATTCCGCGAATGGGCCGGCCTAGGTGTCATAGCCGAACATAAACCAAATGACGACGTGCTTGACATTCTCGGCTTCCTGACCTGCGAGATGGTGCAGAAGCTTACGGAGCTGGCGTTGGAGATTCAAGCACGGGAAATGGCAAGGGACAACAGCGATGGAGATGTCCCCCCCACGGCCACTACAGAAGCCATTGCATCTGGAGGGCTATTTGCATCTTCCACGAGATCGCGATTACCTATCGAATCCAAACATGTCCGGTTGGCTTTTGAACGGCTCCAGATACGGCCAAAGAGGAGTTATGCATTGCTTAATGGGACAAGATTGCCGCAAAGAAATGAGCTAAGATTGGTATGTTCCAACCAATACATGGGATTGTTGTTTTTGCAACTAATTTAGTGGGAAAGATATGAGGGTATAGTCAGAGTAGCCAGAGTCATCAAGGAGAGGCTATCTGGGAGGGTGCACAGTTGTTTGTGCGACCTTGACAATACTTATCGAGAAAGCGTCTCTTTTATATGTATCCTTTGTTCACCAGGAGAGTATCGCCTTAATGCATCTCGCGTGAAACAATATCATCCTCATATCTGTGCCCAGCTGTCAGAGTTTTCTTATTATCCTCCTGACAAATGATCGTTGTGTATTCGCCGTCAAACGATCTCGACCTCCCTAGCTTCAGCCTTCATACAAAGTGAGTTCACATCAGGACCAAATTCCTCGACAAGGTTAAAATAGCCGAGTCGACGATACTGACTCAAGAGCTTCGATGATTGCCCATGTTCTTCCAACATGAGGCAAGAAACGGTTGGGCTTCTTCGGCCCTCCAGTCCATACGCATGGCTCAGTGTCAAGGGCATGTATAAAATCTTGGAATCTTCCCTAATTCTCACTTCCGTAGTATCCGGGAAGATATGCACCTTGAAACTGCCGTAAGCCGCCTGGAAAGTAGCGTAGGGCATGTCGACCAGCTGACAAGTAGCCGGTATAACCCTGGCCTTGAGCATAGCAACAGCACTGACACTAGCCGACATGGTATCGGATGTCCGCGTTTCATAGTCCAACTTGACGAGTTCCACAAGAGATTCTGCATCCTTCGAGATGGCAACTGTTCGGACAGGACTGTCTACAAAAGCCCATGACCAAGTCGGGGCTCGATACTCCAGACTGCGACGCGGTTTAGGTCTCCAAACTCGCCAGCCTAGCGAGAGAGCAAAGTTGGACTTCCACATCCCGGCTGCATATTCGTCACCGGTGATCTCTTCGAACAGCTTGGCGATTCCCGCAAATGCGTGAAGTTTGTCCGAAGGGTGGGTCAGATCACACTGAGAGAACTGATCAACGAGATCAAACCAAAAATTGGTTATTTTGATAGAGGCTCCCTTCCCAGGCGCGGGCTTCATGTGTGATCGAGTTTCCACGAGAGAAACGTTTGTCTTGTCAGGCCAATGGAACGGGATGCCTTGCGGGAAAACCTCACATCGATGCTGAGCCCTACATTCCCAGAGAAGCTGGTGCTTTCCAAAGTAGAGGACTCGTGGGGATAGGAATCGCTCCTGGAAGACCCAAGCACGATTGTGCAACGGTCCCTCGAAGATTTGACGATTCCAGTACCCTCTATCGTAGATGTAGAACCATCGCGGTTCATCTGAGAAGAGCGCGCTTTCAACCTTGCCGGGGCGAATAGCGTCAAGGTTTCTATCGTGAAAGAGGCTATCATCTGGACTTTCAGACCCGGAGGCGGAAATGGTACATGCAGTATTAGAGAATACATGCTGCATGGTCGAGGCTTCCCTTTCCCAATCTTCGTTTGAGTCTTGGATGATGCACAAAGCATCAATCCAAAGGTACCGGATCGAATACTTGCGAGCGATATCGATGACATCGCGGAATAGCAGGGGGAGATCAGCGATTGGCTGTCCTTGCCGAAAGCTTGCAATGTTTGAGGAAAGAAGACGTATGTGAGCGGCTGGGCCCCAGCGGTAACTGACCGTTAAATAGGCGGAGGGTGGTGAAATGGCATCTTCAGATGTCACACAGAGTCTCCAATTTGTGTCATCCGCGTTCCCAATGTCGAGCAGCCGCGTAGGAAGCCAGCTCTGCGCAGAAGGACGGAGCTCATTACAGCGCTGGTGAGAAGAACGGCAATGGGTAAGCCATTGCAACCCGGTGGTCGACGCAGAATTTGACAGCCCTATAGATTCGAGGGCTGGGAAGTCAAACATCTGCTTATACTGATCATCTAGATTCGAGGCATCAGCGAGATCTTGTGCTGTAGGCTAGCCACAGCCAGGACACACCTTTCATGGGAATGAGATAGAACGTGGTAGTGGCCCCTTCACCCTTCAAAGGGTCGGTATAGCAGACGTCCAACGTAATTAGACCGACTTCTTGCCTTTCCACTTCCACCCTAAATGTCATAGGTACCCATGTACTGGGTGATTCAGCCCATATGCTGCGATACGAGCGGCCGCGTTGCCAGATCACCGAGCAGATTATGCATTTGTTCCTGACAGCTTCTCTGAATACCTCAAAGGTTTGTCCTGTGGCTTCGACATAGCCTTTCGATACATCAGATGTTTTGGCGAGGAGGATATCTTGGCAAATGGGACAGAGGCTGCGTTGAAATTTGACACTGCTTTCCATAGTGGGCTTGCGAAGTATAATGCGTACAGAAAAAGGCCCGCGAAATTTGCGAAATTGTCGAGTAAACTAACAATGATCTTGGATAGGGTGTTGGGATAGTAATGTGCTTACCCCTCTTTATATCAAGAATTCGCTGCTTACTTCTGTGTAGTTGCCTCAACGTTTAGGCAACAGCTTACATGCATAGTGTCAGCGTATGATAGAACGAGGCGGAGTATATTTACAATTCAATCAAGGCATCGAAGAGCTTGTCCAAACCAGGGATTAAAGGGCTGTTGTTGTCGTGGTTCGCGTGGGAAGACAACTGAGTTGAAACCCCATTGTCAACCACGGTGCATTGTTAATAGGAGTAGCGTGACCTCATATAATTTGACTCTCAGCATATAGTTAAGGTCACATGGAATAACAGTTCGCATTACTTAGGCGTGTTTTCCGGGCGTTGAAACCCGTTGATAAACCAAGCTCATATGTTTTCGATATCGAATTCTAACTTCATTCAGTTCTCTGTCCGAGTGAACCTTATATCTTAAATGCGGGCTTGAACCCTGACTTGCGGCCATCGAGGGTAATGAATTCATTGGATTTGGCTTCTTTTCCTGGGGCAGAAAGTATCCAGACGCCACCCCCTCAGCACGTACTTCTCAGCCTGACGTCTTCCCTCAACACGTGTCACAGCCTTTTCGACTTGACATACTTGAATCCTCCAACCGGCAAGCCATTTCTTCTGGTGAAGTAGGAGGCCGGTACAAAGCACTGGGCAGAATGTCCGGTAGCTCATGTGCTTACGACTGTTCGAAGCACCCAGACGATGTTCCATCCTATCCTGATATTTCTGGAATTGGGGTAAGCTTTTCCAGTTTCTCAGAGGATTTCGCTAAACGAACACCAGGTCGTCATCGGTTACGTCGCGACGGCTGGTATAGTCGTGATCGTTGTTACCTATTCCTACTTCGCACACTATGACCCATCACTGGACCCCTTTGGAGAACATGGAGCCACTGGAAGTGCAGCCTACCGACCAAACCCTGTGGACAAGATCATCCTTGTAACAATTCCAGCGACAATGAAGAAGTCATTCAACAAAGCATTCAGGAGGCCAATTCCTCGCGACCTGGAAAGGCCAAGGGTGCCTAATCGTCGGTTGCAAGAGGCGAGCATAAACGTAAGCCGCGGCTCTTGTTCCTGTACGCAAACATTAAACGCTTCTGTTGACAACTGCAGTGCATCCGAGCCATGAGCGACCTACAAATCCTCACCGGTCTTTCCATCCTCATTAGCGGCTTTGCTCAACTACACTGCGGCCTCTCCGTGTACCACTGGCAGGTCCTGGTCTACTTGGCTTGGTTTTCCAGCTTGACGCACCTCTCGTGCCTTACCTTTCTACGCCCATATCTCTGCAGCCGGCCCGGCGAACGTGTCTCGAGATTAATTGCAATGTCGATCCTTGTCATACTCCTCGTCACTGCTATGATACCAACTGGGAACTTCGACTCAGAGGAAATTCTAAGCCATCCTGCAATATGCTATTTCAGGCCCCGAAGAGACGCAGATTCGACTTCAGTCGCTTCTATGGTTCTGTCAGTACTGTTACTGACGTTGGGCTTTTTGGTCCGTGTCGTCCGGCTTCACAAGAATCTCTCGGTCGACTTGGTCGGGCGTTGGAGAGCTGGTGTTAGCGAGTTCCTACGGCAACGCCTTCTGCTCAAGATCTACAAGATATGCCCCATTGAGAAGCCGCCAAAGTCTTTACGGCGAATGTTCATTTTTCGTCCCGTGTTAGCCGTGTTCCTTGTCCTGAGGATTGGGCTCGCCATGTGGTCATCGATGGCAGTTGAGGTACATATCCCCGTTAGCTCAAGGCACTCACGGTTGCTGATTCTTCTGGTGTTTATTCGAGTAGATAGGGTGGCTTTTGGCGAGCTTTGTATGGGGCGTTTTAAACCTCGTCGCTGCTCTCGGAACCAACCGCAGCGGGAATAATGACTGGACATTTAGTCAAGTGGTTCCTGTTATTCTACTCCTTGCACCGCTTTCCACGGTATGCGAATATTTATTTCCCGGTAGGTACGGAAAACGTCCTTGGTTACAACCGTACTCATGCTTCAGCAGGCACAGTTGCAGGTTCTCAACATTCGAGCTCCGATGAGCAAAGAACTGAACATGAAGAAACAAGCCACGCGTCGCGACAAATCGAAGCCCATCAAATTACGGCATTTCATACTGAAGAAGTAGTCGAGACCACAACAGATCATCCTAATCGAGACTATTACACATCGTCCAGCTGGGCTCCATTTTTTGTCTTGTTTGTTCTTGTATATCTATTCAAGTGGTTCATTCTCTTTCTTCTTTTCAGTCAGGATGTCTATGAGAAAGAACTCATGCAAACCTTGGTTCCTGAAGTTTATATTTGGAGATGGCTGCCTGTTGAAGCGCTTCTACTTTCAACTTTGTGCATTCTGTTATGCTTGATGGGGGAAGATCTCTGTCAGCGCAACATTCCGGTATTAGGGTCTAGGAAACGGTACATTATTGTTTTTGTCAGGCTTCTTTGTTTTCTGATGATATTCATTGACTTCTGGGATGAAAGTGCCGAGATTGGCCTTGTACTTGGGGTAGCTGTGTATGTTACGGTCTGTGTTATATGTCGTCTTACGTAGCACTACGTATAAGCATCTTAATCTTAAATCGAGGAGATTTGCTTGGATACACGCCCGACACCATTTTCACGAGGACAAAGTGCCTGTTCGTGGTCGAGTGAAGAACGCTGCTAGGAGGGCCTACTTGGTTTGGGATTCTTATCAACACCGCGATGAGTGTTGACCGGAATATTAGGCTGGAGATCAACGTTATTATTAATAAGTCCAGATAACGCAAGCCTTGACTAGGGGTTCGGGAAATATGGTTGACGATTCGAATGTTGCGGACGATTCGAAGTAGCCGTGCTTGAGTTCAGCAAGAGATTTCCACACTGGCATCAATCCAATACAGTGCATACCTCGAGTACCAGGAGGTTAAAACTGCTCGGAAGAAGAGTTTGCTAGTGTGTAGGAGATGTCAAAGCCCTCTCCTACATCGTCGCCTTTACAGACTACATCTCACGGCAAGTCTTGGGGACGTCTTTATAGCTATTCAGCGCCCAGGATTTGTGAATTATTCAACAGACTAACATGGGGTCTCGCAAGTCGTAACGTCATGCTAAAATAAGTTGAGCTCAGTCTTGCTCCGCTCTATTTCCAACACCACCTCTATAGTTCCTTGTCCGGAGGATTGTACAAGCCACAGCTAAGCAACTCTACCTCAGTCGCATTTACATCTATACGACCAAGCTCCTTCGCCTTTCCAGCTGTCAGAGAATTCATACCTTCCAGAGACACAACGAAGCCAGAATCGGCGTGGTCGAGGGCAAGGAAAGGTCTCACCCTGTCTTCATACTCGTAAATCCAACAAGACATACACCCAGTCGATTTTGGGCTGCTGATGGTATCTAGAGCTATGATCATGCTGCATGGAACATTGGCCTGGATTCGCTTGTCGTGGTCACTACTTAGACCGGTATCCTTGTCCCAGCATGCCATTTCACTGAGGGGACGTGAAAGCACGTCATAGATGGGGTCGTATGTAACTACGATCAGAGTCAGCGATGTACTTCAAAGAGGGCTCAACATGCGGCTCACTAGAGACGAAGACGGCGAACGTAGGGACGAAGAGGTTCGCGGCGGCCAAGAGGCTTGAAAATTGCATCGTGTAAAGGAGTTATCGAGATGCTGACTTGGTGAAGTTGCCTTGAGAGGATGCAAGTTGGGGAATTCCGAAACGATAACAAAGACGACAGAAAAGGACAATGTAGGTTTGGATGAGGCATGAGCCTGTACAAACCGCATGGGTCGACTCCCTGTATTGTACTTATATCCGTATTCCTCGTATACTTACGTCGTATCTGTTGATTGGACCACCACTCAACCATGACATGTACATGCGTGCAAACGCCCATGTGAAGCGCCATGCTCGGAACCCATGACCGATCTGACTCCAAGCGACCGGTCACGCGACAGGGGCGTCTTGAATCCGAGCTTGATACTGTGGCAGAATGGAACCCACCCTATTGGTACGTTCGAAGCGAGTGGGTGTGCCAGGCATGTAAAACTGAATGCGGAAATGCCGCGAACCGAGCATGTAAGTTGTGCCGTCAGCGGCTACACATATCATTCGCACATATAGAAGCCGTCTCTATTCTTGTGAGTTGTCGTCAGACAAGAAATTTCTATGAGTGATAAGAGTAGATGGTTTACTCCAAGCCCAATACCTGACTCTTAGCATCAGCCTTCGAGGTATTTACTGGCGTGGCACTTTGGCGCAGACGACGGTGTTTGCCTCGGCATTTCCGGAATCTACAACAGTGGTTTACAACCAGCATGGTGCGGACCAATAGCATTAACAAGACTTATAAGCAAATAGATTCTACTAGTCATCGCACCGCGCCGACCAACACTGGTTCTTGGGCCAAATGCAGCAAATGGCAGGACTGTGGGGAGGGAAGTTGGAGCAATGGTTGTGGAATACACTGCGTGCATCCCTACACGCTTGGATGTAGCTGCCAGATAGTCTTTGTGGGCCCACGGATGTTCAGTCGGTATACTTAGCGACTGTACGTCACACGGCAAGATATCTCGTACATCATCGGTAGCAATAAAATGTCTCGTCAATACGGACAAGTTCTTCACCTGTCCTTCAACACACCGAGTCAAACTCGGCCGAAGAGCCTGACCATCCACGTAACCTTCTCTGTTGTAGAGCATGAAGAGGCAGAAAGAACACTCGTGAGGAGATATAGGTATCACACTTTTAACCAACATTTATACATAGACTATCGGTGTTTTGATGGGGGTTTCCTGACTGGGCATCATTTGTAACTGAATGTACGTGGACTGTTATACATTATTTTGACTCGTCATTCACTTCTTTATATCCAACCTTAGAAATACGGATTCTTTCATGAGTCATATAAGCCGTTAGACCTTTTGTTATAACAAATAATGTCTCTGACTCTTCAAGGAGTTGATATGCTGTTCCTCAAAAAGCAAAGGATACAGGCCACCAAATCTTGAATGATTTATTGAAGAATGAGAATTCCTTCATATATATAAATTGTCTAGATGTAAGCTGTTAGATACGTCACATGTACAAAGAGGAAAACAACAGAAAACGTAGATTAAGTTTGTCAGAGGTAGACCAAACGGGCACAGAAGCAACACACCGGACTAAGGAGGCGAATTTGTGCATTTATACACACAGCGCTGACGGCACTGCAATTATTTCGTGGCGTCCCTTGATTGGATAGCAACTCAGCTGCTCGATGGGCACACAATCCTACGCGACGGAGCAGTTACCAGAATGCACAGCCGACCTGACTCCAAGCGAGGCCTGAGAGCAGGGTTTACTGAATACGAGCCATACGTTGTGGCGCAATTGCGTCCATCTCATTGGCAGGTGAAATCAGGTGGGTGTCAGAGGCAGCCAACTTACATGCGAGGTTGTGGAAACAATACAAAGTATGCTTGAATAACAAAGAAATGTGTTCCTAGCCGAGTAGACAGTTTCCAAGAACAACAGGAGAGAGAAATCCTTCTTCAGCACCGATCAAATTCCTCTAACTTATGGATGTATTTGTGCATTGCTTTTCAGCCGAGGTGGACTCAGCCGCTTAATCACTGCTGAACCAACAGGTTTCGTTGCAGGCATCCGTTTATTACGGCCAATGTGTCGCGGACCAACAGCATTAACAAGGCCTGTCGTGACAATCCACACTACTTCACACAGCGAATAGCAATACGTCAGTCAATCTTATCGCCTCTTTCTGGCAGGGTTCTTGCTGCACCAGTCCACTTCCAGTCACGAATGCGATGCCCGTGTTGTTCGGGTTAGCTTCTCGGACAGATGATGTTATGTGGTCTCTCGGCGATAACTTAAACGGGCTAAGGCAAGGTGGGGAATTTTATTATAAGTAGGAACGTTAAATCTTTAGTCCCTGTTGCGCTGAGTGCATGCAGTCACGGGTGAAGAAAATATCGATTACAAGTTGATGTGAGTTTCTTCTCGCTGCCGCCTCAGTTCAAATCCATCCGATTAATACTCACCACGCATTTCAGCTATTGTCACCCCTAGACTAGCAAGCATGAAGCCTGCATTCGGCAGTGTCCTCGTCGCCGCTTCGGCAGGTCTATTCTCTACAGCAATCGCCCTTCCCAAACAGAATGTGGTCGGCGTAGACCTGGGAGCTGTCCACGTCGAACCCCAAAAGCGACCAAACGTTGTCCGCGCCTGCGGGGAGCATCCCTCATACCAGAAATCTCTTGTAAGTTTCCAAGTCGAACATTTCCGCTATTGAAGAGCAACCAAAAGTAACCTCTCAGGTATCCTCCATCGATTCCTTCACAGAGAGTGGATGCTATAAAGACGAGCCATTTGGTTGCTACGACGGCTATTGCACAAAATCCTGTGGGAATAAAGCCAAGGGCCAGTGGTGCTGGACCGCGAGTCTCGACGGAGCTGGTCCCTGGGCTGAGTGTAAGAGCTGGGAAGATTGTGGGACTGGGAGTCCAAACTTTGGTTGCGCAAAGGGCTGTGGGTGTCCGCAAAGTTGCGGTTGTAGTTGCTAGATCGTGTTGATAGACGGGCTTGAATAATGAGGGCTTTGACATTTGTACAATAGATAATTACGTAGACCTTGGATGCACACTTGCTATGACTGTGCTTTGAAATCCCCCATCCATGTATTAATACTTCGAACCCTCAAAAGAGTGCGGGTGGAGGCTTTCTCGCATAAAACTCTTAGAAAGACAGTGCTCGTCCGTGAGCGTCTCGACCTACATGTTGCGGACCGCAATCTCAAGACAAAACAAGCCACTGACAAGCTAACTTCTTCAAGTCCGCTGGAAAGTGATCCTCCGGGACCTGCGCACTCGGCCTCTGCTTGAAGGCTTGATGGAACCTCCGCAAACCAGTGAACTCCGGGTCCGCCAGCAAATCCACTTCGTAAAAGCCACTCGCAAAGTCCAACAGCGAGTACAACACGCCATCCGCAAGTATAACCCGTCCATCATCCTCCTCGAGGCGCGAGTTCCCATCGTAGTATGCCTCCAATAACTTGAGCGGCTTCTGGGCATAGTCGAGGATGAGTTTCGCTGCGAGGGCACTCGTCGGCTCAAGCGACGCAAAGAGTACGGATGCCTTGTGGCATGCCAATCCGAAGTAGCCCGTGGTATCGTCGGCGAGGGCAAGCATCTCGCGAGTGCGAGCTTTCTCCGTGGCAGTGGTCCCACGCATGGTGTCTTTGATGCCCGCGGTCTGCGAGAGCTCGAACTGCCAGCGCTGCTTCGGATCGGGGCTGTCGCAGATGTCTTCCAGGTATTCCAGGATGGTAACGGACTGCTTGATGAAGGTCCCGTCCGGAAGGCGGAGGATGGGTACGGTGCCGGGGGCTTTCCTGGGGCGACAGGCTTCCCTTCCGCACTTATAGTAACATGGGTGATCTTGATCTGGGGTGAGTCCAGGAGGCCTTTTTCGGCAAGGTATAGCAACACTCGACGAGGGAAGACTCCCCATGAGAAGACAAAAGGTTCGAGTGCCGCCGACATGGCAAAGATACGAATGTTCTGTGCGAATTTTATATGTTTTATTGATGTATGATTCGTGAGTGTCTTTTCGGTTGGTTTCAAGGCGGGTGGCTTGGCGTGTTATACTATGTCATCTCGGAGACTTGGCAAAATATTGCAGAAGAAGTTTACGAGGTGTAGTCATATAGACTAGGGTTGCCATTGAAGCGACTCTTGTGTTCCCGACAAAGTTTCCGAGCCATACTAGAAATCAATCAGTAGTGACCACATTCTTATTACTTTTGCTATTTTTGCTTCGTGATTGCGCTTTGCGTTTTAACGACGCTCGTTTATAAGCACTGGCACATAAGACACAACATCGTTAGGCAGAATCATACCACAAACATCAGACATGAGAACAAGATTGTGGTAAGACTGCATAGAGTCGATTCAGAAGATTGCGCAAAAGAGATATTAATTAGCTACTTGTTACACTGAAACTGAACACCCATTCTCTCACTCCGCATCTAGGAGAAGATTCCCTTCTTACCATCACCATCAGCGTCCTTGAAGGGGTTAAGCTTATCCTTCAGGGAAGGCTTCGACGCAGTAGTGCTGGTCGAGGAAGCAGTCTGTTGGCTGCTGAGAGTGTTGTCTCGGCTACCTACAGGCTTGTAATCACTCTGGCCGAGGGAGGGGTTGGTGGACTGGAAAAATGTCAGTGAAAGGTATAACGACGATGGAAAAGACTTAACATACCTGGCTGTTGCCCGTGGAAGAGTTGTGGTGCGCCGTCTTGGCAGCGGCAGCAGCAACTCCGGCGGCACCAACAGCGCCAGCACCAGGAGCACCAACGGATCCAGGAGCAGCGTGTGAGTGCGTCTGACCAGAGTGTTGACCAAGTTGCCCTTCCTTGAACTGACCAAGCTGGCCTTGCTGACCGGTTCGACCTGTCTGGCCGAGTTGACCTGTCTGGCCGAGCCCACCCTCACGGCCGAGCTCACCTTCACGTCCAACTTGACCTTCGCGACCGAGTTGGCCATGCTCAGCAACCTGACCTTCTCGACCTAGCTGGCCTTCACGACCAATCTGTCCCTCACGACCAATTTGTCCCTCCCTACCAAGCTGACCCTCGCGACCGATTTGACCTTCACGGCCAATCTGGCCCTCACGACCAAACTGATTATCTCGTCCCAAATCACCCTCACGGCCGATTTGACCTTCACGGCCAACTTGACCCTCTCGGCCGAGCTGGCCATGTTGACCGTGCTGACCGTGCTGACCGTGCTGACCGTGCAAGTGACTGTGCTGGCCGTGCAGCTTATCAGACTCTAGCGCACCAGATTCAAGGTTCTGAGGGCAGCCTTCAGCAGTGCCGATATGGGTTTCCTCCCGGCCGTGCAGTGTGCCGGTGCCCCTCTCGAATTCCGCCAGAGACTTGGTAGGTAGGACCGAAGTCTCGTGGTGGACCGGCGCGACGTGGTGCGTCTCATGGATGGGAACCGTGGTGTGGACGACGTGCTGCTGGACAACTTCCTTGTGGAGGACGGGCTGGATGTGCTCGTGGACATGGTGGTGCACGCGCTCCGACTCGACTACAGGCGCAGTGGTGCTCGAGTGGGTGGTGTCGTGAGTCGTCGTGGTGTCCTTGTACTTGCCGGCGTCACGGTCAAGAGACTGCTGGAGCTCCTGCTCATTGCCGTGGTGGATAGTCTTGTGCTCGACATCAGCCACGCGGTGCGAGTGCTTCTCAGGGCTATTCACGCATTAGCTTGGAGGTGAAAGGAAGGGGAGGAGAACTCCGTACAGGGTCTCCCGGGCCTCCAACGGCTGCACAACCGTGTGGTGATGGTCCTTGTGGATATCGCGGTCGACGGCAGTAGTCACGTTCTCGTGCTCGTGGCGCTTGACGTGCTCATCGGTGACTGCGTGTCGGACATCCTCGTGGACGGATGTCTTGTGGTGGCCGTCGTGGGACGTGAAGTCAGAGATAACTTGCTTGGCCTTGTCCATGATGAATTCTTGTAGTTTGGGATGTTTGGTGATATTGTTGTGTAGTGTAGAGAGTCAATTGCTTGATGATGAGAAGACACTTTGTACTTAGTCGTAGGAGAAAGGTTTATATATGATGATGCTGGTCATCGTCGTCTCATCCCTTTGAAGGTGCAAACGCTCCGTGGAAGTGGCCGCAAGCAGGGATGCGTAGCCAATGGCAACGCCGCGTCTATAGATCCACCGTCGAATTAGGAAGTGACGGAAGCATCGCAGCCGCTTACCGGGGGACCCCGTTCTGTCAAGACTACGCATGCCGATCTTGCGGGGAGGAGGAGGATGAGAAGTGTTGATGGTAGTGCGGTACATCTCCCCCGGTGCAGAACACACGGGAATTCCAAGTACTACCACCCGCAACTCCTACTTCAAGGTACTCTTTTCTGGGGCCAGCCAACGCTCACGATCTGCTCTGATGGACGCATCATGGAGACGAGACGGGGCCTGCATTGCGTACGAGGCTTAACCGCGCGCGCCATGCACGTCATGGACTGGGCATTCTCAGCTGCGACGGTTCACATGGCCAGCGCTAAGCTTTCGTGGCCCAGCATGTGAGATGTGCTAACTTGGCCGGAAGCAATCTTGGCCGGCAAAAAGAAGCTGTCGCGTTATCCGCAAGGGGAAAAGTGCCGGAACAGTCCGCAGCGCTGCATTGCCAGTACGGAAACTGTGAGACAAGCAAGCGCAAGGAGATGGGTTTAGGCGCAGATGGGCTCGTCACTCCTCCACCAACGGGGCTGTGGATCTCCGGCCAGTGAGGCACTAGAGACGGGAGAGTAATGCGTCATAGAGTATGCCCGCCCCTTTGAGGGGCTTGTTCTGCATTCCAGCCTAATCGCAATAAACGTACGAGTAGACAAGCTTCCATGGCCTTGATCCCACCCACACAAGGAATCACCCACAGATCGAAGATCCCCGTGGTGGTGCAAACTGGACGTATTCTTGCCAAATCCCATCTAAGGGTTTAGCTTGGCGAACCGGACCATCGGTAACGTCCCAGTGACCCCTCGTACCCTGCACCTTGGGCACTTGCGGCGATGGTGATGAGGCCCCCGATCGTTGCTCCTACCCTACCGCAGCGCTGCTACGTCGTGGAATGTCCTTCAACGGGTAGAACAAGCTGGACGTCAAACGCTGATGAGAGGTGAAAGCCTAATAAACTTGGAACGTGCCCAACGCCACTGTCGCTGGCTTTGGAAGCTTTCCTTGGAAACATGTTTCTCTCTGTCAGCGTCACAATTCGTGACGCGCCCATTCAGCCCTGCGGTCTCTCTAGCTTGCGTGCTTGCATAGCCCCTTGAGATGATGCCATTGACGGCCCATTTGTGTTCATGTTGCTTACTCTTGGGCTCAATTCCCTATGCAACGATCATTCCCTTGTTCCGCGTGAGTAAGGATAATCCGACTGGACGACGTGTTCATCGGCAATTGAATCCAGCAACAAAGCCCACGGAAGACACGCGGATGTGTTGTCACGACATCGTCCATCTCGTTGAAGGACGTGATGTCAGTGCGCAGATACTAAGCCGGTATTAGTTAGGCCAGTGGGGATATAACGCGGGCGGAACTTCCACTGGCTTGTCTTGGCTTTTCACTAAGATGAGCCGCTCTTTGAATGTGTGACGGAATGGACATTTGACGGTCCTGGTTGAGGAGATTGCTACAATCCCAAACCAGCACTGGCTGACACAGGCCTGGATCGAGTCTTTTCAGTTTAAACACCAAGTATTCCACATATCGGTGCCATATTTTTCATCTCATTGTTTCCAGGTACGAAGCGCGTCATGCACTGGGTGCTGTATCATTGATATCCACCTCGTCGTTGCCTGGTTGTTGCCGCTGATTATCACCCAAGCTCTCCGTAGGTTTGCCTCAACTTCCCCTCATTGAACACTACCTCCGCTGCGAGTTGACCAAAACGATCTGCCTCCAAGTTGCATTGTTAACACATCTTTAAAATGATAGACACTCCGTTGAGTACCATGCGCGCAAAACATATAATGCATGGTGGGAGCACAAACAGTGCGCTGGGAAACGTTCATCTCGTAAAGTAAATCATTAACTTCTTAAGAGACATAACTAGCTCTAGCATTCCCAATTCCTACACGATTCTATTCAAAAACCGACAGATGTCGTAAAGTAGGGTTTTAGGGTAGCTATTTAAATACGCTAAATATATTAGCGTATCGCAAGCAACAAGGTCGGAGGATGTAGTGAGCCGTTCTCAACCTGCCCACGGTCAAGCTGTGCAGACTGGATGTCGAACTTCAGGAATATAATCCAGAAGATTACTTGTCGGCCCTGGAGACTCCGAGCTACGCACTGTCCTGCCGTAATGCTTCCCTGGGTTGCTTGAGGGAGTAGTCACAGCAGGAATTCGTGGGATCCCCTCTCTCGCTTCACTCCTCAGAATGTGGCCATTGTTGAATTGACCAAGATAAAGAAAAGATAAAGAAGCACGTCTTAAGTCCTCCAAACCGCGGTAAACAATGATAGATCAATGGCAGACAAGGACATTAATATCCGGACCGAAACACTGAGCAGTGAAGCAGGCTTCGTCGAGGGCACAATCAAGTCGGCATACGAAACACCCGACTACAGCTTGCACGTACTACTCGCCTCCAACGCTGTCGACGCTGATTGCCAACCTCTTCAGACTTGTGCATGGGCAAGCCATATGTCCAATTCCCGAGTTGGCCGTATGCGGGTGTCGACCGTTTGCAGAGATGGACAGTACACGCAACTACTTAGTCACACAGGTTGACCATCGTAGACTGGAGATGGCTAATTGGGAAATATATCACCGTTGGAAACTATTGATCTCCCCTCGTTGGAGCTCCAAGCGAACGACGAACTCGTGCCTACTTAACGGACAGGGCGCACCTAAGCTTTTCTACGGTGAAGACAGTCAATAAGAAGCAGAGTCAGAGTGAAACAACGGAAATATAATCAGACATTACGACTGTATATCAGGATAGTCCTGAACGAAAGTACAGATTTATCAATCAAGGTAGTTCCTGGCACTTGTCCTAAAACTACTGTACTTGCAAGAAATGGTGGCGAGAATAGTGACACAAGAATTGCTTCAGAAAAGGAAGACCTGACGAAAATAGAACTATTACAGTAAAGACTCCACCAGATTGATCATGCGAAGTCTCCCGGGTAATCGTCTGGGCGCCCACCTAAAGGCTTGAGGCATGGGACCCCTACCTGAGGCTTGCATACCCAGCTTCGGGGCCCTAACCACGCCAATTAGATGTCTTAGGATTGGAGCTGAGAGGATTATTTCTAGGGACAGAGTCAAGGTTGCGAAGAAATTCGTAGAATCTACAAGCCACGGGAAGCATTACAGACCGTGGTAAACATAGGCTATGTCGGGTTTTAGCCTCAATTCCGAGACCGAACCAGCATCAATAGTGGTTGTTGAGGCTACATACGTTCCTCGTGAACCATCACGCCGAGTGTAGCGAGAGAGAATGTGAAGCATTCCTAGCTCAGTATTATTTATACGCGCGATAGGAATTCCTTGGAGTGAGGGGTCAGATAAGCTTGTATGGCGGATCAACATGGGATAGCCCGGATACGTGTGGGACAAATAGCGCCAAGTACAAATAGCAGGGATTGTGCTTAGGCGAAGGTCAAATCAGCCCAGGATTGGGCCACGAACCGGCAAGTTGAGGGGTAGGGGTATTCACGTGCATCCGCGGATTCCGTATAAAATCCTAGGGGAGTGGTCGTCGCCACAAAAACGGCTCTCCTCCACGTTAAACTATTCCAGGGTCCTCCCGGTTGCTTGCCGTCATGTGTCCTCCAACCGAAACAGCGCCGCGTATCGAGGCTGTGAGTGTTGCCTTTGCGTGACCCTTGCGGGATACGCAGATTTGGTGTGACGGGTCGTCGTAATTGCCTCACGACGGACTAACTGGCGAAAGGACCCCGAGATTGTCGATATAAACGACACCGACTCGGCGCTTGACTCGGAAAGGCGAGTTTTACTGTGCGGCCAACTTGATCAATCGCTAAACATCAATATTTAGTGTCCATGAGTCAACTGCATCCGTCACGTCGAGCATTTGGGAGTATCGCAACATCCAGGGCCGAACATTCCAATCGTCCAAGACGACGGAATACTGGTAAGCACTGCTCTTCTTTGGGTGTCTTACGGCGGAACTAAGTCATTCCAGGGCTCCCAACGATGAGAAGCACATCGAGGCCTTTGACGTGGGGTAGGTCACATATTCACCTGGCTTGAGCGGCGAATTGTTGCTGATGGGTATTCACAGACATCAATGGCTCACTATGATGCTCGATGACAAACTCTATGCTGCTCCCATAGGAGACAACCCTCAGGTGAGACCATCTTTCTTATATGCGCTGACGATGCTGATCGCGACGTAGCGCATCCTAGATGTAGGAACCGGAACGGGTATCTGGGCAATGTCAGTAACCATGCTCATCTATTTGGGCTGCACTCTAACTGAAGCAGCGACATGGCGGATGAATTTCCCTCTGCAGAGGTCATCGGTACGGATATCTCGCCAACCCAACCAGCGTGGGTGCCGGCAAACCTGAACTTTCAGATCGACGATGCGCAGCTGGACTGGACGTTTGAGCCTGAATCGTTCGACTTCATTCATGTCCGATATATGCACGGCGCCATCGACGACTGGTCAAAGCTGTACAGGCAAATGTTCCAGTTCCTCAAACCAGGTGGCTGGTTCCAGCACATTGAGCCGGATATTCACTTGCGTTGTGACAATCCCGAGTGCAAGGCCGAGAACGAGTGAGTTGAGCGTCTATCTGAATTATGGCAGATAAAGCCACCACGGCAGGTTTCAGTGAACCTAAGCTAACTCTACGAGAACCTTCACGCAATGGGCCCAGCTCTTCTACGACGCCGGCGACAAGTTCGGACGAACATTCAGGGTCACCGACGGCATCATGGAACAGTCAGCCCAAGACGCCGGCTTTGTGGACATTGTCAAGAAAGTCTTCACAATTCCGCACAGCGCTTGGCCAAGAGACAAGAAGCTCAAGCAACAGGGTCAGTTCGTGGGCTTGTACATGGACCTGAGCTTGGATGGCTTCGCCCTTTATCCCATCGGCCAGGTCCTCGGCTGGACGCTCGAGGAGGTGCAGGTTTTGGTCGCCAAGATGCGGTCTGCGATTCGCAATCCTAAGAACTTGACCAATAGCGATATGTACGTGCAGAAGTATTGGTTGATGGGCTTTGCTAATTACTTTCTAGGCATATGGTGTATGGGCGAAAGCCGTTGAAGCCGGTGACTGAGACTGTGGTGTCTTCTGAGTAACTGGATATCTTCCCTTGATTCGATCTCTCGGACACATCTTGAAGGAGCTAGTGCTTTCTACCATATCCATCAGCTGACTATCTGTTATAATTTGTTACTTCTCATTACTCCTCGTGGCACTGTTAAGCTAGGCTGGCGCAGGACACCCTCCAGCGCCGTCTTGACCTGTAAAGCTAGTGTACAAAGCCAGTGTGCGTGAATTCCATCGGCGCTGCTCTCTTTGAACCCGTATTTGTCTAGACGAGAATGGCGTCTCTACATGCCGCGGATTTCGCCCTCAGCATCAGCCATAATTCCACGTTCGAACCACAACTTTAGCTGCCTGTCGTGTGCGCTGTCCAAGTCTGACTTGACGCTAGCCTACCAGAATAGTTATCTCTCACCTTCGCTCGCGATAAAGTGACGACAGGCATCCATTTCAGCCTTATAGTTTGTAACGGGAGTATGAATGGTTTTTAGTAACACTGCTATTATATTCCACTTTAGCTCTCAACCGTCTATCCGAGAGATAAGTATTTACCATAGCTAGAAGCAATTTATAAAGCATCATGTAATGCTCCTCACTCAACAAGCAGTATTTCGAGTATTTCCAATGCGAGATATATGGAGGTGAGTTCCGACAAACAACACAACTCAACTGATAAAGATGTATAGATGCACGAGAACTTAGGCGCCGATTGTTCATCATGGTCAAGACGCTCTAGATAGCGCTGCGGAAGAATGGGTAGTTACGAAGGGAGCAGGATTAAATGCAACGTGGCTGAAAGACTGCTCACCCGAATAAGTGCCCCATCTACATACCCGAGCCTGTCTTCTATTTTTGCTCTGATTATGTTAAGCGGCAAGTTCGTAGCAATTATTAGCACGGGGTCGCGACTTTAAACAAGCGATAGGAATCGAGGCTCACGTTCTTTTTACAGTCCCCCCCAAAACGTGCTTACAACCTTCTAAGCGCCTTTCCAAATCTGGAGCTCGGAAAGGGGGGTTCACAAGCCCGTTTTTGCCTGATCTCATGTAGAGTTGCTGACGAGCTGAAAGGTTGTGTCACCTTACCTTGGCTTCCCAATAGCCCTCTACGGCAGAGCCTCGTCTCAAACCGCAGATAACCGTTCAATATTTCCTGCATATTAGCATGTCAGCAGTTCATTCTGTTCTTGGCAGCCTTGTAGAGCGCAAGAGATCATGTTTCTATTGGCCGCTCGTACACATCTGCGAGTGGGCACCCAGTCAGCGAGCACTAGGGCGTCATGGGCTTTGAGAAGTGTAGGAACTCGCTGCCTAATAAGAGTCAGTGGCTGTGGTGTTGGGCCTCTATAAGTAGAATATTAGTAGTACCCGATTTCCCATTCTTTCACCCACCAAACTTCCACTTGATCTCGCCAATACTACCTGAAATCATCTCATGATGACATGTCGCACTTCAACCACCGCGGGCGTCCGCCTGCTCTCTGTTGTACTCCTGGCGACCACAGTCGCTGCGGCGGATGACAGTTAATTTGCCTTCAACCTCTTTTCTGACGTTGCGCCGTAGGTCTGCATTGCATTGCTTCCACGATCCATCCAGTTGACCAATGCATATACCAGGATTCTCGCTCTCTTCGGCGAACAATTCGCAAAACAGTTCATGAGCAAGAGCCTGATCTGGGTGGACCACATCATCTTTGCCATGGTGCCGCTGGGCATCATTACCGCCATCACCGCTGCCATCCGCGTCCAGGGTCCGCAAGTAATGAGGTCTTTTATCGGGCGTGCGAGGGAGAACCGAGCACTCGTCGAGATTGAGCTCATGTCCTCTACGTCTGCAGAGGTGTGCGAGCTATTCAACGGTAAATCCATTGTCCGGGCGATGGGGAAGCCGAAAATTGCCCAATTCCTCGTATTTCCGGGGCGTTACAAGGATCTTCAGGAGAAACATGACAACTTTGATATGGGACGCGAGGCCGAGGCCCCCAAAGATGAGTCATGCGGCATTCATTCTTTGCTGAGTGCAGCCTCGCCAGACTCAGCGTTGATCGAGCTCGAAGGTTAGTGCAAGTTGCGTTTCTGAGTCTATCTTTCGCTAACGACCACGATGACGAAGACAGCAATGCCAGTTCAACGCGCTTTGGATTTCTTTCCAAACCTTTTCAGCGACGCGCAGACCAATCTCCAGATTCTCGTCACACGTTAAAGGGACTGTTTAGACCCCTCAGTGCAAAGAAGAATCGAGCGATAGATGAAGAGTCGACAAATCTCAGGCCAAAGCAAACCCAAAAGTCCCGTCCCAATAGTTTGACACAATCTGCAACTGCCCTATCAAGCCTAAAGCTACCTCGGCCCCCGAACCTTCAGCTGAATATTTCTTCCGATCATTTCAAGGAGCGTTGGCTCACGAATAAGCAAGAAACATTCGTGGCAGCTATCGCCGCAGTTATCCTTCAATCCGGCCTGATCGCAAATGCGGGTGTCACCGGTCTACACTTATCGACCAGGTCCTCCAGCTTCCTAGAATCCAAGGTCTACGGCTTTCCCTGTTATGCTGTTGGATCTATCCTGCTCTCAATTGGCACTGGACTTTGCTCGTTGATCGTCGAGCGCAACACTACTGAATACTCTTGGAAGCCGAAGAAGGATGGTAAGGACGACGTCCCTGGGCTGTTGTGGCTCCAGCAGAGTCAGACCGTCAACGACCAAACTTTCGAAGCGTACGCTATCTCCGCTGGTCCGAAACGCCGAATCATCACCTCGGGGAGGATTGAAGATATGAATAAGAATTCGGAGAAACACGAGCCAAAGACAGTTTCAGGTTCACATCCTTCTCATGACACTCAAGGTTCAGACTCCAAAGGACCGAATAGTGGTAACAATGATCCAGTAAGTAGTCTCCTACAATGAAATCCCTCCATCCCATCAAATTATCTAACGCAGTAGTCTCATAGATACATAGTATAACTTGGGAGCTGATTACCGTCGTTGCCGTTTCTGCAGCAGGCTTCGGGTTTATAGCGCAGTTCATGGGCCTCCGTGGTCTCGCCTTTCCCTGATCCGTTGCCCAGCTGATTGCTATCTGTATCATGGCCCTCATCCGAGCGTGGATCCGGAGGCGATTAGGGCGAATGCCAGAGTATTCTCCTGCGCTCTCTGGATATGAACTCGACTTCCTCGCTACACATATCGTTGTCAATCCTGGATTTTCAGATGAACGGGACGCGAACGACCCGCCCGAAGAGCTCTGCCACTGGAAGATCAAAACTCCAGAGCCTGGTCAGTCGAATCCATTTTTCGTTAATTTGGGACCAACCTCCAGCGTTTCCCAGTCATCCCAGTCATCAAACACCAGTGTTACACCATCCAGCCAGCAACTACTCCGGGTACGAAAGAGGCTTGGTGATTTGTGTAAGTGGAAGACCAAGGCTTCAGATAGTGCCTTGGCGCTGGTTCACTCTATTGAGCTGTTCATGAACACCTTCTGCCAGGAAATGGAAACTCTAACGTGGAGGGTTGAGACTACCACGCCGGGACCCTCTGGAGACTTGTCCGGGGACACTATTTTGATTCCTGTGAAAAAGGTGAAACGACGAAAGTCCAGCCATAGCCGGGGCTCCGTCAATGTATGGCAGGTGGATATTGGAACTGTCGATGCTGCACTGTCTCTCTGGATGGCCAGTATTGAGTCTCAAAGGTTGGAAGATGAAAGGAAGCTGGTAGAGAGCAGTCAAGCCAAAGACTCTGAGCAACTCTCCGGCGGGTCGCTGCCCGACTGGAGGCGCAGTATGACTGGCGCCGACATGAGGTATACCTTCTGCCGCATCCTCGGAGACAACCTGGAAGACGGCGTGCTGAAGCGAGATATCTCCTGGTGGGTCAACGACCTCGTTGCTGACCAGAGTGATCTAAGGGAAAGTGAGGAGGAAAGCGAGGAGACAGAACAGACCGAACAGACGGAGCAGGTCCAGCAAGTTACCAAGGAGAACAAACGACTTCCAAGCCTGGCGAGAGGCGCCTGCCCAGAACTCGTAATCGGATTCAATGGCGAAGAGCACGATCGTGAGTATTAAAGCCCTTGAGATATGAGACATGAAAGAGCGTTGCTAAAGAGAGAACACATGAAGGCGGTGCTAGAGAGCTTGGTCGCACCGAAAGCGCCGCCCTTCCCATCATCTTAGCGCAACATCTATTCACCAGCTTTATGTGGACCATCGCCAAACGTCTACCAGATAGTTTCCTTTTTCAAAGCTCTCAAGCCAATAAAAAAGACGTCGATGTTGAAAGCCCGCGCCAATTCAGCACGAACAATTTCGACCAGACATGGCGCCAGCTCAGGCTTCGTCACCGACAACTCACCAAAGTTGTTTCCCAAATGGAAACCTACGGCCTGGGAAGCATGAATGGCGTGATTCTCTGTATCATTCCAGCACTCAGCTTTCACAGATGTCTGCCTAATCATGACATACTTCAGCTCATGCCTGCCAACGACCCAGCCCAGGGGTTAACGGAAACCGCGCGCTGCTATAACAAGCTCTTACAAATGATTATCAAAACAGACATGGGGAAGACACCGAGTGCTGCTACCAGAACAGACAACAAGAGGGAGACGCTAGGTGCTGCCGTCGTCATCTCCATAATGGACTTTTTGTATTGCACTTATGAGGTGTATGACGAGTACATGAGGCTTCCTCCCGAGTTGAGTGACGAGCTTCGCTCGATTGTTGAAAGCCTGGACTTGACAGGAGAGTCAGGACTCCGCTTTGTAGCTGACAAGCTTGTCCCGGTTTTCGGCCTTCAGCGCCGTCTCAAGGCGTTCGAAAACATTTTCCGTCACTTCCGACCTGACGACGAACAAAATCTGTTCAATGTATCCGGGAAAGAAATGGTCAAGTTGGACAAAGAGTTCGCCAAAGTGACTCTGAACTTCTCAGACGACCATCTTCTTGTGTGTTCAGCGAGGGAATCTCCTGTGAGTCTCAAAGCTAAACTATGTCATGAGCACACTTAACTCACAAGCGTCAAGGATTCATACTTCGAACTTAGCTCTGAGCAGATTGGTGAGTGAACCGACGTTCTCATCATTTATAGACCGTACAGTGACTTCGCTTACCTTCCTTGGACAGCAAAAGCAGCAGAAACACGGGATGCCTTCGGTTGGACACCTCTCCACTATGGTTGCTTCATAAAGGATCACAACCTTCTTTTTACCATTTCCGTCAACGGAAGACCAGCTGTACGATGGAATAAGCTGGCCGATAATTTCAAGCGAAATCCTCTCCACATCGTTGCGTCGGAGGGCATGGATACGAATCTCTGGCGGATGCTCGACAACCTTAGAGAGGAGGACAGGAAGAGCGCCCTTCTTACGGCTGGCCTTGACGGCATGATCCTGCTCCACTTGGTTTCCAGAAGTGGAAGTTTGGATTGTCTAAGGATAATGAAGTATCAAGTTGGGTTAGAGGTCCGCTCGTCACTCGCCAAGAAAGACATTTGGGGTCGTGCGGCCCTTCACGTCGCCATCAGATTTGGACATGACAATATCATTGCTGAGCTCCTGGAAATGGGTGCGCGCTCCGATACGCTTGATGATATCGGTCAATCCCCAGTGGACTATTTTTGGGAAAGGAGACGGTGCAGGGATGATCAAAGTGTCGAACGAACAGAGGACAAACATGGATCAACAGCCGAGGAGAACTCCAGCAACGACGGCCAGACAGACTCAGAGCCTCTCAGCAAGACTGACCTTGAGCTGTTTCTCAAAATGGCCATGAGCGAGCCTGACTGTCGGTACGGAAATGGCAAGACCTTCCTGCACCTTGCGGTCACAGCCGTAAATGCAGAGAGTATCGACGGACTGCTTCAAAAAGGGTTCAAAATCGATGCCCGAGACAACGAACAGCGAACGCCATTGCATTACGCCCTTCTAGCCGGTCGTACAGAAATGGCCATGGCCCTAATCAACGGATTTGGGGATTACCATGCGGATTCAACTGCCCGAGACATTCTCAATATGACAACACTCATGTTTGCCGTCCAGGGAACTTCCAAGAAACGTGCAGAGAAACTCAAAACGGGTTCCATCCAAAAACGGAAAGACGATAACACATCCAATGTTGACCAAGAGATATTCGATTTCTTGATCAGCAAAGATTTGGGGGACTCTGGTCCGAGGGCAATCGACTCAGCCGGTGTAACTGCACTGCACCACGCTATCTCGGAACGCAATGAAGCTGTCGCGCTCTATCTCTTGCAGCTTGATCAATTGCAGGAAAACCCCTTCGACAATGACAACGAATCGCTACTCGTCGTAGCATGTAGAGCAGGTTGTTCCGCAGTCATTTCAAAAATCTTTGAACGATGGCCTGGAATCACAAACAAGGCAGACTCAGTCTTTGATAAACCACCAATCTCTTTGGCGTGCAGAACGGATATGACGAGATTGTCAGGCAATTGCTCGCTTGCGACGGCGATAATCGCGTTGACGTGAACCAGCGGTCCAGTTGGCGGGGATATACCCCTCTACACTTTGCTACTGACCAAGAGGAGGTCAAATGTTTACAATTTCTTCTCGGGGATAAGTCTGCGAAACTTGATTCAAAAAAAGAATACGGGGAAACACCGCTGGAGCTAGCCTTCAGACACAGAAAACTAGAAGCCACCCGACTCCTTCTTCTGGACGACCGGACATCCGATGTCGAAAGAATCTACTACGCCAGAAAGTTCACCTCTTCCTCGTCAGACGAATTTTCTGACCTTGTTCTTGAAGTGCTTGATCTCAGGGATGGTGGGTCTCTATGCAATGAATATTTGCTGTGTCTCGTCAACGATGTGGTAGCTTCCAGCATACCGTCAACGATTGAGACGTTCATGGCAGGAACTCTAGGGAAAGGCGCCCGGAAGCAGCCCCAGAATCCATACCACCGAGCGGTTCTACTTGGCAAACCCGAGCTTGTGACGATGTTGAAGGAGCAGAATGCAGACCAAACTGGCTTGGACAGAGACAATTGGTCCTGGGTGGACTATGCCGCGCGTTTCGACCGCAATGGTGCTATCGAATTCCCTGTCAGTGATGAAGACAAAGTTTCGCATACGACATCAGATTATGCGGTCCCCACGGCGCTGGTGTGGGAAACATTTCGGGAGAATATTCAAGTTACTCGGTGCAATACCGACGGTCACAAAGATTGCACCGGAGTACATGGTACGTCAACCACCACCCAGCTATAGCAAGGCTAATTCGTTACACATTTGGATAGATGTCAGAGTTACTAGAGAATATCCTGGCACCAGGAGAATATGCGTGGGTAGCGATCACTGCATTGCTCCACCTACGGAACGAACCAAGAACTTGTTCTATTTTGAGGTTGAGGTCCTGCAAGAGTCGTCTACCCGGTAAGTCCTCGAAACTCCAATCTTAAACGGAAGCTTATGTGTTTGTTCATGTACATAGGAACCTAGGGATTGGTTTCTGCGGAAAGGATACGGGGAATGATGGGATGCCAGGCTGGTTCCCGAAATCATGGGCATACCACAGTGATGATGGGAACTTGTACATTGAATCCGGTGACGAGGGATTTGCTCCAAGCGGACATTTTGGGGATAATGGAACGTTCGGTACCAGCCAAGTGGTTGGCGCTTGCATGAACGTACAGACCGGCCAGGGTTTCTGCACCCGTGATGGCGCGAGATTGGACATGGGTGAGTTACCAACACGGGTTCAAGTTAACCTCGGCCCGTTGACTAACTTTACTGAAGGAGACTGTTTCGAAAAGTCGAAAGACAATTTCAAGTTCGGTAAGATGTATCCCTGTGTTGGATTTGATGTGGGGGAAGGAGGCGAAGGACTGCGCTTCAAAGTGAACTTTGGGGGTTCACCTGACCACCCTTTCAAGTATAAAGGGACCTTTGAGTAGCGTTTAGCAGGTGTCATGTTCATAAGCTTTTGTTTTGACCGGATTTCATCTCTTAGTGGTTAATGCTGAATGCCAGGAACTGGAGTCTTTGGTTTGTGCTGCTTGCTTTGTTCCTTTTACACATACGGTTTTAGTCACTTAGGCGGAAGCGGCCATGTAGATGATAGTACGTTTCACTTTATCTCACAATCTTCTAATTAAGGCTGAATATTAATAGTAATTCCCTCTGAAGCCAGGATATTTGCCACAGCCAGGGGCATGTTGTATGGTATCGGATCCAGCGTTACCAAGAAACATAAATTCTCCGCTTCTTCCCGTTTGCGGACCGTCACTCCTCGTTCTCCGCCTCTCCACACGGGAACCACGAACGGAGGTTCGGTCCATTCGCGGTATCGCCACCAGTCAAACGCCACCTCGTCGATAATATCATCCCACTCTTTGACATCATGACCGCCCAGACTCGGCACCACGTCCGTCTTCATCCGCTTCATGTCGTTGCGCAGCCGGTGGTTCTCCCAGATGCCCAGCTCGAACGCGTTGTCATGGAAGCACCCACTACAAACTCTGCGACCGGCATTCTGCCTCCCCCATCGCTTGAAGTAGTTGTGACACCATTGACAAATCGCCGTCTCGATATGGTCCACGTTGAGCTTCCTGTGCTCATCCGTGAACCGGGTCCGGTGGTGGTTTTTCGGCTCGCTCCAGGACCACCTAGTGAAATCCCTGTCACCAGGATCTAGAGTTCGCTGCTCGCACTCATAGCACGAGCGGTACTCTGGCTTGCTGGCTTTTTGTTTCTCGGTAAAGGCCGATGCGCGACGCATGCGTGCGCAGTACACGCAGGTGAGACGGCGCTGGTTCACGGCCCAGACTGAGTCCTCTGCCGCTATGAGGTCGACATAGTGTGAAGATTGCGTGGGTATGAGGGATGCGAAGAAGCGGCAGGTTGCCCGGAGGTGAGTTGTGTCGGGAAAGGCGAGGTGGTCGATGATGAGGTGATGTAGTTCTAGTGGTAGGACGGAAAGCGGCGAGGGCGTCATGGATGATGGAGCCTTGTTTGATTCAGTCTGGGTGGTTTGGAGTTGCTTATTACAGCGCATCATCCCCCTTTATATTCGTTCTTCTAGGGATTATTCGTAACTGCTCAGCATAGCCGCTGAGGCGCAGACATTATTAATGCCCCACGCTTAACCGTAGGACGTGGCGTAGTTCCCTGTAAGCCGACGTGACTCAGTCGGCAACTCGGCGTGTCCTAAAACGTCCATGCTGACGGGCCACTTTATGTCCTCATTGCGGCGACGATTCGCCGATCACAATCTGGGCAAATGTGACCTAAAGATTACTGATGGCTGCTTTTCAATTAGGTACTGCTTTATTCTATTGGCAATATTGCATTGCGAAGACGACTGGTTCTAGAAGTGCTACATTTGCACCGCCTCACCAAGGCCCACCCACTTCGCTCAAGGCTCAATTACAGGAGCAGCTCAGCCAAACTGGGGGCTGAAGAGGCCTATCCGATCCGAGGAGGGCTTACTGTAATTACAGGAATAACACTCTCAAGACACACACGGGTCGATCCTTAGATTTGAAGTGTTAAATGACTGGTGTGTCTATACACAGCTTCCACAGTGCTAGAACTAGCTCAACTGTGTGCACTGTGGCCACGAGTCACATCAGATTAACCCTTTAGAATGACAAAAAGCAAACTATACTTCACATTTACGCGTTTTTCCTATTAAATCGAGTTAATCGACCCGCAAAGCACCTCGTTGAGTATCTGGCGACATGCTTAGGTGGCTTCACTCTGCCCTTTGCCGCGATATTCTTCATCCGCCCGCATCTGGACTTCAGTGACGTAATGCTTGAAGTGACGGAGGTTAACCTTCATCTCAAACCTAATGAGCACAGATTAGACCAGTAGTGATTACGATAGAAGGTTACTCACATTTCATCAATCTCACCAGGCGTTCGACGCGTCACTTCAGGGAGGATGAACCAGGCGATAATAACTGACACAGTACCAGTTCCGGCAAAGCTACACGAAATTAGCCACTGCTTGTTCCAGTCTCGGTCAAAAACTTACAAGAACCCCGTCTTGACACCCCATTTTGTGACCGTTCCGTTGATCATCAGCGGCGTGCAAAAGCTGAACATGATGGCAATCATGTTCGACAGTGCCAGTGCCCAACCGGCCGTCTGCGCTCGCAGCCGCTGCTGGGGCAGTTCAGCGGAGTAGGCGTATCCGATAGCTGAGGCTCCTGTGGTCGAGAAGGTAGCCAGACAAGCAAAGAAGATCTTGACAGAGTTAGTCGGGGCTTGCAGGGTATTGATGTCTCTAGCTTACGAGCAGGGAGCTTGTCGCTTTCTGAGTATAGTCGAAGCACCCAATAATTCCCAAGCACAGTACTGAGACCACCGTAACTGCGTAAGGGTAGACTGTCAGAGGCCGACGACCAAACTGATCGGTGAGTGTGGCTGTGAGGATCATTGAGAGGAGCTGGACGCTGGACAGAATGAGAGTGACAAGGAAGGGATCCTTGTTGCCAGCATATTGGACTGCGATCAGTTAGCACTCATACCTCATAAACAGCAACGCGGCCACTTACAAAAGTACGTAGCGTAGGTGTTGAACACAGCCAGGCCGACAAACTGCTGGGTGATCTTAGGCCACGCCGAGATGATAAACCGGACGAGGTTTCGGCCCTGGAACACGGCCCAGATGCCTTCCTTGGAGTCCCGCTTGGCAATGTGACGCTCCATCATCACTGTAGCGTTCATAATGCCCTAAGCATTAAGTAAGTTACTGATTGCCTTCAAGAAGAGGGAAACATACGATTTGTTCCTGGACATCGTAACCTTCGATATGCCCGTTGCAAAGATTGAGAACTTTGCCTGCCTTGTCGAGCTTCCCCTTGCTTACCAGCCACCACGGGGTTTCTGGGACAAGGAGGAAGATGATTGCGGCTATGCCAATCATTGCCCACTACAACGAGTCAGCTTATCATCCGTGACACCATCGCTTTTCCACCCGGTGTATCATACCTGGGAATAAATAGGAGTACGGAAGTCGAAGGGATCCGTGGCATTCAGCCTGTTGAGCGCAACAGAGGCAAAGAGTTGGCCCAGGACAAACCAGCTAAACGAAGTTAGAAGTGATCCATAATACGGCTCTTCAAGAAGAAACATGTTCTTGACGGCATAGAAGAGCTTACAAGCTGTATGCGTTGATATAGAAGCCTCGTAGCTGGGTTGGGGCAATTTCGGAGAGGTAGAGAGGCAGCGTAGCTTGCAGCATACCGACGCCCATCCCAGAGAAGAGCTTTGCAACAAGCCAGTGATCCCAATGGGTCGCAAACGTCTCGATAAAAATACTCTAAGCGAAAACATCACCTGTTAGGTCTCTGTATCATGCAAGACGGGTTGTCGAGGGGCCGAATCACTTACAGCAACGAGAACAAGCCAGATGATGTAAAGGGCAACCTTGCGGCCGAACCGCTCCGTGGCAAATTGAAGGAGCTAAAAGTCAGCACGTGTGCCGACGAAGGAAATAGAGCAAAGACACACAATTTGCCCGATTGTCTGGCCGGCAGATTGAATGCCTCCCCAGGCGGATATGTATTTCCCCTCGATGATTGTCGTTCCTTTGCTGGCCATTTGCTGGATGAAGCCTTTGTTCGAGACGATACCACCGTTCAGGTTGATTTCTGTTCATCGCGCAGTTAGTACTTCGTCCTAGTATGCAGCGTCTTTTAATTTGAGAGGGATGTCTCACGGTATCCATCCAACGCTGCACTGAAAGCAGCAGACATGGCAATGGCGCCGACCATCTTGTATCGCCAGACAGTCGTCCAGACGCCGAGGTCGTCTTCGCGCGATCGCATCAGGGGAACGCCCCCTTTGTCGATGGTCTGCTGCATCTCCTCGGTCGTGGCATGTTCGACCGTGGCAATTTCGCCTTGTGTCTGGTCCGGTTTCGACATGTTGTGATGCGGTGTGCTAAAGCGGAGAGTGTCAAGAGTGGCGAGTAAGTAAATGTATGCCCTTCTCAGACAGCATGAAAGCCAAGCCCTTTATATCCATGGCTGCATTCACCATTAGTTCCTTTCTTGCATACCAATCACACGCGCTCGGGATTCTCTCTGTTCACTCACTTCCCCAGAGTACGCTATCCCGTCTGGGGACCCCATACTCTTCGAAGGAGGAACTGAACTAGATGCGAATACCCCTTGTTTCGCTCGCAATGAGACTATCAAAAGAGTACCAGTCGATGGTGTTGTGTGCGGGGTAAACTAGGATGCGTGCCGTGTGAGCCGTCCGCGTCGATCAAGCCGATTTAGTGTGGTATGCCGTTCCGGACTTTCGTGATATAACGGGTTATATGTCATTTAAGCGCCGCTGATTCATTGGAGCGTATCTCGGGGCAAGAACAGCCGAGGCCGTTCTGTCGGCCCTGGATCACTGAGCTCATGTCTCTCCTTTTCCACGTGTTAATGTCCAGAGTTGACGAGAGATGTGGGGACTGACCCCTCCGGACACGAAGAATACTACGTTCACTGTGAAGATCCCAGTTCTTTAAGTTTAAACTACTCGGCATGCAGACGGATTGGATACGGAGCATAGGGATGGCTCCATATGGAAACTCCGTGATTATAGTCCTTGGCATGCTGTTGTGGTAGGTATATAAAGCGTCACCGAACCTAGAGAAAATAGCTCTAGCTCTCGCTAAATTAATTGATGCAACTATTATTATTAGTTCAAAATTTGATCGCAAGATCCACTGTCTACAATGCCTGGACGTCTACAATCCGCGTGGCTCCTCAGCCACGTACTCATGGCTTCCGGGTTAACCTTCAACGTTCCCGCCACACCGCCCTCTAACAGCAGCGGCCAGCTCCCCGTAGCACCAGTTGGTGTCTCGTGAGTTTTAATTTCCTAGAACATCCAAAGCGTTGCTGACAATCCAGTCTCGAGTTCTTCACTTTTCCAGGGTATATGAACGACGTCGCGTCGACCTCGACTTGTCTGCAGAACCTCAAGGACCTTACTGGATCGTGGCCACCAATGCGAATTGGAGGAACTACCCAGTGCGTTTTTGTGCCCATTAAAACATAAGATGCATTCTATTTATAACCAAAATCAGGGATCGCGCCACATACGATGCTTCTTCTTCCAATGCCGTCACTTACACCGTTGCCGACCCTGCGGATGCTCCATCAACACTCACCTTTGGACCTTCGTTCTTTTCGCTAGCCGCCAAATACGGAGGTGCCGTGACGATTGGACTCAACCGTCGCCTGAACAACCTAGCCAACACTGTTTCCGCTGCGATACTGGCCAAGGCTCAGATGAGCAATTTGAATGCCATCGAGCTTGGCAACGAGCCAAACTGTGCTGAGCCCTATGAAACTTCTCTCCCAACTTGGCAATCTCGCTAACATCATCTCCATCTTCAGTCTTCACCAGCTCAGATCCTATTGCTAATGGTCAATCCTGGACTCCCGCTGCCGACTACGCGTCGCAGGTATCTTGGCAAGACTCAGTCTGCGGAAACCTGTCCGCCTCAAACATAATTTCCGCCGGCGTCTACTTCTACAACTCGCCCATGAGCATCGTCGGACTGACTGCGGTTGAGGGCAACGCAAACGCCTACGTAAAGGATTACTGCTCGCACAATTACCCTCAGTCTTCGGGCACGGCCAATCTGGCTGGGTTGATGAGCCACAGTGGCATTGCTACGCAGATCAAGCCTTTTGCGTCCGAGGTGGCGGCTGCGAAAGCCAAGGGTAAACCGCATGTTTTCGGAGAGACGAACTCGGGTAATGTCCAAGAATGTTGTTTCTTGCTCGGTTTCTAATATTTTATGTAGCTACACAAGGCGGAGGTGGAATCAGCCCTACGTTTGGCGCGGCTCTTTGGATCCTCGATTACGTTATGCAGTTATTGCACATGGGAACACAGGTACGAAGCATCCCACCTTCTCCTTTGAAGACAGACCTGACCTTTGTCACTATCTAGGCACTTTACTTCCATCAGGGCACTATTGGCAACTGTAAGGATATCCATCATATTGACAGGACCGATACTAAAGCCGCATACAGGCCAATATTGCTGGTGGGGACGATACAGCATGGGAGCACCGTACTTCGGCGCCTACTTCGCCACCATGGCCGTTGCAGACGCAGACCAGATCGCGCCCTTGGACGACCAGACCACCACATACGCCGCCTACGCCATCTACAAGTCCGGCGTTCCCGTCAAAGTCCTGCTGTACAACTCCGACTACTACACCAGCGGCACGCGGCCCTCGCAGACCTACACCCTGACTGGGCTGAAGTCGTCCAGCGTCACCGCTAAACGCCTGACGGCGCCGTACTCGACTTCTCGGGTTGATCGCGGCCAGAACCCGACTGTTGGTGGACAGACGTTTGCGAATGGCACGTGTACGATCCAGGGAACTGCGGTTAGGGAGACTAACACCGTTTCTGGTGGGCGGCAACGTTTACTCTTGGTGCTTCGGAGGCGCTGTTAGTTTATCTATGAGAGTAACCCGTGAGAGGCACAATGGGTAGTGGCTAGGATCGTCATGTAACTCCATGTTGAGAAGAATCTGCATCATGATGAGTTGAAATCGAGCTCCTATTGCATCTTGTGCAGCGGACTGCCACATGCTAGACAAGTTTAGGTACAATCCCAAGTATTTTGCCAAAGCATGGTAACTCGGATTTTTTTCCGTAGTAGTTCGATTGTACGGGGTAAATAGGCCTTCAATTTAACAGGCGCGCATGAGTTCCTAGCAAAATGACATCGAAGCGAATTGGGGTTAGAAGTGGCTTATGTTGGGGCAATAACTTAACTAGTCTCTGCATCCGTTAACTAATCGGGAGGGATCGACAAGCCACCAAATTTGAGATTTGATGTGCCTCGCAACAGCTGTGTATGAACAGAAGCAGTCTCGTACGAGTTCTCGGTGTCAGATAGCCCGAATATCGGCTTTGTGGCCGTGACCGGAGCGGGGAAGCACGTCAATTCTATGCGCTCCAATGTTAATATTCTCGCAATGTGACTTTTAATGCTTGGATTTAATGCCTGAGCTAGGTAGCCGATACTTTATTGTTCTACATACTCTATTTGCAACAGCGCATCTGGTGTCTGATAGTCTTCACCAACATTGCCAGAAACCCCATTCCATTCAAGGAAAATGGTTTCATCCCAGGAGCAGAAGGTACAGTGCAATCCGCCCAAGATTCCCTCTATGGCAGTACCAAGCTGACCAACTCGTAGACCATCAATGAGCTTCAGGCCAATTGGATCTGGACTCCCAACTGGGTCGACTCCTCGACCAAGAATACAGCAGGCCGAGTCGTCGCTTTCACACGCGAGTTCAGCATCTCCTCCCTTCCAAAAACAGCTCTATTATATTTCTCGGCAGACACGCGGTACAAGCTCTACGTCAATGGCGTCCGAGCTGCGGTTGGGCCGAGCAGAAGTAGCCCGTTGATATGGTACTACGACACACTCGATATCGCACCGCTTCTTCGCTCGGGAATCAATGAGATCAAGTTTCTCGTAGTCCGCTACTTTGCGGCTTCTCGGACCGCCATGCCGTTTGAGAGGACGTCGGTCCCTGGTTTGGCAGTCATCGGCAAGGTCGAAGCAGATGCGACAGTCGTGGATCTCAACTCATCCAACGGCTGGGACGCCCAAGTGGATGAGACCATTGTCTTCCCCACCGGCCTGATTGACGATGTATTTCTCCATGTAAGATACCATCCAAAAGACTCCAACTCAGCATTATAACAAGCTTGAACAGATAAGCGAGCGTGTCACTCCAACACCCCTACTCCCACCCACCACGCCTGTGACGCATGGAATCAGGACATTGAATGGCGACATATCTCCCTGGCGCCTACGCCCGCGATCTATCCCCATGCCCGAAGAAAGCCATGTCGATGTCAGCACCGTACGAGCCTGTGAGAGCACAGCAACCATGGACGATTGGACTGCTTACCTATCGGGAATCAAGTCACTGATCCTTCCTGGCCACTCCTCCCACACGCTAGATATCCAAGCACAAGTCCATTCAACTGCCTTTCTACGATGGGCCTTCAAGTCTGAAAAGCAGTCTCATATTCACCTCAAGGTGACTTACTCGGAAGGATACGAACTTGAGCCTCGCTCGTATCCATTCTTCCGAACCAAAGCAGATCGGCTCGATGCCAAGACCGGGCATCTCATTGGGCCATATGACGACGTAACGCTGGATATTCTCGACACGCAGACTGTGATTTATGAACCATTTTGGTTTCGGACGTTTCGCCTTCTGCGACTTGAAATAACTGTTGGTGCTGAACCCTTGGAGCTGGTCTCGTTTGGTGCCACTCAGGTCAATTATCCTCTGGCAGTCAAGGCGAGCTGGGATAACCTTGGAGACCGGCAGAGCAAGGAGATATGGGATGTGTCGATTAGAACGATGCGGAATTGCATGTTCGACGGGTACTCTGACTGTCCATTCTACGAGCAGCTTCAGTGAGTGTCATTGACACTTTGCATGGAGAACAATGTTTACTGACTTTACCAGGTACTCCGGAGACTCTCGTTCTGTGGGCTTGTTCCACTATCTGCTCTCAGGCGACGACCGCCTAATGCGACAAGCGATCACCAACTTTGCGGCTTCAGTGGGCACTGAGGGCCTCACACAATCCCGCTTCCCATCGCACGTACCGCAGCTCATCGCCGGCTTCTCCCTCTACTGGATCCTTCAAGTATGTGACCACCATCTGTTCTTCGGCGACACCCCGTACGCCCGCTCCTTCATACCGCGGATCGACGGTGTTCTCGAGTTCTTCCACTCGCATGTTGATAGCCTCGGCCTTGTCAGTGGCCTTCCTGAGGATGTATGGCAGTATGTTGACTGGGTGACGACCTGGGGCGCCACGGACGAGCATCCGGACAAGGGCGTTCCCACATCTGGCCGGAAATCAAACCGACATACTTACTTCAGCATGCTCTACGCATACGTTCTCAAGCAGGCGTCCCGGCTACTTCGTGAGACTGGCAGACCTGGTAATGCAGCCGAGTACGAGCAGCGCGCCGAGTCCCTCCTGGAAGCTATCCGGACTCACTGCTACGACGGGCACTTCTTCACGGATTCCACAGCCGACATCGCAGACGACCTTTCCTACTCCCAACACTGCCAAGTATTCGCCATCCTTTCCGGCGCCGCACACCCGGACGACCGAGCCCGTCTCGTAACCGAGGGCTTTGCAAAACCGCATTTCTCAAAGTGCTCGTACATGATGCAATTCTACGCTCTGCGTGCATTTTCCATCGCCGGAGACGACGTCTACGAAGCGTATTGGATGCACGTGTGGAATCCGTGGCGTGGAATGCTGGCGAATAATCTTTCTACTTGGGAAGAGGACGATGTCCGTCAGCGGTCCGACTGCCATGCGTGGGGAAGCGTGCCCGTGTATGAATATTGCACTGAACTCGCTGGTATTTGTCCTCTTGCCCCGGGCTTTCAGGAGGTGTTGTTCAAGCCGCGGTTGCGACTGAGTGAGGCTGTGTCTGCAAAGGTGGCAGTGGGTAGAGATAATCTCGCGACGGTGGCTTGGAGAACAGGAGACAACGGGGAGATGGTCGTGGAGCTCCAGTTGGAGAAGGCTGTGCGAGTTACAAGTCAGCTGCCTGGTGGGGAAAAGAAGGAACATGGTCTCGTCCGACAGCTTTCTTTAAAGTTTAGATTAGTGTCAAAGTAATTCACAAGCTCTAAACTTTAGCATTGCCGATGCGGTTCTTGGAGACAAATAGACTACTACTAAGGCAACGTCGATCTGTTGCTACCTACCTGTTGAGGTTCTGTTTTTTTTATTGACTGCGAAAGTATTAATACAACTTACTAGGTAGTGAAGAAAGTGAAAGAATATTTGACCAAAGATTGATAGTGAATGTTTCCATGATGAGAATGTTTCTATCCCTGACCTCATTGTATTTAGAGACGCCCTTATTCGATTCTTTATTTCTGTTTAACCCTTTAAGCAAACCCGAGTGATGCAAAAACCCAGCCCTGGATTGTTATAGTAATACGCAAAAATAGCTTCATACTATGTACTATTTCTTTTTTAAGAAACCACATAATACCCCCAACTTTCATCTGCCCTAGGGTAGTTGACAGCTCGCGATATTCCAGGTTAGTGTATTATAGGCACCTCGGCCCTCAACACTTAAATGTCGTACGATTCTCACCCAAACTCGGTTATAATCCCAGAAAACTCAGCATTTACGAACCTCGCCTCTATATTAAGGATGAAGCGATTGACATGTGCTTGAGGCTGAGCAACACGACACAAGCCTTACTGGTCAATTCACCCGGCCCACACGCTCTGCTCCAATAGGAAGCTCCCAAACACGTCACCCGGCCATCTAAGCCCCAATCCCTCAACGTAACATTAAACAAAATATAACCGAGGAATTTCCACTATCAAAAATAAGCCGGGACGACGCGCCACAACGCGAAGTGCCCCAGTTCTATCCGACATCTATCGGCCATTGAAGAGCCCAGTCAACTCTTAGTGAATAGAGCACTTTTGCTCAATTGAGTCTTCAGTATGGCGTCTCGGGATACGAGGAATGCCTCTCAGAGCCGCTCAGTACGCACCTGTACGGAATGTAAACAGGCAAAGGTATTCCCAGCACCTACTCATCCTCGTTGCCGACTCTCACACGCCATAGCTGCGATGCGATTCTAAGCATACTTTTCCAAATCCGTGTTCAAGATGTCAGTCAAGACAGCTGTTCTGCACCGTGGACGCCGCGTTCCAAAGGACGCCGGCTAGAAAGTAGGGCGTCGAGTCTACACGGATAGGAACGCGCTAACGTATCATAGACGCATAGAGGCGATGAGCAGAGAGATTCAGGAGTTGCGAAGTCGACGGGAAGGCGATACTGTATCCTCGGGCTCGGACCCTGCTGCTACCAGCCGCTTCTCTGAGGAGGTCTCGGGGCTCTCGACGGAAGACAACTTTGAGTTGCCCGAAGTACATCTCTCGTTGGATGGCGTGCTGGTAGATCCCCAGCTAGCCATTGAAGCTTTCAGAGTGTACGCTCTTTGATAAACCCATTCTGATTCCTGTGCTGACTACTTTCTAGCTACGCAGAATTCTTCCGGCCCCAGCTACCGCTCCTGGAGTCCATCTCGCTACACGAAATCTACCGCACCCAACCCTTCCTATTCTGGACCATCATGGTGATAGTCTCATCCCACCTGCCGGAAACCCCCTTCGTCGACCTCTTCGCCCGTCTGCACGAACCTTACCTGAGACTGCTGAAGGAGGAAGCCCTGGCAGCACCGCTACCCCTGCACAAGATCCAAGCCCTGCTGTATATCTGCGCCTGGCCGCTTCCGACCGACGCCCAGGCCAAGGACCCCAGCTGGCTCTACTGCGGAGTCGCCATCCAGGCCGCGCGGTACATGGGCTTGGACCGGGAGCAGCCGCTTCCGTCGCCGCGGACCATGGGTGTGCTGCCGGGGACGGCGCGGGCTAGGATCAATACGTGGCTGGGGTGTTTCTACGTGGGGACATCGTAAGTCTTACTCATACGGTACTTGGTATCGACGGCTGACTTGGTTAGACTGAGCCTTCATCTCGGGCTGCAACCGCCGATTAACTCAGACCTCGACTTTGCGGCCATCCACAACTTCCTCAGCCAGAAAACGCTGCCGTTCGAAATCGCCACTCACGTTCGGATCCATCTCGTAGTGGCAAAGTTCATCAACCTGCTGCTACAAAATACAAACGAATCTGTCGGCTCAAGTCTAATCCGAGTCATCAATAATGATCTCGACGCCCTCAAGCTGGCTCTTCCAGAGAGGGAGCCGGGAATTCTCAAGATGGAGTTCAGCATACTCGTCACCAAGATTCACTTTTACGCGCTGGAAATCACAAAGGCGCCGTTGGATAGTCCCGCCCGCGAGATCATGCTGCAAACAGCCCTCGTAGCCGCGATGCGCATCATCCAAATCTCAGCCACGCCTCGTGTCGGTACTCCAGACGGCCGACCCTCACTACGCCGAGAAAGATCGCTGCCCAAGACGTACTACCGGGGTCTTGCGCTGGCGACAATCTTCCTCATCACCTTCTTCCACCTCAACAACAACGCGTCTCCCGAAGAGCGACAATCCGCCGCGACGCACATCTCGCTGGCCCAAGGCGTATTCAGGTTCTGCTCCATCGACCCCCGGGACGAATATGCTAGAGTGGCGAAGATGTTTGAGATTCTCTCGCGGTTGCCGCCTGGGAGCGCGGATCCGACGAAGATGCGGTTCACGCATCGCATGGGTGTTTCGATCTTGATGAATGCGACGAGGATTGCGGATGAGGCACGTGGTCGACCGACGGAGATTCCAGGGGACCATAGCGTGGAGGAGCCCAGACCGATATATGAGGCTGATTTGCGAAATCATGAGCTACAACAGGAAATGGTCTATAATACGGAGCAGGTGACCTCGGATGTTGAGTTTCTCAGAGAGTTCTGGGATGATTCGATCATGAGCATGATCAACCTGGATGCTGTATATCTTCCTCAAGAGTGATAATTGGCCACGACACATGCTAGTTTCGACTGGATTGTACGTAAATGGTGTAACAGCTCAGTAAATAGTATTGGTTGTTAAAAACTAACCTCCGTAGCAGTAGCATCGCATTGATATCCAAATTCCCACTTTCGTGTACATAATGTGAACCTATTCTCAGTAACTTACAACAACGCCAGAACATAGACCAACAAATTAGACCCATTTCTCCTTGGCAAGATACTTTGCCAGAGCAATCGTGCTCATACCGCAGATGGCAGCCGCAGAAACCACCAGGTTATGCCACGGCTGGCTCAACACAAACTTAACAGGCGACGAAACCACCGGCGTCGGCAACTTGAGCGTCGCGAGTCCAAGATGCTGCTGCGACCCGTGGACGTCGTTCTCCATGAAACTCCCCGCAGGCGCCTTCTTGCCGGCGCGGAACCGCGGGATGGTGACCTTGAAGGCCAGCGCGGGCTTGAAGAAGCCCATCCACACGATGTCCTCCTTGGCGATGCCCAGCGCGCGCGCCACGGTGTCGGGCGAGAGCAGGTTGGACTTCATGATGGAGTGGAACATGGCCTCGGACGTGAAAATGACGTCGATGGTGATGTCGAAGGGGCCGGCGTTCTTGGAGCGGAGCGTTTGTGCCACGTCGGAGAGCGTTTTCGGCGCGGCGACGCTGGTGATTTTGGGGGATGGCATGACGAATATGGCGCTTGAGATCTTGGGTTCCGGGAGGGAGTCTCGTAGCTGGGAAATGCTGTCTCTGAATGCGGCAGTTCGCGGTAGCGGTTGTCCCTTGCCGAAGACGGCGACACTGCCGCGGATGAGTCGGTCGGCGAACTTGATGCTGGCGTTGGTGTCGCCGAGTGCGAGTCGCTCCTCGCCGGGCTCGAGATCCATGAGATGGTACACGGAAAACTTGGCACACGGCCCCAGCTCGATCTCCATGCGGCCGCCGATGCCAAAGGCGAAGTTGCCAGCGGTTGCCTTCATTCCGGGATACGGACCATGCTGAATATTTGTTAGAAGACGCAAAGACGACGAGGTGTGAAAAGACTTACAATCATGGCTACTCGGGCCTTGGCGGCTAGGCTTGTTGCCAGAGCTTGAGATTGCGCGAGGACTTCACAGATGACGAATAGCTCTCCGGGGCCTTGCGCTGTGCTCTGGCCTTTTCCGTAGACGTGGAAGTCGAGTTCCCATTTCCCGGCGTCGTCTGCGTGTTGCTCCGCCACGTAAGCCTTTATACGCAGGAGCAAGTTGTCAATCTGGCTGATGAGGATATCTAGTGACTGTTAGCAGGAGATTCCTTGCTCTGAGACTGAGTAACAGGGGTTCTTACGATCTCGGACGCTTCCCATAAACATGGAGCGATATCCCACCACGCGAGCACCCTCGAGCTTGAACTGGTAGGGCGATCCTCCCTCCTTGGAAGACTGGTACCGGGATCCACTGACTCGCACGGTTCGGCCGTCTGCTAGCTGATCGTACTTGGTCTTCTGCAGATGAAGCGCACCGCCGGGTCCACGCAGGATATCCGGCCGAGCATTCTCATACAGCGCGTGGGCAGCCACGGAGAAGGGCGTGCAGCGCGAACTCGGCGACATGGGCCTGATATCGAAGACGCCGCTGGGATACACCGTAGCTATGGCTCCGGGCGACTTGGGCGTCGAGCAATGTCCGCCGCACTCCATGATCTTGCCCATGTGCAGGAACCCTCCGTAGCGCTCCTGGACGTCCGACGAGCTGACGTCGCCGTGCTGCTGCTTCAGCTGGAAGGCGGCGTAGGCGGCGTAGGGCGCGGGGTCGTAGGCGCGGCCGCCGATGATGACGTTGAAGTCCGGATGGGCCTCCATGGCGTCGATGAAGGGCTCGGGGCCGACTTGGACGACGACGCGGGGGGATTCTTCGACGGCGGAGGCGGTTAGCGGAGGGACGCAGGGGCCGCAGCCGGTGATGCGGCCGGCGTGGAGTCTTTGGATGATGGTTGTTTTGTTGATGCCGGAGAAGATGGAGATGGCCTTGACGTGGTAGTCTCTGGTGTTGTGGTTAGCAAGCGGTGGTGGTGGTTGCTTTTGGGTGCTTACTTGTTCTCCTCCTTGGCTGCAATCTCCTCGATGATCTCGCCAATAAGTTGAACATGTTCGTCCGTTCCGTCGCCGCCCGCAGATCCAAAGATTAACGGAACGCGGAACGTGTGGACGAGTCGAAGCAGTTTTGTCAGATCCTTAACGTAAGCTGACCGCGGGCACGTCGTGACGCCAAGAGCCAGCTTCTCCGGGCCGCTGTCGGTCGAGCCCGAGTCTAGAATGATGGCGGTGGGAATGCCATTGGGAACTAGTCTTGATAGTTCAAAGGCTGTGAGGACTTCGTCGAAGCCGTATCCAAGCATGCCGACGGGCGCCACGATCTGGCAGATGGGCTTTGAAGCCATGGTTGCGTCGTCGGAAGTACTGGGCATGCTGGGGAAACTGGGGAGACTGCTGGATATAAGATGGGTGGTTTGTAGTGGATAATAGTGCTGACGGTGATAAAAGTGAGCAGTTGATAGTGAGATGATGTGTACTCCCTCGTCAACAGTAACCCGCGGGTTTATAACTCTCTGCACGGCCAAGGGCAAGGAGTTTACCAGCCACGAACGCCGGCGGAGATCGCTTACTACGCCTCCCCGAACGCCGCAAACGGGGTATTCGCTAATTACACCATGTGGATGTGATTCCTTCGAGCCAAGGCTGCGTTAAGCCGCGTTTCGCTCCTCGAGGCGAAACGCGGCACCGGACTTTACACCCAAGGCCGCGCTGTGTAAAGAGGCATTCATCCCCCCAGAGTCGCATTGCTTTGCTGCGCCCAGAAACGCAGGGAGATCTTGCCCGTGTTGGAGACCGTGTTCCTCGGTTGACGCTGGCTGGTGATATCACAACGCAGTTCGTCCTCTCCGCCGAGCAAGGGTGGTAAGCTGCGGGGAGGGCATTTAGACTGCGAGCCCCAGGGGATGACGACAACTCTATCTTCCCGTGTGTCTGGGGCATGAAGCGAAACGCGCTCGCTCGGCCGAGGATCGCTTCTCGTGGCGAATGGCCGGGATTGCCTCGATTGGGAATGACGCTTCTGTGCGTAAGTCTTTGAGACTCAGCCACTGGGGATGGAACCCGCGGCGGGCGCTGCCCTGTCCGAATGGCGCTTTCGGTACTGATTGGCTTGTCTTCGTGGTGCAGCTATTTACGGCAGTTCGTTGTGTGTCTTGCTGCGGGAGACTCCAGTTGCATACCTGTGACACGAGGAGCATAGGCATGGAGGGGCATTCAATTGATCCTGATGCCTCGGTACATGTATGTCACTGGATTTAGTTTATTAGCCTTGATCAGCAACTCCAGCCATTAGTATTTACAGCTCTCATTACTTAGTACTTATACATCCTCATCGCTGTCACTTACAGGGCCATCCTCAACACCCTCAACCTCTACCAGCATGGGCAAAGCCAACGACCAAAGTAACGTGAGCGTCAACCGAACCGATGTCGACTACGTCGAACTCGAAGGAACCCGCTCTTCGCACATCCTGCTCGACAACAGAGTGCGTCCCACCGACTCGCACGAGTCCTCCATCAACGCCGCACCAGATGAGGACGAGAAACTCCCTCTCGGCAAGTCCATCAAGCGATACCCCAAGATCGTGGGCTATTGCCTCGGGCTTACCACCGTTGTCATCGGCTGGGGATACGACTTGGTCGTTGTCGGCTCCATCACCGGTGTCGACCCGTTCCAGGAGGACTATGGCGAGATATACAAGGGTGAACTGATCATTCCGTCCATGTGGCTATCGCTATGGCTAGCTTCCACTCCGCTGGGCATGGCCATCGGCTCCGTCTTCGGCGGTTGGTTCCAGGATCGCTTCGGCCGTAAGAAGAGTCTCCTGACCGGAAGCATCATCTCGACAATCGGCGTGGCCATCATCTTCTTCTCGTACTTGCCCCCAGACTTGGAGACCAAACGAGCCATGTTCTTCATCGGCAAAGTCATCCAGGGCTTCTCCGTCGGTCTTTTGAAGATCACCGCCATGACGTACATATCCGAGACGGCACCCGTGGCGCTTCGCGGATCTGCCATGGCGTTGGTCCCGACGGGAAACCTCACTGGACAGCTCATTGGATCGATTGTCGTCTTCCTGGTCAACAACGTCAAAGGAAAGACGGGCTATCTAGCCGCATTCGGGTCTCAGTTTGTCTTCGCCATTCCTCCTTTCCTGCTGTCCATCTTCATGCCCGAGAGCCCGGCGTACCTGGAGGAGATTGGCGAGACGGACAAGGCGATCAAGGCTGTGGAGAGACTCTATGCGCCGCGAGCTGATCCTCGCAAGGCACTGGAAAGGATGCGAGAGAGCATCGCTGAGGAAAAGGCCTTGGTGGCTGACGCTAGCTACATCGCCTGCTTCAAAGGCGCCCATGCTAGACGGACTTGGATCGTCATCATGGCCAACCTCTTCCCGGCCATGTTCGGCTTGGATCTACTGGCCAAGTCCAGTTATTTCCTCCAGACCATCGGCGTCGCTTCCAGCACCAGTCTCATGATCCTCATCGGTGGCATCGTGGCTGGAATTGCCGCAAACGCCATGGGCATCTGGATCATGTCCCGTGTTGGTCGTCGGCCGTCAACTATGATTTCATTGACTGGCGCAACCATCCTCTGGACAGCCATCGGAGTCTCAGGTTTCTGGAAAGGAGACGTTGCTGCTTACTTCACCGGCGGCACCATGATCGTCATCATCGTAGTCTGCGGAATGGGCTGCTGGCCATCCGGCTACGCCATCATGGGAGAGACCAGTTCCCTGCGACTACGTGCAAAGACGCAGGCCATCGGCGGCGTGGCGCAGCAAAGCTCGTCCGTGGTGATGAGCTTCGTCCTGCCCCAGGTCTTCAACACGGACGCCGGCAACCTCGGCGCGAAGACGGGCTTTCTTTACACGGGCATGTGTGCGATGGCTGTTGTCATCTGTTGGTTCTTGCTGCCTGAGATGAAGGGGCGGTCGCAGATGGAGATTGATGAGATGTTTACCGAGAGGGTGCCTGCTCGGCGGTTCAAGTCGTGGAGTGGCCAGGTGGCTGTTTCTGCTTAAAGATTGTGTAAGGGATCATGCTTGGTTTACGAGGGTTGGTTATTGGGCGTTGGGAACTGGACATGTCAGGGCGTGTTAGGATGCAACAGAACTTAACAAAATTGGGAATTACTTGAATCAAATGACGCAGAACAAAAAGAATTACACGCACTGCCCCTAAAACATAGAACAAAGAGCGTAATCTTCATCCATCTCAGTCCACCCAATCCACATCAATATCAATCTCGTCTCCATTCATGCTCGGCTTTCCACTCCTGATGAGCTCCTCTCCCATCGCTTTCTGAAGCTTCTCTGTGAACCGTGCCTCACCTGGTACCTCATAGCTCATGTCTCGGCCGCAGTTGACCATGCACATGAAGCCCTTCTTTGCTTCCTTGGCCACTCTGGGGTCTTTGTGGTGGCTGAGTTCCTGGAAGCGTCGTCTCCAGAATAGCCATCGCTTTAGGCTGAAGCCAGGGTGATCGATGTCTTCTCTTTTGGCCAGTGCACCAGGCGTCTGTGAGGAGTTGTTTGAATGATCCCCGTAAGACTGGTTGAGGACCGAGAAAGTGAACAGCTTGTGACGGGAGTGATCGATCCAGATGACAGCCGCGGGGAGAAGAGTGATGGTTCTGTAGTCGTCATCTGTCTCGAGCGCTTCACGAAGAAACCAGAGTGCCGTTAAGCCGATCCCCTCTCCATACACGCCAAGTGCTAGAGCCTTGGCTGAGAATGCAGCAAGGTTGGACTGCTGCGTGACAATTCCCGTCTTGACGACCTGCTCCCACGACGCTTGCAAGCTGTTGGCAAACCCGTAGGACTCCCATGTTGTTACAGGACCTTTATCAGGTTGAACAGTCTTGCAAAGGGAGTCAAACTCCTTGGTCCATAAGAGCAGATTGAGGAGCCTGTCGTGGAACGTTGGGTCCTTGTCGCAGTGGATGGCGCCTCGAATGAACATCTGCCAGAGAAGGTCTAGTCGTTGCTTGTGCGTCTCGAACTCAGCGGGTGGCTTAGTCGAAGCTTCTTTGATGAAGAGGAGACAGAAGCTTTGGATGGAAGTGAGCCGGTCCAAGGCGTCCTCTGCCTTGTCACCAGAAGACTCCTCAACGTTGGCATACTCGGCATGGATGGACTCTTGGATTTCCTGCAAGAAGGCCGCCTCATGGTGAATTTGAGAGGGTTCATTTGTTGCTGACATTCTGAATGATGATGAGATATCGAAGGTAAGAGAGATGGTATTTTCTGAGGTTGTACGTTGGGGCAGATGTTCGGTGGCAGGTTGGTCTTTAAATACTGCAGAGGCCAAAGATTGCTGAATTAATAAGACAATCTAGGCAACCATTCTAGGCAGCAGCAGACCGCTTCTTGAAATAAAACATCTCTTTTCTAGCTGTATGTTGGGCATTTCTTTGTTTTTACTGCTGCGTCGGACTGTGATTATGTCTTTGACTGCGAGCGGATGTGAAAAACCGGTCGCGTTGTGTTATCGCTTGTTAGTCCATGCTGTTTGACTTTAGCCAATAGGCATCGTTTACTTTTGCTGATCCATATCCCTGTCATTTTTGTGAACCAATGAGAACTTGACTAAGCTGTTAATCCCCACACCGCAAGAATGGCTGATTGGGAACTGTGGTCTTAATTCTGTAGGAGTGTCTTAGGATATTCATCGTTTCTCGACGCTGTTGTAGGGTTTACCTAATCGGCCATCAAGACTTCATTACTGACTATGAGTTTATGCAGTATGCAGTGTGGAGTAATAAAAGACACTGCCACCTTGTTGTACCTGGTTTGTCCGTTAATACAAATCTTAACTTGAAGTGATTCCATATCTTCTTTGGGGGATTTGTTCCGGACCTCCCCTACCAGCGTACCCCCATCTCCGCCAACTCTGCACGGGGATTTCAACCTTTATTACAATGCCAATATGTCCAGATGATGCGTCTCGTGATGTGAAACATGAGCTTTGTGCATCAAATACAACCCTGCTTTTGTTGTGCCGAGGCTCGCGATGAAGAAGGACCATTGAATAGCAAGATACGCGGGTGAAGGAGGGTCACGCCTGCAACCTCACGCACCAATCCGCAAAGCACTATTCTCTAAGACGTACGCCATCATACAGGCCGCCTATAAAAACGAAATCCTGCAATGATCACTTCGTGAATGAAGCTAGACCGTCGAGCCGAGGCTCCTCGCAACCCCACTCTTGGCGCGCCCGGAGGCTTCGCAATCGAGCACCGAATGAGGGATCGGACTAGTCTGGATATTTCCTATCTCGGCGCCCCTTGCGAGCAAACCACTGCTCGGTCGTTACAGTTGATCATCGCAGGTTCAGCCGGCAAGACAGCGCCAATGGGAGGCGCATCAAAGGCTGGGCACCATCAATTGCAGTTGTCGGTTGCGGGGTTGATCTGAGGAGAATGACAGGCCGTTTGTTTTAGCATAGAAAAAAAACCGCCATGGAGATTTCAAGAGGAATAGGGGTGTGGGAATACTTGTATAAAGATGAGGATGGCTCGCACTGAAAATAATCACAAGAGAACATCGTCCACGGCTCCTTCACTTCTCCCCATCGCAGCAACAGTTCAACACCGGCCCTTCTACCTACTTCCCATTTCCAGCCACAGTTTCAAGATGAAGTTCTTCGGCATCCTCACCCTCGTAGCTGCTCTCGTGGCCAGCGCTCCCGTCGACGTCGTTGAACGAGGCGTGGCTGGCCGGGGTGTGGTCGAAGTCCGCCAATCTTCCACTCGGAATGATCTCGAGAGCGGTAGTTCATCCGCCTGTCCCGAGGCCATCTTGATCTTTGCCCGCGCTTCCACTGAGCCGGGTAACATGGTGCGGATCATAGCTGGATCCATTTTAGTTTGAGTGGACTAACTATCATCTAGGGTATAAGTGCTGGCCCTGCTCTTGCGAGTGCTCTTGAACGAGAGTACGGTAGCGGCGGGATTTGGATCCAAGGCGTCGGCGGTCCGTATACCGCAGAGCTGGCTCCCAACTTCCTCCCTGCTGGTACGGACCGGGCGTCCATCGACGAAGCGAAGCGACTGTTTACTCTCGCTAATACCAAATGCCCCAACACCCCAGTCGTTACCGGCGGATACAGGTACGTCCATAACCTCTTTATGAACAGAATTCCATCTCATTCAGTGTTCTAGCCAAGGAACAGCAGTCGTCAGCAACTCCCTCTCGGAGGCCAGCGCTGCTATCAAGGAGCAAGTCAAAGGGGCTGTCCTTTTTGGGTACACCAAGAACCTACAGAACGGGGGCCGCATCCCCAACTATCCTCAAGACCGGACTAGGGTTTACTGCGATGTCGCTGATGCTGTCTGTTCTGGCTCGCTGTTCATCTTGCCTGCTCACTTCCTGTACACGGATGATGCTGCGACTTCTGCTCCTCGATTCCTTATCGGCCAGATTTCGAGCGCTTGAGCTAGCTGGGTCCGTTATGCAGATGTATCAAGTGATGAGGCCACAAGCTGTACGTGATAATGGCCAGATGGGGACTTGGGTTCAAGGACTCTCATTCATTCCTTTGTTTCATACTGTACGATCGCCTCAATCCGAACCATGGCGGAGAGGTCATCGCTGAATGGGTAGCTCCAATCCCATGCATTGAAGTATTTGAAAAAAGAAGCCGGTCTTGAATATTGTCTCTTCTCTATGATGTGGCAAGTCTGTCCCTGAAGTCGAATGTTGCTGGATGTGGAACCCGGATGAAGGGTGGGAGGAGAAAGGACGTTCACACCGCTAATAAAGCAACCCCAGCCCTTAGTACTAGAGTGTATACATCCATCCCTCCATGCCCTCATTAATACCCTGTCCGGCCTTAACAGCCTTATTCTTCCTCCAAAGATGTAGGTCAGTCAAGATAATGATGACAATGCTGACCATGGAGATTCCAAAGGTTGTCCAGATTCCAGTCTATCACCTAGTCAGCAACAACTCTACCATGAGGGCTAAATACGCACCGTGTAGTGAGGGCTTTCTGCGGCCTTGTAAGCAGTGCCTGCTATGATTCCACCGATACCACTGCCAATAAGACAGGTTGCTGAAGCCACAGCCCGCTTCGAATGCGAAGTGATGTTGTTGGCTTGGAAAGTCAGGACCCCGGGTACGCAGAACTGAAGAAAGCCGATGCATGGATAAATGTTAGTAAATTGAATGCTCGTAGAAGGTGGGTCGATGTACACAAAAATGCGCCAAAGTATCGTGCTGCGTTGGCTTTCCCGTATGCCGTAATCAGCATACCAGCAGCCGTCAACGCTTGATGCACTGCAATAATCGGTCCTCGCAGCTTATATCGGTCCCCAAGCCAACCAGAGACGTAGGTCATTATAGCGGCGAGGATATACGGCGGCGCACTAAGGAGCTGTGCCTGTGTACTCGAGTATCCCATGCCATCGCGAAGAATGACAGGCAAGAAGTACGAGTATGCGTATCCGGGCAAGGTGGATGCCATCATGTTGAAAGCCCAGCAGTATAGTCGCCAATCTTTGAGATGGTGGAATATCTTGGCCATGTTGATGGTGTCTTCCTCGGCATCGCCGCGGTCGTGGTTGATTCGGTTGATGATGAATTCTTTCTCAGCGGGCGAGAGGAACTTGTTTGCTTGTGTGGGGAAGTCGATGATGATGAACCGGCCGATGAAGCAAATGACCGCCGTGATGGCGCCCTCGATGATGAAGATCCCTAGAAATATTAGCAGAGATTGATTGTATGTCTGGGATACCTACATCTCCAGCCGTTGAGTCCCTGCTTTCCACCAAGTAACGACAAGGCGTAGGCGAAAATGGCTGCGAAAGCACTTGTCACGACGGAGAGGATCCAGAAGCCAGACAGTCGTTTTCCCACTTCAAAGCGCGTGTACCAGCAAGTGATGATATAAGTGCAGCCTGTTTTCTTCAGTTAGTCTCTCGCCACAGTTAGCTGGTGGGGGCAACTCGCCTGGCAAGAACCCGGCTTCGAAGATACCAAGAAGAGCTCGACACAGGGCCATAGTTCCCCAACTGTGCGTAAAGCCCATTCCAATCAGGACCGACCCGAATGCAACTCCGAGGAAGGAAAGCCAGTTGGCAGGTCCTGCTTTTGGTAGGACAAGATTCTGTGCAGGCAGTTAGTATTCAGGTCTAAGGCAGGATAGAAATACCTACGCTGGGAATTTCGAAAACACTGTGTGATATTAGCGAATTATTCCAAGAATATTTCGAATCCACGTACATATAAGCTACGAAGAAGACCATGACGATGACCGTGTATCGGTTGCCAACTGCGAGGCCGAGGTCTTCTTGCATGCCTGCAACGAGTGCAAGACCGAGATTTGTGCGATCGATGAGGGAAATGGAGTACATGATTCCTAGGATTGGTAGGAGGCGCAAGTCAACACGACGGCTTTGTTTGTTAGCTGAGATTTCTCGATGACAGGCATATACAGTTGAGGATCGTACATGGTCTTCTTCCGATCTGCGATGCTCAGAGTCGAGTGCGGCAGTCCGCCTGCTTCGGCGTCCTCAACATGGCTTGAAGGGTCGATCTTCTCTTCATATTGTGCGGTAACAGCTTCGTCATCATGTAATGAAGCCCTTGGGCTAGTGGAAAGAGCCATGCTGCGCTGCTGTTCACTGGTCTTGCTTTCCAAGCTCAACGGGGCGATGTCAAATCACAACCCAAGTCTCCCTTTGACTCTATATGTAAACAGCGATTCCTTCTGACTCTCCAGCCAGACCAAGCTATCAAAAACTTGTCAGCTCTTATTCGACCATGAACCAGTCCCGCGGGTCTTCACCCACAAATAAGCGATAGTCTGGGGAAACGCGGGGTACGAGGCCAATGGAGACACAGAGGTCATGTTGCCAAGAAACTCCACCTGAGTCAGAGCGTGAGGGTCAGAATATCTCGTGGGAGGGGTTGTTCGAATGTGGAGATTCGGCTTGAGATGGCAGGGATACTCGGTTAAAGAACTCCAGGTGGTTGGCATGTAATGCGTCGTACGATGATGAGATCTGTATTAAAGTAATATTAGATCTCGCGTACCGTACCTAGTAGTCTATCAACCAGGCGGGAAGTCTTCCGGTGGAGCGATACAATTCTGTAATTATTCTTGTTCAAAAAACATACTGACATACTGAACTTCACATCGACCATCCACGGGTGTGAACGTTAGGTTTCCAATCAGAGCGTTGAATGCATATGTATAAGGAAGGCCCAACTAACCTTCTAATTGCTGTAATAATGCTTGGCATATCTACTGAGCACTAATCTTGTCATTACGGACATTGACCAGATACAACTAATTTCGCTCTTATCCCTTGAAGAATCCTGAAGAATCCGGAAGAATGAGTGGCGTTTTTACTCTCTGGTCAATGATAGAGAAAAGACAGCGGATCCTGTGATCCTGACTCGACTGCATTATGGTGCGTCCACAAGTTCGGTTCCACTATCAGCGGGGAGGTATGACGACTCATCAACGGATGTACGATACCTTCACTTTATCCCAAACTCTTTCCATCCCGTTGACAATGCTTTCACCTTGGCGTATAACCTTTCTCTGTGCTAGATAAAAGCCGCTTACTTTGTTCTGGCAGCCTCAAATGTCTGCTGTCTGCGCCCCGAGCTGGGTGTTCGTGATTTGGTTTCCTGCACGGGTCAGTATCGAGGTCTTGGGTGACACTACACATCTGCAAGTCCCATTTCTGACGTACCTGTTCCATCCTCGTTCAGCATGACTATTGAAGTGCAGACGCGGCACCTCCAGGAAGGATGGTATGTCGCTGTACATCTCCGGAAACGTCCCAAAGAAATCCGTAGTCATGGTCCACGAGTTGATGTCCCAGATAGAGTCCATAAACTCGGGCGAAATAGAGTAGTTGCCTGTCCTGGTATTTCTCTTGTAGCAGTCTCTGAACTCGAACGGCCATGAGATCTTGAAGCAGTCGACGAAGATCTTCCAAAACGAATTGGAGCAGTATTGGTGCTGCGAGAAGACGAAGCGCTCCCGAACGCCAGGCCTAGACGCTGTAAGCTTCGAGTCCCAGATTGTTCAGCCTTTAACACACCATACGAAGAAATCAATAGCTGAAGAGTGTGGTAATGATTGCGAGGGTCTATGCTAAAGTTAAGCCTGAGTAAATGACCTTGACATGGAAGTACTGTACCTGCTCAAAAGCCAGGGCGGTAACTTGGCAAACTGCTCATCTGTCGATTCGGCGCGATGTCGAAGCATTCGATGCATCGTACTGAGTATCGCTAATCTTTCCGTGTCCCCGCAATCACGGAACTGGAGCTCGTCGATCTGTCGAAGCCGGTTCCAGAGCGGAGGTAGGCCGACACCGTTTTCCACAGCGTCCCAGCCTTCTAAAATGACCCGAATCGGTGTATCTTCAACCAACTCATCCTCTAGTTGAAGAGTATTTCGACAGAGCATCTCTTTCTGGCCTAGAACCTCGTTTGCACTCCTCCATATGCTCGAGGGAACCGCATTGTTAACACTGGGGCAAGTCGCCGAGCAGTCGCATGCAATATCTGGCACGGGAATGATAGGACCGTCGGATATTGAGAAGGGGAGACAAGACTGGAAAATGGAATTGAAGTTAATGTCCTCTGGTATTGTTGACGGTGGAGCAATGGCCACTATGTTGACGTGTTGCTGACCGCTGGGATAGTCTGGCGGTGATTGTGCTCCCCATATTTCACTGACGATGCTGTCGACAGGTGTTGAGTATAGTTCCGTGCTCGCCAAGTCTGTGCCGAGAGATAAATGATGATCAACCGGAGGTAGCACGCTCGGGTCTTCATGGGATGGCTTGTTTTTCGAGGCATCGGCTACACGTGGTCCAGGTCTCCTTCACAGAAGCCAGCGTCTCGGCCAGTTGGTCTCGCTGTCTCTTCACGTTCATAAGCTGGTCAGTTAGATGAGAGACTCCCAGACCAGCTTCCTGCTGCTTCATTGCGTCGATGGTGGCTTCGAGAAAGGCGATACGATTCCGGTTCCTCTCTCGCGCCGCGCGTTGAGCTCGTCGATCCAGCTCTCGTTTCCGGGCCTGTCGGGTCTCGAGGATGTCCTTATCGGCTGGTGGCGTCGGGGCCATTGTGGATTTATGTGGTTTCACGCTGGAGTAACGCCAAGGAAGAGAGCAAAGTGATGAGATCGATAAATCGAAGTCGAAGTCTTGACAGCGCGGTGGGCATTTATGCAGGTGGAGAACCCCAGACGTGATAATGCGGGGTATGGCAACGGCCTGAGACCTCTCGGCGTATCCTTGTTAGCCGCGATGGGTATACATTACTCGGCGTTTGTGGATGGGGCATTTAGAAGGATCGACGTGATATTATCTCAAGATGAACAGCAGGAATTTAATACAAAGCCGGTGAGAGCAAATATCTATCTAAAAGAAAGGTATCAACGGAACTGCATAAAGACTCGGGATCTGCACTACATCTTCTGAAGATGCCTCGAGACCCTCTAAAACAGTCTTTGCCAGCAGACCAGCCTGTCTGATCCCAACTGCTGCACTGATGTGTCGAAGGTGCTCCACGGCAAACCCACGCAGCTGCTGAAAATTGAAGACCTCCAGTGATACCACATACAGTGGTCTAATAAGGGAAAGGATACCTGTGAAGTGTGAGTTACGGAACGAATAAGGCAGACAGGGGACTAACGTGGAGTGTCTCTAAAACTCGAAATGGATATACATATGTCGGCGGATAATTGTTGCATAGTAGATAGAGAAGCACATCTCTGTCCATTACTGGGTACCGTTGGACAGCCTTCTATTTGATGCAGAATCTGGTTGACCAGTATCCGCACCATCCGCCAGTTATTCCAATTCTCTGCAATCCAAAGGTTAGAGTAGACATGCCTCTTCCCCTGGAAACAGTCCATAGCAAACTCGTCAGCATCGACGGTAGCATACTTCCATTTCTCAGACATTCCTGCTCGCCAGTTCTCGAGGTCATAGTCAATGTCGATTGCGATTTTACGCATAGCCTCTGAGTCAATGGTCTCTCGACTTTTGAAGGCTGCGCTGAGATTGATCAGTCGAAAGCAGATTTCGCAGATTGAACCCGCGCTGGCGAGGCTTTCGAGTTGCCATTGCTTCCGGATTGTGCTTCTTTGGAAGTTGTAGGTTGTTTTTACGAGAGCGAGAGGGACGGGCAAGTGCTGTTGGGCACAGGCTGCGAGCTGCCAAATGTCAGTGGCGAGGGCGTGTGAAGGAATAAGATGATTAGGCTCACTATTTGAGAGCGAGTCAGGATGTAAAGTAATCCTCCACGCCGTCGGGTGAACTGCTCCTTGCCCCGGAGCTCTAACAGGGCCGTGGCGCCTTTAACGTGAGCGTCCCAATGGCCGTATCGATCCCAGGTATCAAAGTTGACGGTCTATGATCATGTAAGAGAGGATTTAATCTTAGTCTTAGTCGAGATATAATAGTACCTCAAATAGACCAAGTAAAATAACCGCCATGAGCGTTGCATCGGCCCTGACTTGAACGGGATCACACAAAGCCTGGTTTATGACCACCACGGCCTTGCAGTATAACTCGTTGGACCTAGATGCAACGTTTGGGGCGTAGGAAATATTGGATATCCCTGCCATGCCAACTGCTTCAATGGCGGCTCGAAGAACAGACTCGTTCTGGGAGTACGACTCGGCCAACCAGTCGTGGTATTCCTCGCCAAACGGCGGTTGATTGAAGGTATATTTCGCGAAGAAGAAGCTGGCTCCGAGGTCACTGATGGGCTGGGCGAGTTGACGGGACATGGTCGGAAAGGTATATGAAAGGGGATTGATTGGGTGCGACTTGGAACTGAAGACGGGGGTCTCCTGTATAATAACCGGCTGATGCAACTGTTCGGCCTGGCGTGCCTTGCGAATCACTCTTTCCGACTCATCCCGAAACAAAACTCGATGCAGGTCTCGATAGCCGGGACATTGCGTGTGGGATTTCTCGCACTTTAAGCATCCTGGTTCTCGCTCGTCGCACTTTCAACACCAGGTATTAGTTTGCGTCGGTGAATGTGAGGAGATGACTTCAACGTGCCTTGACTTTACGCCGCCGACAGCGTTGACAGCCGCGACTGACGACGCCGTAGTAAACCATCGCGGCACCGAGCATCCGAATGCCGACGAGGTTGGTTAATACACCGCTGAAGGTGTACGATTCCGACGGGCGACGTGAGATGAAGTCCGTGTCCGAGGCAAATGTCACCAAAGCAACCTCACGGCCGCTCTTGGATTCGCCGTCACGACTCCAAGTGGAGAACGGCGCAATATTGGACCGCGTGAGGATCTACGGAGTTCGCACTCTGCCCCTGTAAGAGGAATAGCGTGACTTGGACGGGATGCTCCTGTCATTGGCTGGCTCCATCTCAGTCGGAGAATACGGACTTTAAGGCGAGACGTCGATGCATATAAGTCGGACTCTGCGGGCTTCTTTGCTCTTGTTGAAAAGACAGAAACTTCATCTCTTTTACGTTTACTTCTATTTATCCTGATCAATTCTGGCAAGATAACCTCTGACTTCACCCAACTTCACCACTACAAGCCAACATCTCTAGTCTACACAATCCCACAAGCCAGCATCATGTCTCAACTCCCAACCACGGAAAAGACCTTCAGCGCCTACAACAGCGAGCAAGGCAAAAACTACGCGGATGTCCGTCCAGACTACCACCCAAGTCTGTACCAAACCGTCATGGACCAGCACACCTCAACGGGCGGCCAGCTCGACACGCTCCTCGACGTCGGCTGCGGCCCCGGCCTTGCCGCCCGCGCTCTCGCTCCGCACTTCGCCCACGTCGTCGGCCTCGATCCCTCCGAGGGAATGATCTCCACGGCTCGTTCCCTCGGCGGCGTGACGTCCACCGCTGAGCCTCTTCGCTATGAACTCTCCACGGCCGAAGACCTGGGAAGAACCCTCTCGCCGCCCATCGCGGACTCGAGCATCGACCTCATCACCGCGTCCAACGCCGCGCACTGGTTCGACATGCCCGGTTTCTGGCGCAGCGCCGCCCGTGTGCTCAAGCCCGGCGGCTCCGTGGCGCTGTGGACGTCTGGCGATATCCGCGCCCACCCGTCTATGCCCAACGCCGCCGCCGTCCAGGCTGCCATGGATCTGTATCAGGAGCGCGACGTACTGAAGTACTACGAGCCGGGAAACCTGCTCACGCGTAACCGCTACACCACGCTCCCGCTGCCATGGACGCTGGAGGAGCCCCTTGCGGAGTTCGACGAGGCGTCCCTCTTCCGTAAGGAGTGGGCTCCGGACGAAGTCTTCTTCATGCGGGAGGACGAGGTGAGCTTGGATATGTTTGAGAAGATTACGTCCACGTCGAGTCCCTTGACACGGTGGCGTCAGGCTAACCCAGAGCTGGCTTGGACTGAGCGCGACGCTTTGAGGATGCTTCGGAAGGAGATTGGACGGATCTTGCATGAAGCCGGTGTGGAGAAGGGGAAGGAGACGTTGAAGGGAACGGTGGAGGGGGCTTTGCTAATTGTGAAGAAGAAGGCGTCCGCTGTCTAGATGTAGTAGACTTTCTTTATCGGGCTTTCAATGATTTAATTAGGCACAGAATTCTATTCGTACTCTGAGCTCGAGTGTGTCCAGAGCTAGATTTAATATCTCATCAGGGCTGGCGTTTCAATAAACTAGGGAAGCAAGAGTGTGTCTTTGATGCTCTGGGACTGCATGTCGCCTCCATTGAGTCTCATGATTGCGTTGGTTTGTTCTTTGGAGATGCCCCATACGACCTTGGCCAGGCTGTACTTTTCAAATGCCTGCCCTCCACATGTCAAGCCGCTCGAGAATGTAATCCAGGTGTTCTTGTCGTTTGTGCCCGTGGTCACAGCTAATCGACGACTGCGACAAGGCTCGAGCATAGGGATCGTCGTCATCCAGAATTCCCAGAAGCTTATAGGGAGGAAAGCTCCGATTAATCTGGCTTCGCGGAACGAGTAAAATGGCGTTCGGACTACCGTTGGTGGTTCCCTCTATGCTCCATGTCAAGGGGGTCGCGGGTTTGTATAATTCGTGTAAGTCACCTAGCATTTTTAGGCGTTCGGTGTGAGAAATGATGCGTGAGGCAGAGTAGAGAAGGTCAACTTGGGATTCATTACAAATACACTGCCCCACGCCTAAGGTAAAGTACTTTGAGTACGTAGGGGTGATGGAGGAGCAAGGCGTATGTATGAATACGAGGAGGTACTGGACGAAGTAAACGATCTTGGGTGGCTGCCTAAGTTGCATTACTAACAGCCTTAACAGGGTTCCAAGCCAACCAGGATTGGAAGGCTTACGGATTACACATTAAAAGACTTCAGTAGATAGTATTATGGTTGTGGTGAATTTATAGTCTCATTCCCAATGTACCTGTTAATACACGTAGCAAACGTGCGCCCAGCATGTCAAACTTAACGAGACCCCTGATCCAAAACGAAAACACTCGGCGCTTCATGCTCTACATCGTACATCCATCGCAATGCCTTGGCTGGCTGCCCGTCCCCGTCCCCGCAATCAAATTCCACCCTGTAAGAGACCCAGGGTCGCGCCTGGAACCGGTCCTGCTTCGAAGCTCAATCAGACCTGGACTTTTACTCGTCTTTCAACGTCAAAAAACACGGCAAGAGGGGAGCGAGAGGGCAAATTCCAACCAAGATCCAATTTCAGGTAAATTTGCTCGACGAGCAGTCAATCTCCTCTGTTGCAGCCATCATCACCCAAAACTTATCGACAATGTACTTGTCTAGTTTACCAACCTTGCCCAGAAGATCGACGCCCTTTCTCATGACTTATTCTGTTCTCGTGCCGTTGAGAATACGTAGGTACGCCACTCAATCGGGGATGTTGGCCTCCATGGCTCGCGAGAACGTCATGGTCGCTTCAATGGTGGCGAGCGGGGAACGCAGCAGACATGCATCGAGGGGCAGCTGATTGGTGCCACCGCGACACAGGCACGCCAGGCTCTGGAGTTCTGCACTTGTGCCAATGGGCGGGTCAAGGACTTCGGAGGGCTGGACACAATCACCATATCCAGTTGGATTAGTGAACTTGGGCTGTAGGAGGATGCGGCCATCAGATACAGCCTCTAAGTTACATGGCATGGGCCTGAGGTCTCAAGCCAGGTGGTCATTGGTTTACCCATGAGAGCCTCGTTCTCATTCTGGGGCTGTGTTGCTGTGTGCATGGCGCGTAATCCTACGTGGAGGCTGCCAAGGCATTCTCGGCTACTTTTTCCACGTTCTATCCCGTGCCGTGGATGAAGTGCAGTATGGGCGTTTTGCCTTTGACGATGAACGGCTTGAGAGGTATCATGTTTAGGACAGCAGAGCAGAGCACGTGCGACGCGACGTGTCAAGGCGAGCACAGCAGATAGGCGGTTGGCGCCTCGTCTCTTCGCGAGTCGGTTTTGCCATAATGCAGCTGGACCATTTTGGCATGGGATGGACAATCCGAGCCAACCCTTGCGGTCCTGGTGTGTAGCACACGCCCCAGTCTGACCACCCACTCGTATTCCGTTGGGCTCGGCTGCCTGCCCAACTTCTACTGTCACTTTCACTGCCGATGAATTTCCATCCTTTTTTGTTGGCTTCTCCCTAAATACCATTGGGCTTTGACACCAAACCTTTGATTCCCAGCCCCTACATCGGAACGACAACTAGGTTGCCATTCCGCCCCTCTTCTGTGCATCTTCAGACTTTTCTCTTTTGACCGTTTAACTTTTGTGGGCTCTTGAATACTCTCCCTGGGTTGGCACACAGCATACACCGGGTAACCTATCCCCCAGTACCAGTCTTCGTCTCCAAATGGCCGAACAATCGCGCGGCGTCCATCTGACGCAGGTCCACCCTCACTCTGAGGATAAGACCGAGACTGATGTTGACATCATCGCCATCCATGGCCTGGACACGAAGTCGCCCGACACGTGGATCTGGACGTCCAAACATCCTGGGGACCGCAGCGTGAACTGGCTTGCTGATTCACACATGCTCCCTCGTGAAGTCGGATCGGCCCGGATCTTCACATGCGACTGGCAGGCCGACCTGTTTCAATCGTCCGATATGATCCCAATGGTACTCGAGGAGATTACTCGACATTTGCTCCATGGCATCGAAGGACGGCCTTCGGCTCCGAATGATCAGCCGGGAAGAGAACCTCGACCAATTCTCTTCATCGCATCCTGTCTTGGGGGTATCATCCTGATGAAGGCTCTCTCCACAGCTGATCCAGATAACTGCGTCCGAAGAGCGACACGTGGCATTATATTCCTTGCCACTCCATTTCGAGGGACTGCGTTCCAAGACGTCGCCATCTGGGCAAAGCCGGGCCTGAAGACCTGGGCTACTATCCGAGGCAAGGAAGTGACTCCACTGCTCGACAATGTGACGACGTCGACTTTCGATCTCCGAGAACTCGTCCGCAAGTTTACTCAGCTATGCAAAGACAACGATCCCCCTTTTCTGGTTTTCAACTTCTACGAAACGGGCAAGACGAATCTTTACCACAGAATTCCTCTGGCGAGGTACTTCCCGCCTCGCCTACTGGCCCGCAAGGCAAAACCTGTAAGTATCATAGAATGCTCACCATTCCGGTCTATGTTCGCCGCTGTAATTGAGTGTATCACTAACGCTTATCAGCTGGTCGACGAAGCCTCGGCGACCCTAGAGATTGTTCCACACCCACTGGCACTCAGCAGACCCCACAGAACTATGAATAAGTTCCAGGGTGGCCATGCAGACCATGATTACGCACGAGTTTGTCAAACGATCAGAGAATATCTTGAGACTATTCGTGAGGGGTCATTACTCAAGAGAGCAGACGATTACATACGCAAGATTCACTATACTCCAGACAGGCTCCGGATTGAACGACTGTCAGGCGACCTGTTGTCGATGGATCAGTGTTACATCAATCTTGCGATTGTGGAGCAACCTAGCCAAGACGCAAGACGCCCGAAAGGAGGGGAAGATTCCCCGTTCGGGCTCTTCGCTCGACAGAAGATCGAGACGCCAGACGAGGAGGACCAGGTCGAGCTGGCAAAAATCTTCAACGAGCGTAAGGGACGCGATGGCCGTACGATGCAGCCAAGACGGATCTTGATTCGAGGACGCGCGGGAGTTGGGAAGACCACATTATGCAAAAAGATGGTCTATGACTTTACGCGCGGTACGCATACAGAGCTTCATCACTCATGGATGAACCTGTTCGACCGCATCCTCTGGGTCCCTCTGCGGCGTCTAAAAGGGCGATCGGCCCAGGGCTACAATCACGAGGACTTGTTGTATGATGAGTTCTTCTCTCCACAGGGACGTGACACGGGCCGCCGTCTCGCCGCTGAATTATCGAGAGAATTGAACGACACGCGCAGTGGTCGCACTCTGTTTGTTCTGGATGGCCTGGATGAGGTATCCGGGGAATGGAATCCCAGCGACGACATGTTCATTTTCCTGGAGCGTCTTCTGAACCATCCTAGTGTCATCATCACCTCCCGCCCGACTGGAATCCTTCCGCCTAGCCTCAAACCAATGGACCTCGAGTTGGAAACAATCGGATTCTACCCAGTTCAGGTGAAAGCCTACCTCGACGCCGACCCGAAAATAAAGTCAAGAGCCAACGAGGTCCAGTCCTTCCTCCAAGACCATTGGCTTCTCGAAGGCCTTGTTCGGATCCCAATTCAGCTTGATGCCATTTGCTACATCTGGGACGAGTTCGATCCTGGCACTGCACCAGATACTATGACCAGCATCTACAAAGCAATCGAGCAAAGGCTGTGGAGAAAGGATGCTGTGCGACTGGGCAAGAGAGTCAACGGAGAAATAGTAACGGCTTCTCAGATTGGGATCGCAGATGTCGAGAGCCTCGTCAAGCATGAGATCCATTTCCTCAAAAGCCTTGCTTTCACTGGACTGTCCAACGACATAATCGACTTTACGTCACGGCATCGGGCGGCGATGTCTCATCATTTCGGGCACCAGGACTTCTTGCTCAATAGGACGCTTCAGCATCTCTCTTTCCTACGGACATCAGAAGGCCAAAGGGACCCAAGTTACCACTTCATACACCTGACCTTTCAGGAGTACTTTGCTGCTCAATATTTCGTCCAGCACTGGACATCTGGAAAGGAGCTTCTCGTTCTCAAACTTGGCAGCTGGCAGGAGAGATCCAGCTTGACAAAGATCAATGCTGAAGAATTCCTACGGAAGGAGAAGTACAACGCACGCTACGATATCTTTTGGCGTTTTGTCACCGGCTTACTTCACGCCAACCACGACGAGGAGCAACTCTGCCGCTTTTTCCGGACCGTCGAGGAGCAGCCCCGCGATCTCTTGGGACCAGTGCATCAACGATTGGTCATTCACTGCCTGAGCGAAGTGGTTCCATCACAGAGGACCCCAGAATTTATCACACGACTTCATGAGCAGCTAAGACAGTGGCTTGTGTTTGAACATACCTTTCTTGGACAGTCAGAACTAGCACGGGAGCTGGAATTCCCAGACCAAATTTTGGAGGCTGTTCTACGAGATCACCCCGAGGGCGGTTCCCCAAGAGGGATGAAAGGGACAGTCCTGAATGGCATCATTTGTCGTCGTAAAACCCTACCCGAAGGGCTGCTTCCGGTATTAATGGCGCTGTTGAAGAACTCGGACTTGCAAGTACAGTCTGCTGCGGCGGACGTCTTGGGTCGGCTGCCAGCTCTGGCAGAGAATGCCCTTGAGCCCCTTTTGGCGCTGTTAATCGATGAGGACTGGCAAGTGAGGCATTATGCGGGGAATGTCTTGGCTCGGCAGTCGGCTATTGTCCTGGTGGCGCGGCTGAAGGATGAGGACGTCCGGGTGCGCTCTACAGCGGTAGAAGCCTTGAGTCAGCAGCCAGATTTACCAGGGCAGATACTTGAGGCACTGGCGGCAATGTTGCATGATCCAGACAGCAAGGGCTATACAGTGTGGGCTGCAGTAACAGCCTTACGTCGGCAGTCAGACCTACCTAAGCATGCCATTGATGCGATGCTGGCACTACTAAAGACTGCAGATGAACCGGTGCAGTCTGCAGCGGCTGAAACCTTACGCTATCAGTCAGACCTACCTAAGCATGCCATTAATGCGATGCTGGCACTACTAAAGACTGTAGATGAACCGGTGCAGTCTGCAGTGATGGAGGCCTTACGTTATCAGTCAGACCTACCTGAGCATGCCATTGATGCGATGCTGGCACTACTAAAGACTGCAGATGAACCGATGCAGTCTGCAGTGATTGAGGTTTTACGTCGGCAGTCAGACCTACCTAAGCATGCTATTGATGCCCTGCTGGCTGTACTGAAGACTGCAGATGAACCGGTGCAGTCTGCAGCGGCTGAAGCCTTAGGTCGGCAGTCAGACCTACCTGAGCAGGCTATTGATGCCCTGCTAGCACTACTAAAGACTAGGGATGAACCGGTACAGTCTGCAGTGATTGAGGCCTTATATTGGCAGTCAGACCTACCTGAGCAGGCTATTGACACCCTATTGGCACTACTAAAGACAGGGGATGGATCGGTGCAGTCTGCAGTATTTAGGGTCTTAGATCAGCAGTCAGCTCTGTCGGAACAGGCTATTAACGCCCTGATGATGCTGTTGAAGGATCAGGACCCGAACAGAACGGCCAATGTGACTAGGGTCTTGGCGCAGCAGTCAGACTTTTCAGAGCAGGCCTTTGATGCCCCGGTGGCGGTGCTGAAGGATGAGGAGGATCACGTACGGTCTGCAGCTACAAAAGGCTTATGTCAACTGCCAGCTTTGTTTGAGAAGGTCACCGACGCACTGGTGCCGCTACTACAGGATCCAGACTCGAAGATACGGTATACAGCAGCAGCCGTCTTACGTCGGCTGCCACTGCCAGCTTTATCAGAGAAGACCATTGACACATTAGTGCAGCTACTACAGGATCCAGACTCGAACGTACGGTCTAAAGCAGCAGAAGTCTTATGTTGGCTGCCACTGCCAGCTTTCTCAGAGAAGGCCATTGACACATTAGTGCAGCTACTACAGGATCCAGACTCGAACATACGGCATACAGCAGCAGACGTCTTACGTCAGTTGCCACTGCTAGCTTTATCAGAGAAGGCCATCGACGCATTGATGCTGCAACTACAGAATCCAGACTCGATGATACGGGTTGAAGCAACGAACGTCTTACATCGGCTGCCAGCGTTTTCAGATAAAGTCTTTGAGGTCTTGTTGGCGCTACTAAATGATCGGGGCGAGCCCGTATTCCACCATGCGATATGGGCCTTAAGCAGGCTGATGGCCTTATCAGGTGATAGATTCCATTCCCTTCTACTCGAACTGGACAGCCAATCTTTCAATCACTTGTATGGATATTGGTTACGGAGGAGCTTCTCGGATCACTTGGTATGGTATGCTGAGGGAGAAATTTGTAAAGTCAATATACCGGGAGGAAGCTATGGGGTGCCTTATGGTCAACTGAGGGACGCCATACAAGGAGCGCAGGCGTTACTACAGGCTCCTGAAGGTTCGTTTTCTTAGGACTACACAATAGTACCGTTCATATCTTTATTAAACGAAAGGGTTCTTGAGAGAGCGAATACTTCATAGATGTTTGGGATCGCGTCGGAGGTTCTTTGAGCTATCAATTAGCAATTCTGAATTGACGTGAGAGCTTGTCACTGACGTCAGCTGCGGCAGATCCTATGTGACCCGGATCCATCTCCACACAATAGCGTGATACGGATTTAACCTTAATTTTCGGGTACAGTCACGAAACACTGTGCTGCCGATGAGTAGCTTCTAGCTTCTGAGTTGAAAGAAGAGAAAGTCAGGAACTTACCGCGCGCTCCCTCCCAAAGGACAACAATGTCTGGGCCTGGTGCCTTGAGATATCTAACGTACTGTTCCCATTGCCTGCATAGACTGATGGATACCAGCCACACAGGATTTGTTAGCTACATTATGTTCAGGTTTCGGATAATGACACTGATGGTGAACCTGAATCCCAATTCACCCGTGTCCCAATTTTAATCTACTTGCAGCATCTGCTCATCTCCATACAAGGAGAGTTCAATTTCGAACTATACTACTACAGCCGAGGTTAAGACTGAGTAGCAGATGCTTATGCGAATTACGACATAATTCTCTGCATCCTGAGAGCGTCGTTATTAGCTGATAAGATAAGGCAGAGAGGGGATGTAGACTATAACGGTCCTATTTAGGTAGCTTAGTAACTGTGACTTAAGTTAATTCTGTGTTCCTAAAGGTGTGATCGTAGCAGATATGCTTGATTAATAGTATCTAATAGTATTAGGTAGCACCCTAACTTATATCCTGCATGTCACATTTCACTGAATCAACTCGAATAACGACCACACAACTATTATTAGTTTTAAGCGCATTCTGTAGATATTGCCTAGACAATCAATCAACAATCGTATAGTAATGTAATGCTATGTCCACTCCCCCGACTCTATGTCATGTCCTCGGTAGTAAAAGCTTGGCCATTGCCATCAACTAAAGTTCGCCTTTAAGCCTTTTAGTTGCATTCCCCTCATGTCCTTTTGAGAAAATTCAGTTGAACGGATTCGTGCCGCTCGCCTAGTGTTACAACGGCCCCTGGTGACATGATATAGCAGAGCAGATGGGGTCTAGCAAGGTTTTCACAAGGCTCAGGGAGGACTCGGGAACGCCCAGCTCCCTAGGGAGGGCCGAGTGAGCAAGTCCAGATAAAAGCGGCGATGGGAATTTTTGGGAATTGCACTGCAAAACAGATAAAGCTGTGTGCCCCTGGCAGTCACAGCCACTTAACACGCACTTCATTCAACAAAGTCCATCTCATCTAGAACAGCAACAAGGTCGATTCCCCATTTCGTCTCTTATAATAGTGCAAAGCAACTGACACATCAATCCTTAGAAGCATGGGGCACCTTCCTTGAAGTTTCTATGGAGCGGCTTTCCATACCACACTGCCGTACAAGAGCCCATATCACGAGGACTCATCATGAAGGCGGAGGCTGGTGATGTAGCCGGCTACGGTGCTGCCAAAGCTCGCAGTCTGACTGTTCACAGACTCGTCCAAGAGACGGTCGTCCATCAACTCAGCGAGGAGGAGCAAGCCCAGCTCCTAGATGATGCACTGGCCATTGTGCTAGCAGCCTGACCAGTCAACAAGGAGAATGTCTTCCGCATGAATATATTCTGGCCTACATGCGCTCTGTGTCTCCCACACGTTTTTGGACTAGAGGCAAGATGCCGCGACGTGCCGTACTTAAAGCTCCCGAGTGGCTTTGTGCTACTGTTCTTTTACGCATCGTGGCATTTGCTCGAACGACGTATGTCGGACCTTGCCTTCCCGCTACTGGACACTTTACGGATGATTTGCGCTCAAAATGGTGACAAGGACCTATTCTTGGCCAAGCTAATAACTGTCTACGGCTGCATGTGCATGGAGTGTGATCGGGTACCCGAATCCGCCAGTTGGTACTCTCAGGTTGTTAACATATACCGTGCGCACTACAAAGAGTAGCAAAAATAACCAGAAGATGCTAAGAGAGACGATACCTATACTTAGCTCTCAGTTACGTCCCTCCCCGACTGGGGCTGTGCGTGTACGGGGCTAGGCGAGCTTGACTGAGCTGAGGAGCTGTTTAAGGAGGGGTTTTCCGTAGCTAAGAACATCGCCGACAAGAAGGCGTACAACGATCGGAGAGTGGATATAGCGTACAAGCTGTCGCGGCTGTAAACTGAGCTAGGAAGACCTGAAGAGCCCCTCAAGTTGCAGTTCGAGTACAGCGACGAGTTGCCGACGGACTTATCATCAAGAACACCTAACGGGTGTTTTGTCCCTGTACGGAATTGGGAATTCCTATCTATCCTTTGCCTGAAAGGAGGGATTCGAAGGACCTCAGGCGAGAGCGCCGGGGTTAGACTTGCATACGCGGGCCCTTCGCATCCGTCAACAAGTGTGTGACGAGCACTTCGTCACGGCTACATCACTGCACAAGATTGGTGTACTTGTTTATGAAAGCGGTAACTGTGAAGGATCTGCTGAGGCATTAGAACATGCGATTGCCATCTTAGACAACTCGTTCATGGCAACGAGAGAAAAGGTAATGTCGCTGTTCTACTTGTCTCTGGTAAAGGCAGACATGCAAGAGGATGCTGAGGGAGAGCGGTTGTTTACCAAGGCTTGGAAGCATCTCAGTCAAATCATGAGTAAGAAGAGGGAATTGGAGATCGAAAAGATTTCTGGCTTGTGCGACAACGTGGTTTTTCTATGTTCACAACCAGCTTCTCGTCGTGATGGAGAAACCGAGGGCCCCGCTGCCGTTCCCATACCAGTCTCGCAAATCCTCGTGTTCCCTCCGTTCGGATGAACTGCTTTTTTCATTGCCTCGTGACTGTTCTGAATACACGCACACCGAGACTAGTGAGGAGGATGGGCAGGTGATCAAATCCTAACGACTCCCCCTCCACGATCGATGAGCTCAACTCAGATCCAGGGCTCTCTTCGTTTTGAAATGACTTGTATTTCGATTCCTCTGCCTAAAGCAGACAGAGCACATCAATCTCTACAACTACAAATCCATATTTAGTCACAGTCAACTCGGTTCCCTGCCACTCCCAATTTTCTCTGGACCGCACTCGAGAAGCCTGCTTTCTTCGAGTGGACCTAAATTTTGCTTGAAGCAGGATTTTTACGAGAGTTACTACTTCTTTATTTACATAGGGAGTTGATGAGACTTGGTGCCGGCAAACATACGACTGTCATTTACCCTCAAGTACTGATTCCGGTGCTGTGAAACGGTAGCCAGCATCCTAGTCATGGCAGGAAATGTTCCCGTCTGGTGTCGACAATCTTCTCGCGTCCCCAAGTATCATCCTATCAGATCATTACACCATAGCAAACGCTTAGGCTAGTTATTCAGTTATTTCATCCGAGACATCCCATAGGTAGTGCAAAAATGCTGCCTTGTGGTATTCCCCGCACCGTCTCATCATCCAACTTCTGCCTGTACGTAGTAAGCATGAATAATCCACCGCAAACAAACTCCATCGCATTTCCAACTCTGCAAACAATCATGCGTTTCCCGAATTTTCTAGACCGTCTACCAGACGAAGTGCTACAAGATATCTTCTCCTATGCCCTGATCACGGACCAACCGCTCTGGCTGGAGCAATGCACCCAACTCCCGAGACACCGCATGCACGATACCAAAGCATTTTCTTGGCTTCCCGCAGGATACAGCGTCAATCCGGGTAGTATAGAATATTCACCAGAGATGGTGGATAAGCATCTCACGACAGTTGTTGAGCCGTCGCAGGTTATTCATCAGTCGCATTGGCTTATGGTCAACTCTACATGCCGACGTATCCGTCGCCTAGGCAAGACCATCTTCTTTGCGACGAGACCGCTCGTCGCATCTTCACACGCGCTGGAGAAACTGCGACTCAGGGAATCGTGGCTTGATCTCACAGCTTCTGAGCAGGCTCTGGCGTGGAAACAACATCGCAGCCACATGTATGCTTCTCTCACAGGTCTCAAGTACCGAGAAACAACCAAGCCAGAGATCTCAGAGCCCGGATCTCAGCGCACTTGGTGTGCTCTCAACGCAGAGGACCAGTCACTTGCCCTTGCGCAGGTGCACCATCTCGTTTTATCAGACTACGATCCGTCGACTACCTCGAGGTTTCTGAAGCTCCCATGTTTCATTACTGGATTTCCGAAACTTACCAAGTGCACGTTACTCACCGGGTACATTGTCCGGCAGCAAGTTCAGGCGTTTGATATTCACAAGCCGGATCCTGACGGTGGGGATACGATTGAAGGCACCGTGGCAGAACTTTTCAGGTTGTTAGTCGTTATTGGATTTGACAAAAACATAGAATTGAGTATTGGTCTTTCTTTGGATGAGAACTGGGAGTATCGTCGATCTCTGGTGGGCAAGGCGTTCCCTATTCTGGAAACTAAGGCGCGTCTGCTCGGGAAGCTCCCATAGCCTGTCTTCTAATTGCACTCCTGTGCATTTGCATGAAATAGTGCCATTCAACAGAAGATCCTCCTTGAGGTAATGGGGTCAGTTGTGTACGTAGACCAGATTTCGCGGCAGTATAATCTAGCACCTGCTTAACGGTAGACTCGTTCAGTAGATCCCCATGTCGCTCAGATCGTGTATCAATATGAACTGCGTCAATTGATAGAATTACCCAGGTACGCGAGGTAAACTCGATCCTTTTGAGTTGACCGATTACTTTCCCGTGGTCTTATACAGCAACATCATCAACACGATGACTCTAATCCTTCAGGTAAATTTCTAGTCTATGGTAATTCTATAACTTCTATCCAGTAATCACAACTATGAGAACGAAATCATACAGTTCATTTGAACCATGCTGTTTACTGTCTCTCAATTGTTGCTCAGGCTCACCCGACAGCCATCACCGCTGCTGAGTGCCATCGCAAACCCTTCCTGAAAAGGTCCCTCGCTCCTTGGATCGATGCTCTCAAACTCCTGCAAAAGCCGTACAGTAGTGTACGCAGCTTCAGTTTGAGCGAGCTGCTGTCCAATGCAGACTCTCGGTCCTCCGCCAAACGGAATATACTCCCACCTACAAACGAATGTCAACGCTAGCCTTGATATGGAGATTGTGTCATGGAGAAAGTAGACGACTTACGTTGAATGTCGGAGAGTCTCCCACCGCTCTGGGCGCAGGTGCATGGCGTCTTGGCCGTAAATGTCTTTCCGACGATGCAGCGCAGATGAACTGAAAATGAGTCGTTGTCCCTTGGCTATGAACACAGGGGAAAGGCCGTCCTTGCCGCCACCACGAGGGAGAGTGGTATCTCGGATGGCGACGCGGGAGTTGATGGGGTTGATAGGGTAGAGGCGTAGAACTAGACATGGGTTAATCACATGTAAGTATGACAAGGAGGCTTAATCCGTTGATACCTTCGTTGATCACGTCTCTTAAGTACGTCATACTCTTCAACTTGTTTGGGGTGGGCGGCCTCGACTCAAGAGGGGCAATCTCTTCTCGCAGCTTCTTCACAATATCAGGTCGTCTTGCGAGATGCCACCAGATGATGCTAAGAAGCGACGCGGTCGTGTCGCGGCCTGCGACCATGACACTGAGGAGCTCAGCGCGGAGTTGCCGTGGAGAATAGTCCCCCTTGGCTAACTCGTCCAGAAAGACATACTTGCCACGACGCCCCTCATCTTTATACCCCGGACTCTTAGCCTTGGACATATTATCACGGAAGCATAACGCCCGAGTAACAAAAGCATCGGTAAAGTCGTTGATACACTTGACGCAGGACTTCAACCTGCGGTCGGGCACCTTGGCCAACAGCGGGAAGCTCACTTGCACCGACATCCTCTGCATGACGTAGTTGAATGCAGAGGTAAACTGCATGCCCTGGACGGACTTGGCGGGATCCAAGCACCCGGCGCTCTCGCCGAAGAGCAGCTCCGTGGCGACGTCCATGGTGAACAGGGGAAACAGCTCTGCCAAGTCCACCGTCTGTCCATGAGGGATCCTCGCCAACAGGTTCTGGACGTGCTTCTCCAGCATCTCCGTGTCCTGCCCCTGTCTGCGGTTGAAACTAGGTCGCAGCATAGCCCGCGAATGCTCCCACTCGGCGCCATCAGCACCAAAGATGCCTCCGCCCCAACACGCCGCAAACGCCGCGATGCGCGCCTGCGGCAGCCCCCAGTCGCCGAACTGCGACGACAGCACCGCCTTGATGTTGTCGGCGTCGATGGTCCAGTACGTCGTGCTGCCGAGGGTGCAGTACGTCACCGTGTGCACGCCAGCGCCGGTGTCGGTGAAGATGGAGCTAAAGGCCGTAGGCAGACGCTTTTCCCGGCGCGCTTGGATGAGAGTCCGAAGGTGTGCAAGTCCGATGACGCCATCCCTGTGTGGGTAAGCCGGAGGCGGGAGACAGCCGTTGGAGGAGCGGCGGCGGCGGTGCGTGTACCAAGTACGGAGTTTGGAGGCAACGAGGAGAATGACTAAAGGAACGAGGACGTGTCTCAGGAGGGAAGGTCCGTTGAGAATCCCTTGAGCGATCGCCATCTTGGCGTGCAGAAGAACGGGTAACCTGCCAAGGGACTAACACGGGTGTGTGGTGATTGTTGGGTTGCATTACTTGAAAAGGTATGATTTTCCTTGAATTTCTATTTCTACGTGCATACAGATTTTGAGACAATGAACCTATCTTTTCTGGCCAGACTTAGCCGAGAATGGCGAAATATGTCTTGTATCGTCGTGAACAATTCGCCGAATGTGGGGTGCAACGGCGCCGGGATTCGGCGAGTTTCCCATCCCCGATCGTTTACGTCCGAAGTTCACCGCAACACGCCGAGCTATTCCTAGTGTATTCTGTAATAGGACCGTACTAGATACTCTTTAACCATGGGAATGTGTTGCCTCTCGCCACTGGCGCGGACAAGTTCCGGGTGCGAGATTCCTCACTTTCACGGGTTCATTGTGCATATCGCCCACTTACACACAACACCAAACGGACTTTGGCAAAATGTCCTCCCGTCCGGTTTTCCATCCCTGGACCAAGTCCGCAGCATCGTACTCGCGGTCCTTGGCGACGCCGGAGTTTATGCTGTCGATGCTCAATGAGTATGCTCTTGGCCACAACTGCCCGTATCTTGGCGTCACCGTTTCCGTGCAGCATTCTGCGGCGTCCAATGGTTTCAGCACGCAGGATTTGCAGGCCCTTGTTGCGCGGGCGTTTGTCCATACGCGATGGGCTCATCCCATGGTGGCTTGCCAGGTCGTCGACAGCAAGCAGTTGGTCTACAATGTCGAGGACGCGGCTGGCGTTACGCAGTGGGCGTCTCGCACGGTTCAGACTGTTGAGAACGAGAGCGGCTGGATGGAAGTTCACGACAAGCTGAGCCGCGAGGTCGTGCTGCCTTCGAAGGACGGAGACTGTGCGTTTCTCTACCTCGTTCTGAGCCCAGAGCAATCGAGCAAATCCCAGATCACACAGTTCGACCTGCTGCTTCACGTACACCATGGCCTCGCAGACGGCGCAGGCCTGCGGTCCATGATGAATGAAGTGCTGACGGGTCTGACGCGGCCAAGTCTCAAGACGGATTACGCATGGGGCGAAGAGGTCGAGAGACTCAGCCCTGCAGCCCTGGACGTCGCTGTCATCTCTGACGCGGTGCTCAAGTCACTGGCGGAGATGCCAAAAGAGGCAGGTTGCATTTCCAACCTCTCTTCCTTCTTTGAGATGCGGAATACCTTGGCCAAGCTTAAGCTAACGATAATACCAGATCTCGTTGCCCCCGTTCGCCAAGCCCACCACGCAAGGGTCGAGACCGGGAACAGCCGTGGTTACGCATACTTTCCAGGGCGCGGGTTTTCTCGACGCCGTCCTAACAGCCGCGCGGGCAAACGACGTCAAGTTGACGGCGATTGTGCAGGCCGCGCTGGTGCTGGCGCTGTATGATGAGGTGAAGCCGACCGAGGAGGAGGCATGCACCGTTCTCTCTGGGTTTGATCTGCGGGCACGCAATCTGAACGAACCCTGGGGCCAGCGGAATAGGTTCGTCGGCGCTGCTGTTGGCCTGGAGATGATGGCGATACCGACGAGTATCCTCGCTGATGAAGCGTCCGGCGATCGCTTCTGGGCCGTTGCTCGACACGTTCACGCCGCCTGGACCAACGTGGCGCAGCGTCAGGACGTCGCAGCAGCAAATGAGCTGCGGAGAGGCGCGACGGGTTTTATCATCCAGGGGGTTTTGTAAGTGTCCATCAATGCTCCTTCAGCCCCGTACTAATTCTTCGTGCAGAGCGGCCATGAACAGCCCTCCATCGAAACTGGGCCTCAATGTCAACTACGTTTCCGACCCGGCGGGGAGCAAACAGTTCGACGCGGCGTACGGCGACGAGGAGATGAAATTTGTCATTGAGCATTATCAGCTTGTGACGGATGAGAGCACGCCCAAATTGTGAGTTGTCATTAATACTTACTCGTCGATGCAGTAGCTAACGGAGAATTACTCCACCAGATCCTGTCGCTCGCATTCGTGGAACGACGAGCTTACCCTGTGCATCTCGTTCAACAACGCGCGACACACGAAGGCCGAGGTCCAAGGCCTCCTCAGCAAATGGGCACGTGTAATTGAGGCGCTATGCTAGGAATTAGAACTTTGGTAGATAGATCTCGCATTACTCGTGTCTAGATTGCGGCTTCTAAAAAAGGGCTTATTGAGGCCTCTGTCAGCGCAAGAATGTTGCTTTTGTCGCCGTGATGCCGAGTCTAGAACGCCTTGGCCCACTCTGCTTAATTCTCACAGCCCAGCCCTGTTGATCGACGTTAAGCTTCTGACACCCGTACTCCCCCCAGTTTCCTAATGAGGATACTCGGCTTATACAGTGTGCACGGCATCCAAGTGCCGTGAGCCGCACTGTATTCTCCGGCACATGGACGATAGCGCTCACTGGCGCCTACGTGTTCGATCCATCATCTGGGCTGTGCTTGAATAACACAGGGCTTAGCCTAGGTAGGTCTGAGTGTATTCGCAAGGAGAAGGAAAAACAGCCCGGCGTATTTCGGCCGGCACTCGTGGGTAAGCACGGGCAGCGGGAAGTCTGACATGCATTCTAGAGGCGGGCAAGGGTGAAACACGTTGCGTCGATGCTGGATCTGGGAGGAGCGGAAGGGGACTTTGTTGTCGTTGCGGCCATGGTAGTCTGCGAACTAAGTACTAGGTATAGTCTAAGCCCTGAGACGACTGACTAGACAAGTGTACGCTTGGACAAGCAGCGAATAGACACTTGTTTCACATCGTCTCATTAGCTTATAATGTCTGAGTCGTCCATCTGGCTTGACGGACCTGAGCTGGACGGACTTGAGCTGGACGGACCTGACTTGGACGGACCTGAGCTGGACCGATCTAGCTGGACCGAACAGAAACTCACATTCATACCACGAACACTGCGCTGCCCCAACTGACACGCACTATCGATTGCAATCATCTCGGGTTTAAGTTTTCAAACTTACATCCAGACTAGGTCGGAGCTACAGAAAGCCAAGCATCCGTAGCTCCTTTCTCCGTATCCTTATCCCGAGCCCTATGTCCGCGACCCCGCTGTGGATGGATCCCCAACCGCCAACCGGCGTGCGTTACAACAGCCTCCCTCACTGATAACGACATGCTTTAGCCCTTGATATTACCTCTCACCGTCGATCAGTGGCCTCAGACGTGGCGGCTTCCTTGCAAAATTCCTGGTTCTAGTCATCTGTAGGATTTAGAGGCTTGTTTCTGGATCTTGGTGCGAGATACATGGCTACTAGTCCGAGCTAGCCAACCGGGGTTCGACTTAAGGTGGGTGGGATTCCACCGCGATCCTTCACGCATATGCCGGCTCCACCATCATATACGAATATCCGCATTCAACGATGATCTGTATGTCTCGGCGAACGTCCAGGGGGATCCGACGTGCACGGGCCGATTTCATCATGGCTGAACGTTCTGATTGATGCCTGCCACATGTCGGCCGCGGCCAACTCGAAAGAACAGGCCCGCGCGGGATGGCCTTGGTGAAATTGCTCTGCTCCCCGGCTAGCTTACGTCACAGTCCGTGGCCATGAAGCTGCATGTTCCGTCGTGCAGGCTACTTAATATATAAGACGTGGTGTTGCTGCAGTGCCGATCTAATCGAGTAACAAGGTCGTATCAACTCCACATCATGAGCACCGCTGCGTTGGCCCCCGAGAAGCCTCTCCGGCTGGCCTGCAACCGCTGCCACGCGCAGAAACTCCGCTGTCCTCGATCGAGCGAGGCCGACAGGAACGGGCTTGACGAGCCGTGTTCGCGCTGCCGCAAGGCTGGCGCTCAGTGTATCGTCAGCAAGCGAGGCAAGGTCGGACGGCCGGCGAAGAGGAAGCCGAGCTCGCCGGCGAGTGTGGAGGAGGCGCCGAAGCATCACCATAACCACCACCGGCAGCATCGTCAGAATTCCGAGAATGCTTCTTCGGATGGGAGTCTCGTCCACGTATTTGGCCTGGCGCCTGATTCGTTGCTGCAGCAGGGGCAGCTTACGCCTCCTGACACAGGGGATCAACGCGTGTGCGATGCTGAGAATCTCTTGTCGAGTACTGGCAGTCCTTCCATGACGCCAACACCACAACTTTCACTCAATGGCACCTCGACACATTCCGAGGACAACAACGAAGTGGACCCTGCTCCATGGCCGTCCCAGAATCCTTGGCCCAGTGGAGCTTTCAACGCTGAACCCAACTGCTTCTCTGCGCCTGACTCGGTATGCGACAGTCATGAAGATCCCGCTTCATACAGAGGAACTACTAGCGCACGAAGCTAATACTATTTTTAGACACTATATGAGCCGTTCCTTCAGGACCTCAACCTGGATCTCGAGCTTCCCACGTTCAACTTCACGCCCGAGTCTACAGAAATGTTCGACCTCGCCGGGAGTATGCCTGTGATTAACGACAAGGATGGAGACGGCATTTTCCACATGTTTCACGATGAACCCCAGAGCAAGACAGAAGAGGCTCAGAAGAGCCCCAATACTCCTCTCGGATCGACGGAACATGTCTCTCGAACCAGTAGTGTCCTAAAGCTCTCGGACCTCAGTGCCAAGATCATCCGTTCGTCGGAGAAGTATAGATCAAACGCACCAGTCAACACCCCCGTCGAGGCGGGGGCTTCGGTCGGACAACAGATCATGAAGGACTTAGTTGACTTTTCGGGAGAACTGATCGACATTGCCCGGCAAGGCTTGCCACGTTTCATCAGCCCGGTGCAGCCTTCCATTAAAAGCTCTGCGTGTTCAGATGTGGACATGTCGGCGGCTGACGAGGACGACGGCCCCAGCGAGTCAACGATGGGAAGCGTCGATAGTTACATGACTTCCGGGTCTGTGTTGCCTGCAACGTGCATCCCAGAGTCAGCAGTCATCTTCCTGTTGCTGGGATGCTACACGCAACTACTTCACTCGTTCGAACTGGCCATCGACTACTTGTACGCCGAGCACAGAAACTCGACACACACATCAGACGACAGCCCGGGCACGGTGAACTCACTGCTGAAGGCGTCACTCCTCATCCACACCGTGACGTATCTGCTTGGCCGAGTGCACAGGTCATTCGCAGTCGGCGAGGCAAAAAGCACAGACGGCGAGAGTAAGCACGGCGAAGACGCGCACCGGGTAGATATGCAGGGATGGAAAAGATCGTTGCTGGGGGATAAGAACATAGATGAAGGTCTTTTGGGCCGGGCGTTTAGCGAAATACAGGAGCGGGAACAGGGGTTGATAGAAAGGGCGAAGCATTTGAGACAGATGATTAATGCATTCCAAATCTGATGGCTTGGCATTTTCTCGTAGTTCTGTTTCTGAGATGATGACATTGTCCCGCGAAGGCTATCTCTATGACTCCAGAGTACGGGTCCCGCAAGGGTCATCGTTGTGCAGAAAGAAGGAAACACGTGACAACGGACAACTCTCCTACTCTGGTTTCCTCCCCCCAGACAATCCGCTGTCGAAAAAACGCATGATACTTTCCCGACCGCATTTCACGTCGGAACTGAGCGCAATACACATCAACCTCCTGCTTAGTTCATCCTAGCAGCTGGCTCGCCATGTACAGCACGTATCCCTCCAGGTCCTGCTCAAGCGAGGCCTGCAGATACTGCCCTATTTCCTTCTGTCTGGCTCCCTCGATGAAGCACTTGCCCCATTCGCTGTGGGCGCTGCCGGGTGTGACGGATGCATCGTCACTCTCTGCCACAATCGTTGGCTCATAGCTTTCAACCCAGCCTCCAGGCTTGCATACTCTGTATGCGTTGTTAAACAAATCATTTCAGTCTTCGATGCTTCCAAACAGGTAGCGCATGTGCACGTAGTCGAACGTATTCGGACTAAAGGTCCACGTCTGGTTGCAGTCCTCGATCTCGCTAAACTGGGTTAGGTTTCTGATGTATATCTGTCTAGTGTAGAAGCTTACAAGCTTAGGTTTGGTGGAACCCAAGAGGGTTGGATGGGGGAGAGGTCTGTCCCAATTACCATTGCAGAGGGGAACTCATCGGCAAAGTCGCTAATTTAAACATGGACGTTAGAAATACTTGGGTGAGACGTCTCGGACCAAACCTACATTGCCCAAATCCCTAATTCACTCATTAGTCTCCCTGATTTTATGTTGTGGAGGCAACAGTACCTGTTCCTGTTCCGACATCAAGGACTTTCTGGAGAACCGTATTAGCGAGGCAACAGCCTCGGACCGAGCCATTTTGTCACCTGAATGTCGCTCTTCAAAGGCGCCAAGAACAGCTTGTTATCAAGAATGAGAAGCATGGCGTGATGACTAATTTAATGCCATATTAGAAACACCCTGCCCGTTGGGAAATTGCGCTTACTTGAGGTCTTGGGATTCATTCTGTTCCTCATCGTTAGATCCCCTGCATGCCGCCATTCAGTCAGCACAGCTTCATCACTAGACCCTATCCCGTCGTACCAGTATTCGGCATTTCCCTGCTCAGAGTGGTATGTGCGGCCGTGTATAGTTCGGTATTGCAAGATGCTCGAGCTCAAGGACGCTGTCGAGGTGGGCGCCTGGGTACCCAGAGACGATTCCGCATCAATACCGTCGTTGCCATCGTGCTAAATACCTTTACTATGCCGTATCACCAGGCTAGAGATGCGTTGCTCAGTACCTGTTGCGCTAGTTCTACCCAGTGTCCTGCAGACTGAAACACCTGTGTCTGGGACTGGGACTCCTCTTGGGCGTTACCTTCGCCTGGCTGTGGCCTGGTCTCAGACATTACGAGACAGAGTTAATCGAGATAGGTTAACAGGGCGATCACGGGAAGGGCGGGACCACTGGTTGCCGTTTCCAAGTGGATGCTTACGACGGAATCAAGATCTGACGAGGTGAGGACTGAGGTTGCGGGGTATTTTCAGCAAGTCCTCGGTTCGCCAATTGAAGAGGTCGTTTTGCCGTTGGACGACAGCACATGACTGCTTCGCTTAGGTTTCCTATGAGGGGACCTTAGTAATACCAGTGTTGCTTGGCTGCAGCTTGGCAGAAGTTGCTTCACTTCGGAGTTAGCTAGCTTGTAAGAGATGACCAGCGCTAGACTATATACTATCAATAGAGTTGTATGCGCATTCCAAACACGAAAATGCTGAGCATGAGTGATTCTATAAATATTCTCTACTGTTCTACACAGCGTCTAAGAAACCCTGCTTAAGCTCTCCTGCGCTTAAACTCCATCATGGCCATCGGGTTCGGCGTGATGACCAGATCCACCTCAACATTCGGCGGCCTCTTCTCCGCACCACCCTTGAGCTCAACATCACCCTTGAGTCTGAAGTCCCAGTTCATCAACAACTCGACCAGGATAATCTTGATCTCGTTGCTAGCAAAGAATCGGCCAGGGCAGGTATGGTTTCCGTAGCCGAAGCTGAGCGACTCCGGTCCGGCAGTGGCGAACTGGTGGCGGCTCTCCTTTCCGGGCATGTTGCGCAGGTTGAAGAAGCGCATGCCGTCGAACTGGTCGGGCGGTGTGTATCCTGGGGGGTTGTACTCGGGGGAGAATGTGGTTGTTCTGGGATCAGTCTGCACGGCGAACGAGGGGAAGCAGATGCGCGTTCCCTTGGGAAGAGTGTGGCCGGTAGAGAGATGGATGGCAGAAGTGCAAATGCGCGTTCCAGAAGCTTTGAAGTGTTAGCAGGGGCGCAAGGTGGTTTCGGTTCATGGACGTACTGTAAATGGGAGGTGAAAATCGCTGGCTTTCCTTCATGAAGCTGTCCAGCTTTCGAAGCTTGTTGATGCTTTCCTTCTTGAGTCTCACAAAGCCGTCACCGTCCATCTCCTCTCCGTCGGCGGCCCTGATTTCGTCAATCTCGTCACGGAGAGGCTGGATGTACTCGCGGCGCGCGGCAAGGTCAAGGATAGCGTGGGTCGTGGCCATTGAGCTAGTGTGAATGGCAGCAAAGGATACTGTCCACGAAATTAGTTCCGACCAGTAGAAGATTCAGATATTGCACTTACAAACCATCTGGTTCACAGCCAGGTTCTCGGGATTGTTTCGCAGCTCATCAGGGGTGTACTTGAGAAGCCATTCGATAAAGTTGCCCTCTTCATCACCAGTCTCGGGGTTGTGTAGCTTCTCCTTGAACGACGGCTTTGACAGTTGGGCTTTCATGATGGGTTCCAGCATCTCGCCACCGCGAGTTCGGTGGTGGGATAGCTTGGCGATCTCGGGCAGACTTTTGGTGACCCATCGGCGCTTCCAAACGGGATGTTCGCGGATAGCATTTCGGGCCTTGACGCAATCAATGGTGTAGCTGATGGTAGACTGAATCCATTCTTCTTCACGGCTGAGGGGGCGTCCCACGAAGATACGGCCGTTCATCAGGGCGACGACGCGAAGCACCTTGAGGTAGACTGGGAACGGCGACCATTCCTTGCAGTCGCCGAATTCCTTGTCGAAGCCGAATCTGACTTCTTCCTGGAGAGCCGGGAGCGTGCTGGCAATGTGGCGAGTAAGGTCGATGCGAATAGCCTTGATCATCTCAGGCCGATGGTCGCCGATTCCGGTGTACTGTGCGAAGAAGTTGCGCTGATGCTCTTGCGTGAAGGAGACGCGGGACTCGGGCAGGTTTCGGACTTCATCTTGGATGCCAATGGGTAGGACGACGATGGGAGGCGACATGGGGAGGATAAAGGGCGTATCAGGATACTTTGACGGTTAGCATGGATTACTTTGAAGGGTGTAATTGTTGTTCATCTCACCTTGCGAGAACCCTCCAGAATGACATCTTTAGTGATGTGCGATCCCGGTTTCCCAACGACAGGAAGCGCTGGCGTTGGTCCCCTTGTCTTGACGCATGACTGATAAACCAGCACCGCCAAGAACAGCGCAACAACACTAGACAGAGCTGGAAACGATGTGATGGCCTGTATGGCGGTCTCGCCCGCAGACGAAAGGGACTCCATTGTTCAACCAGTACAGAACTGACAAACAGAATGGAGATTGGAACGGCAAGCAGCACTGGGGCAAGTGTCTCAAAGGCGCAGGAATCTACGGGTCTTATTTGGCGCCAAGAAGTAACCCGCTAAAAAAACAGTAGGGCTAGCAATTGTCCAATGAATGGTGACATGGAGTAAGCACAGTAGATATTCCCCGACTGGTGGAGCTGACAGTGGAGCCTTACGTCCCGAACATGGAAATTCGCCGAATCGATGTGATAATCCCCAATTAAATCAACGATATGAACGACAGGATCAGAATTGCTATTCGGGGATTTAATCGCTCTCACGTCATCAAGCCGGCAGCTTCAGAAACGCGCCGGTCGTTCGAGGTTTCGAGTCATGGAGCAACGGTCTCTTCCGTCTCACCCGATGCACGATCAACAGGGGCTATCTAAACAAGCCAAGTGAGGCGCTCCACACCCTTTGCTTTCTCTATCTTCTTAGCCATTCTCTGGTGCCGATCCGACCTGTGAATACACGAAAGACCCTTTTCACTCTCCCTCCATACGTCATATCATCGACCTGAAAATGGGCTTCAACGACATCCCCCCGCCTCACGTGTCGTCGTGGTACCAACCCGTATACAACGCAACCTTTGGCTTCGCCGGACTATCCTGGACACTATGCTACGTCCTCTACGCGCGCCAGGGCCTGCGCACCAAGTCCTACGGCATGCCGCTGTTCGCCCTCGCCAACAACTTCGCCTGGGAGATGGTCTACGCGCTGTCGGTGGCCGACGCCCCGCGGGAGAAGACGGCCATGGTGATTTGGATGCTCATCGACATCCCCATCATCTACAGCACGCTTCGCTACGGCAGGGAGGAGTGGGCGCATGCGCAGATGGTCAGTCGCAACTTGGGGAAGATTCTTGTTGCGTTGGTGATGCTGTGTGCAATGGCGCATTGGAGTTTTGCGTCGTGGTGGATGGGAAATCGTATCGCCATGAAGAGCGGGAAGTTCTACCGCGGCGAGGAGGGTCAGGATGCCACTGAGATGGCGTTTTGGGCCGTGTCCGTTTGCCAAGTCATTGTGTCCACTTCGTCCCTGGCACAATTGATCACTAGACAACACACCGGAGGAGTTAGCTGGTCGATCTGGTAAGATCATCTATCTCCTTACATGCCGAGTATACTGCTAACGTGACAAAGGGCTCTGCGCTTCTTGGGCACTCTTGTCGGCCTGAACATCAACTACGGCTGGGCTTGGTACACTTGGACAGAGGCGCATGGCTATTTCATGAGTGCTCCCGGCGTCTTTCTGTGGGGGATAACTACCATCTGCGATATTGTGTATGCCATTGTCTTTGCGCAAGTCAGGCGCAACGAGAGAGTTTTGCCGGATGGACGCAAGGCGGCGCCGCGAGAGTCGGTTAAGAGCATGTAAAGATGATGGCGAGTGACATTTACTAGAAGATAGGTTTCGAGGGCGCCTAGAAGACCACATCCTTATTTATTTAGATTGGTTCAATGAACATAGTCAGGCCCAAAGTGAGGCACGTTGGTGCTTCCAATGAACAAGAACGAAATGTGGGATAGATGAATAAATCGAGTGAAGTAATAATCCATCCGCCTTATACTCTATATCGCTCATAAACAAACAGAGTTTTATATTAACTACCGTCCCAAAAAGTTCATTTAGAGAAGAAAACTCTTCCTCGTAGCTGAAAATTAATGTTAGGGTAGAGTAGGTATTCCACCTCAACAGTCTCACTTAGCCTAGAGACACAAGAACAACTGCTTTCAGCTTTTAAGCCTGCAAGTCTAGCAAAGTCACAAGTGAAAAAAAAAGCTACAGTTAAATGTAATAAGAACTGTCAGCGATCAATTAGAAGTGTATTAGTTACAATCATAACTAAACATAAAAGTAAGTTGTTTGATCCACGTCCACAAAACTTTCGATTTGTCGCAATGAAACCAATTCGCAAAATAAAGAACCCTAGGATTCTAAAGCAAAAAAACATACAACAGTGAGGATTCCCCGGTCGTCACCGACCCGAGTACTAATTCACCGCTTCTCAGCTTGACTAGGGGAGAGCGGACGGGATCCCGTATTTTCTAAGAGCTATGGTCGTATGTGGGAGATGGGGCCGATGATGCAGATTATGGAGTCGTTTGTGGAGCCCTAGCATGTACTAGTCTACAGGGTAAGTTACCGAGATGAGACTCACGATGATGCAAATATGAAATGAATACTAGTCATACGTGGAGGTACTTTACTTTGCAACTGGTAAAACAAGCTGAGGGCTGTATATGAGTGAGGATTACCTGGGTCTACCGTCTAATTCAACGCCTGTCCATATCCCATCTATGAAAAAATCTCCCGGGCATAACGACTGGACTTGAGATCCTGAACCCATTGCTCTGTCGCCTTGTCTGTAGCTTCTGAATTCCCATGGCTGTAAATCTGCTTCATGACTTCTTCCACGCCCTTGCCTACCCCTGCGCCTCCACAGACATACAAAGTGCCCTTCCCATTAACAATCATTTCCTCGACAATCTCTCGCTCTTTCCACAACCGGTCTTGGACATATTTACACCCGTCGCTTTGCTCGCTAGCCTGGGAGAAGGCGTAAAACACCTTAACGATGCCTGACTTCTCCCACTGCTGTAGTTCCTCTTGTAGTAACGCATCCTTGCTAGGATCTCGACAACCGATAAATAAATAAGCTGGCGCGAGACTCCGGCCTGATTGAGCGTGAGCAGACCGTTCTTGCACGAAGGCTCGAAACGGTGCAAGGCCTGTACCAGCGCAGGCCATGATGATGGGTGTGTTCTCAGCATCAGTGGGAGGATTGAAAAGACGCAGAGCTGGCTTCACGGCGACGTGGATGCTATCGCCTTGGTTGAGCCTGGCAAGGTATGTAGACGCAACCCCGCGGCGTCGCTGTGTTGCATCTAGAGGTGACTCTTTGTCGACGACGGACCAAAGCAGAGCGACAGTCGATGCGTTAGCGAGAGGCGACGAGGCTACTGAGTATTTCCGGGCACGCATTGGTGGTAGCATGGCTAGGAAGTCGGCGAAGGGGAGTGAGATCTCGGGGGTATCTTCCAGTATGTCGAGCACAGAGCGTCGTGGGAGAGTGACGGAGTTGTCAAAGTCCTTCTCCAAATCGAGCATCTTGTTCTTGGTTGCCTCGTCTGTCGCTCGGGCTGTAATGGTGGCGACGTTCTGTTCACTATTAGCCAGCTATAAATTCAAAGCGTAGAGAAAGAACCACCTTGCGTGTCGCGGGCTGGCCCAGCTCTACGTAGCCCGACAGCAAATCCAGCGCTGAGATGGCCCTGCCAGTAGGAAGTGTAGTGTTCGCGCCGGTAGGTATTGTGATGATCGCATCCCACGGCAACTTGGCCCAACGCAGCGCTCGGCGTACGGTGCTTGATTCGTTCAAGGGCAGAACAGCAAGATGATCGCCAGGCGCGTATTTCACTGCGTCGGGAAGCTTCAAGCTCATGGTTCGTTTCTCTGGCTCACCAGATACTGTGAGGACGCTGTTTGTCAACACTACGGCTTCGTAGAAGTCCTCGCGTAGATCCGACGGCCGACAACTCCGGTCGATCTTTATGTCGAACGCGGCGCCATTACGATTGTCTACTCCATCTGCGCCCAGAGCTGGCCATAGCCTCTCGTCTTGCCATGCTTCAAAGTCACTGAATATGTCACCGACAGTAACGTCTCCGAGGCCAATTTCCAAGAGTCTTGCTGCTCCGTTGTTTGCGAGTTCTGAGTCCAGCAGCTTCGGTATGCGGTGGAATGTTGGACCGTAGTCTCGGTTTCCACATCCGTAGACAGCAAAAGCCACGCCTTTTAGCGCATCGTTGTTGTGCTTGAGGCTTTCCAGCCACGCGACGAAATTAGCAGCGTTGTTGGGCGGATGGCCGTTGTAGCTTGAACAGATGAGAACAACTGGCTGGTCTCGTGGCAAATCATCTACTAACGCGTCTAGTGAAGACACGGTAGCATCGTAGCCTCTTGCGGGTGCTGCTCTCGCCAGTGCCTGAGCCATGGTTTCGCATGTCCCCGAGTCTGAGCCGTACAGAATTGTCATTTTCTTGGAGGCTCGTGGGTTAGGCACTGAGTGTAGCTGAATTTCCTCGGTTCGCTTGGCATTCCCATTCAATGGCTGGGAGTTCCCATAGAGGGACTTCCCCAACTGCACAGAATCCAAGTGATCTCGTAGAGTAGCGTGCATATAAAAGTCCCCTGGCTTGATGGTTAGGGTCTGCTTAATCTTGAGCTCGTACTTGGGATCCTTGAGACGGAAGGTAAAGGTCTGGAGTAGCATGACGGTGACAAGCAGAGTCTCCTGCCACGCAAAAGCACGACCAATGCAGCCACGGATCCCGTTTCCAAAGGGCTTCCAACTGTTCTTGGGGAGCCTGCCAAAGTTCTCATCTGTCATTCTCTCGGCCCTGAATTCGTTGGCGTCGGCCCCCCAGACAACCGGGTCGCGGTGGATGTGGGTGAGGAGAGCAACGATGGGTTGGTTTGGACCAACTGCATATTTCTCTTTTCCAATTGTCAAGTTTTCCTGGACAAGATCGAGGCGCGGTTGTAGGGTGATGACTGGTGCCGTGGGATGTAACCGCAATACCTCGCGGAGACAAGCCTCCAGGTACGGAAGTTTGGATAGGTGATCGATGGTGACTGGACCTCGTCCCACGACTTCGTCGACCTCCTTCTGGGCTTTCTCAAAGACGTCTTGCTTTTTGAGAAGGTAGTAGAAGAGGAAGGACAACAAGCCGCTAGTTGTCTCATGGCCTGAAATCTTAGTTAGTTTTATATGACAGCAAGTACGTTCCTTGTAATTACCTGCAATGAGAAACACAATCATGTTATTTAGAATGCTTTGATCAGACATGCCTTTCCCTGTCTTGGGGTCAGTCCCGGTAATCAGAGCATTCAAAATGTCCTTCTTGTCGGTGGGATTAACCCTGCGATCCGCAAGAAGGTCGGCCCCGATTTGTTGGAGAGTGTGTATGTCTGCCTCATACTTGGCCTGCGATGCCGGCATGAGATAGTTCATCCAGTTGGGTCTGGGCGCCCGCCTCCCTGATTCTTCAAGAAGACCAATCATGGAACCCACGAAGGGGTGCATCTCTTCGTGGTAGAAGCTATTGAACCGCGTGCCCATGGAGCATCTGGACAGACGGATGAGCTTGGGTACAATTAAGAGGGACTAGGATGGGACCTACAGGGCGATTGTGTCCAAAGTCAGCCTAGTGAAGTCCGAGGTGACATCGATGGTTTCTTTAGGACCGAAGCGAGCCCACTTGGTGAGAAGCTGGGTTGCGACATCGTGCATCTCATCAAACATGCTTCGGATGGCAAGCGGGCCCATTGCTGTGGGAGTTAGCTAGATCATTTGTCTATCTCGATAAACTGGGCAAAGTACCTGGCATCAATACACGATGTGCGACATCCCAGTTGGGTTCATTGGAGTGGGCTGTGAAAAGCGAGTCCCCAACCGCATTTCGGAGCTGAAACAACGGTCCTGAAACGAGCTTGGTGAACCGCTTCTCATCAGATACCTCATCCATCAGCTCTCGACTGGAGATGAACAGTTTCTCGGAACCAACTAGGTTGAGTTTGTATATGGGTCCTATGAAATTGTTAGTGCCTGGGCCTCAAGCTGTCCTCAGCCGCATACCATAAGTCTCTGCAATCCGGCCAAGGCTGGCCACTGCATCGCTTGGGTCAATGTCTGTAATGTTGCCCAGTAGGGGAAGTCCCCGCGGGCCAGGAATAATGCTTGGCATGGTCCCTGACTTGCTTCGTCTGTACAACAAGAACAACAAGCCACTAAAAGGGACAGCTACAGATGTTAAGGAGAAATGACCAGGAATGAAGTCATGACACGATCTAGAACGAGCGGCAGGCTCCGGGAGGGATTGAAAACGTGGTCTGTTTGCTAATTGTCCGACGTGGGCGCATTGCTCGTCGTCATATTTTAGGTGTCGGTGGTTTTTGGCCGAGGAGGAAATAAAAACCCGCCGACCGTCAACACACGACCAAGTAGATAAAGCTGATTTCTGAAGACGATCTGGTAAAGCATATCCATCAAATCACTTGCATTAGTGACTAAGAAAAGCATTTTTGATAATTATCACGTTCAGTATGGCTGCGCAAATCCCCAAGAAAACTACGGTGCTGGTCATCGGTGGAGGTCCCGGAGGGTCTTATGCCGCTGCGGCTTTGGCCCGTGAGGGCGTTGACACTGTCGTCCTCGAGAGCGACAAGTTTCCCAGGTATGAAATATTGAAAGTTCATAGAGTGCGTTTTGGTTGGTGTTGGGGCTGACACTTTACCTAGATACCACATTGGCGAGAGCATGCTGGCGTCTATTCGCCACCTGCTGCGATTCGTCGAGTTGGATGCCAAGTTTGACTCGTATGGCTTCCTGAAGAAGGCAAGTAATGAGTCCAACTTGGCAAGGAAGCATACTAACACTCCTTTAGCCTGGTGCCGCCTTCAAGCTGAACCCCCGAAAGCGTGAGGGATGTGAGTGTTGATCCCCTCCTCTTACACATCCCTTAACTAATCATGCCTAGACACCGACTTCCTTGCTGCTGGAGGTCCCGACAACTACGCCTGGAACGTCATCCGCTCCGAGTCAGACAAGCTGATGTTTGACCACGCTGCCGAGAGCGGCGCTCATGTCTTCGACGGCGTCCAGGTCAAGTCCGTCGAGTTTGAGGGCGGCGTCACTCCCGGCGAGGACGGCGTTGAGAGCCTCAACCCCGGCCGCCCTATCAGCGCGACGTACATGATCAAGGAGACCAAGGAGACTGGTCAGATTGCCTTTGACTACGTTATCGATGCCAGTGGCCGTATCGGAATCCTGAGCACCAAGTACATGAAGAACCGTCGATACAACCAGGGTCTCAAGAACGTGGCCAACTGGGCCTACTGGAAGGGAACCAACCCTTACTCCCCGGGGACTACCAGGGAGAACTCTCCCTTCTTCGAGGCTCTGCAAGGTGAGATACTGCATCGTGGTGTTTGACGCATAGTCAACTAACACACTTTAGATGAGAGCGGCTGGGCTTGGTTCATCCCTCTACACAACGGAACTACATCTGTTGGCATCGTCGAGAACCAGAAACTCTCCATCGAGAAGAAGCAAGCCTCCAAGAGCGACAACTCGCAGGACTTTTACCTCGAGAACCTCAAGCTCGCTCCCAACCTGCTCGCCCTCATCGGCGACGCCACGCAGGTCGACAAGGTCAAGGCCGCGTCCGACTACTCGTACTGCGCTTCGTCGTACGCGTTCCCCAACGCTCGAATTGTCGGTGACGCTGGCTGCTTCATTGACCCGTACTTCTCGTCCGGTGTTCATCTGGCCCTCGTCGGCGGTCTTTCCGCTGCGGCAACTATCTGTGCTTCTATCCGTGGCGATGTCGAGGAGTCTGCTGCGGCTGATTGGCACAGCAAGAAGATTACTGATGCCTACACGCGGTTCCTGCTTGTTGTGCTCAGCGCTTACCGACAGATTCGAAGCCAGGAGGAGCCTGTCTTGACGGATATTGACGAGGACCACTTTGACCGTGCCTTTGCCATGTTCCGACCCAGTAAGTGTCTCACATGTGTTCAGCTCACAATAATACTAACATTCTCTAGTCATTCAAGGTACCGCCGACGTTGGAAACAAGAAGCTCTCGCAGGAGGAACTCAAGAAGACACTCGAGTTCTGCGCGACCGCCTTCGAGCCCGTCAAGACGGAGGAAGACCGCACAGCCGCCATGGCAGAGATCACCAACAATCCCAACGGCACGGGCTACCACGCCGATCTGTCGAGCTCGCAGCGCAACGCCGTGAACCACATCCGCGCGCGCAAGATGATGCGCACCGAGGACACGGTCAACATCGACAGCTTCGGCAGCGATGCCATTGCGGGCTACGTGCCTCACCTGAAGAGGGGAAGCCTGAGCTTGAAGAAGGTTGCCAAGGGAGGCATAGATTCTGTTCCTGGGCAGATGACCCCTGTTCACTCGCATACTACTGCTGTTGAGGTGCAAGCTTAAAGTGGTTTTAGATGGATATGGACGCTGGATAGAAGTTTGCACGAGGTTGAGTAGGATTATGCCTACGTAAAAATACCCTGAATAGAATACTGCATTGCTCTTGAACTTCTGACTTCACATTTACCTTGCCTCTATCTAGCACGCGACGGAAATCAACTAAGGGTAATGTCCAACATTGAGTTTGAGTACTGCTTTCGACGCAACGTCTTAAACTTGAAGTGATACTGATCATGCTTTTCATTCGTATTGATGAATCGTGTTTAATTTCTCATCGTGTGGACGCTCAATGCTTTGTCCTTTGATCACACTTACACAGACTGAGATGGATTCTTGCTTTCGCCATAAACTAGAGTGCACTGTAATATCACGAAGTTGAGCCACTGTTGGTACCGATGTTGAAAAGATGACATGCATTTTCTTTTATAATCCTCACGGTTCGTAACTCATTCCTTCTCTCTAACTACAAAGCTGGGGCCTTTTGCAAGTATTCCACGACACATCCTCCAAGCAGGTTAACAATAGCCAACGCATAGAACCAGCCCGAGTACTTGGCAAAGCTGGGAAACAAGTGCCAGCGAATGAGCGCAATCATGGTCAAAAGGCCCGTCGCAAGGCCAACAACAGAAAACGCAAAGAAATACGGCCCCATGTTCAAAAGAGTGCCAGTCGTCGCCAAAAGTCCAGCGATAGAGATGGCGAGAACGGCTAGCAGGGTCTCGATGTGGTTCCTGAAGAGCACAGCCATGCCCTTGACGCCGGACTTGAGGTCGTCGGCCGTGTCTTGACGGGCGTAGATGGTGTCATAGAAGACAACCAGCAGAAGGATAGTGGCCGTGAGACACAGCGTCGGGATGATGTATTCCGGCGACAGGGCCGGGAGCTCGACGGAGTATGCTGCCAAGGAAATCGTGGAAGCCAAGGTCGATCCAAGAATGACTTGAGCAAAGTTTGTGAACCGCTTGCCAAAGGGGTAAATTATGGTTAGAACGGCCGTTACTAGGGCGCAGAGGGTGCATTCCAGAGGAAGAGCTTGGAGGGTCAAGAATCCCAACCCTGTTAGAACAAGAGTATAGATATGGCCCTGAGTCGTTGATATGGCACCACGCGCCACAGGTCTGTTTCGACACCGCTCTGTCTTGCGGTCAAACTCCTGGTCGGTGATGTCGTTCCACGCACAGCCAGCGCCGCGCATGAAAAACGTCCACACGACAAAGATGAACAGGCGTTGGCCTAGCATGGACGCCGGCACGGCCGAGGGCCTAGCGGAGCAGGCGTACATGAGGCCGACAACGTGTGGGAAGAAGATCATGTAGATGCCGTGAGGCTGTTCCAGACGTATAAGCTCGGCGTAGGGAACCCATGATGCCGGCAATTTGGACAGGATGCCTTTGGTGGGTGGCGTGTAAGGGGCTGACCGGGCCTGTTTAGCCGTCTTTGAAGCTTTGGGAGCCATGGCAATGGTCAAAGTAGACTAAAGAAGGCGTGCAAATTGAATTGAGGTTTGGAATCAAGTTTGGCGAATTATGAGAAATGGCGGAAGTACAACGCTCTGGTAAACAGGGGAGGTTTAATGAGGACAGGGTTCACCACATGACAAGCGGCCGGGGACCCGATTTATGTCGATTCGCCGTAGGATGCAGACAGCGACAGGATTTTGACTTTGTGGAGCAGTACGGACAATTCGCGCGTTTAGTTACAAATGCTATTAGGACGACGTACGAAACTGGCCGAGCTGACCGTCAACAAGACGTATGAAATCCGCCGAAGGTGTTTGTAAATCGGTGTGGTTCCTACGTTTGCGTCAACGATGCACAGCGATGCCACAAGTCGACTCCGGGGACTGGATTTACTGGATAGAATTATATCAAGACAGCTTGGAGACGTGTTCATTTCTTTTAATGACTATTGAGAGCTTAATTACCCTGGTGTCGACCGAAATGACGGGTTGGTCGAAACTCGCCGAAGCTATCGGACAAATTCACACTGGCCACGGCGCGATGAACACTCCACCGACGTTACCACCCAGCCTAACATTTCCCTGTAGAATTAAATAAGCAACAAGCACTGCTCTTGTGTCGAGGTAAACTTCTGGGTCCATTGAAGCGAACGGGTCTCCATTTTAATTCCGACTCCATACCACCTACCTAGAACGACGAAGAGAACTACGAAGAAATGGCTTCCGTGCGTCCGTTCGTCAAGCCGGCCGTCAACTTTGCGTCTCTGGAGAGACTCGACGGCTGTCTCCACTCGCTGCCGGAACTCGTTGACTTCAACGCCCAGAACAACGCGGACCATCCGTTTTGTATTCAGGCGAAGTCCGATGGGCTGGATACCTTCACACACGCCGACTTCAAGACGGCCGTGACGAACTGCGCTACTTGGATTAAGGAGAATGTACCACTTCGTGCGTCTACGGAGCCTAATGGTCTGACGAAGATGGCGCCCGTTGCGCTTTTCATGCAGAGTGACTTTGGGCTGGTGATTCATGAGTTTGCGCTCCTGAGCATTGGAGTTCCTGTGCGTCTTCTCATTCTATCTCATATGAGCCGTGACACTAACACAAAACAGCCTTTGATCTTGTCCCCAAGATTGCCTCCTATTGCCATAATGCATCTGCTGCAAGAAACTGCCGCCAGCTCATTCATCGTCTCACAGCGTCTGAGTGAGCCTGCGAAGCCAGCGCTGGCCGCATTGAACGCCAAGGGGATTTCTACGCACATTGGCCTCAACTATGACAGCTTTCACGAGCCTGGCGCCGTTGCCTCCAAACCCAAGTTTGATCTCCCCACAGAACTTGACAGCGTTGTCCTGTTGCTTCACTCCTCGGGTACCACAGGAATGCCCAAGCCAATCGCCATCACTCATCGCCAGCTTCTCTTTGCAGTCAACTGCCATGGATTCGACACGGAAGAGGAGGCCCAGGGTCTAAATGTTTCTAGTCTACCTCTCTTCCATGGATTTGGCCTCGTTGCCCCTGGTCTTTCCATGTCTGCAGGCAAAACAACCGTCTACCCAGCCACTGACGGTATTCCCACTGCTCAGTCCATCGTGGAGCTCGTCAAGAGGACAAACGCCAAGTCGCTCATGACGGTTCCCTTCCTTCTTGACGACGTCGTCAACAACGAAGAAGCCATCAAAGTCCTGGCTGGTCTCGACTTCGTCGGCACGGGAGGCGCTGCCCTTGGAGCCGGCGTGGGAGACAAACTAGCCCAGGGCGGCGTCAAGCTGCTCAACTTCTACGGCACCACCGAAAGCGGTCCTCTGTCTGATACCTTTGTGCCCAAGGACAACTACAGCTGGAAGTACTTCCGCCTTCGCAAGGATGTCAACTACAAGGTCGACGAGCTGGATCCCAAAGACGGCCAGCGCATGTTCCGCATGACCGTGTTTCCCTACGGCGGCACTGAAGGCATCGAAATCGCCGACCAGCTCATCCGCAACGAGCAATACCCCGTGACAGACTTTGCCGCTGTGGGCAGAGACGACGACGTCATCGTCCTGGCTACTGGAGAGAAGGCCGACCCGCTGATTCTCGAGACCATGTTGAGTGACGCGCCGTTGGTCAAGTCTGCAATTGCCTTCGGCGAGAACCGATTCAACCTCGGCGTCATTGTCGAGCCTGCGAGTCCCATCGCAGACGGAGGGGAGGCCGCTTTCAAGGAGAGTATCTGGCCCATCATCGCGGCTGCAGGCCAGAAGATGGAGTCTTATTCCCGAATCCCATCCCAGGACGTCGTCATCGTTGTTCCGTCCAGTGTCACAATTCCCCGAACCGACAAGGGTTCTATTCCCCGCAAGGAGGTTTACGCACTCTTCGAAAAGGATATTAATGAAGTGTACGAGAAGCTGGCGCGAGGTGTGGAGGAGAGCGTCGAGGCTTTCAACCTGGAGAACCTGGAGCAAGACTTGAAGAAGCTTGTTGAGACGCACTCGCGACTACAGGTTTCTCCTTCAGACTGGACTGTTGAGGACAGCTTGTTCGATCTTGGTCTTGATTCGCTCCAAGCTCTTCAGCTACGTCGTGTCCTCATCACGGCAGCCTCCAAGACTGAGGCCTTCAAGGACACTGACGTGGCCAAGATGATCCCAGTCGAATTTCTTTACCTCAACTCTTCGGTCCGCGAGATGGCGGCTGCTCTCACCCAGAGATCTAGCGCTGCAGGAACTGCAACTGAATCGTGGAGTGAGGTGAACAAGTTTGTTGAGCAATACAGCTTGGCACAGAATGCCAACGCTGTTGATAAGCTTCCTAGCACACCTGATAACGCCGTGGTTCTTCTGACGGGTAGCTCGGGAAGTCTTGGTTCCCACATCCTGGCCAACCTTGTCCGATCTCCCAACGTGAAACGCGTGGTCGTTCTCCTAAGAAAGGGTAAAGCAGCTGCACCTCCCGTGCCCGGGCAGAAATACGACCGGTCAGGTCTCACTGCCAGAGGTATCAAGCTGTCTGAGGAGGAGTGGTCCAAGATCTCATCTCTCGACGTTGATCCTACACAAGAGCAGCTGGGTCTCAACCCAATGGTTTACAGTGCTCTACAGGAGAATGTTACCCATATTATCCACGCCGCTTGGCCGATGAACTATCTTATTCGTCTTCCTTCATTCCAGTATCAGTTCAAGTTCCTTCAGAACATGCTGCAGCTGGCAACTCAAGGAAAGGGAGACACCAAGCGCCGCTTTGTTTTCGTGTCCTCAATTGCTGCAGTTGCCAAGGTCGGCCTCGCTAGCGGCGGCAAGTTGATCGCGGAGTCACCTGTTGAGCCTGTCGATGCGGCATGTGGTATTGGTTACGCCGACGGTAAGCTCGTGTGTGAGAAGATTCTTGAGCAGGCGGCATCTACGTTCGCTGGGCAGCTGGAGGTTACGTATGTACGATGTGGCCAAATGACTGGTGCTCGGGAGACGGGAGTATGGAATTCGGGCGAGCAGATTCCTATGTTGCTCCGAACAGCTCAAAGTGTTGGTTCGCTTCCACAGCTACAAGGGGTAAGTTTTCTTTCGTCTTCCTCGACAAACGCACTAACTGACTCTTCTAGACACTGTCTTGGATCCCTGTGGACGACGCCGCGGCAGTAATCTCAGACATGACATTCTCAGCGGGCGTCCCTCCGATTGCACAGCACTTGGAGAACCCCGTCCGTCAAGCGTGGAGTGACGTGATTGAGAGCATCGGACGGCAGTTGAACCTCGTCAACGCTCCTGTTCCTTTCGATAACTGGCTTGACCAAGTCGCCAGTGCTGAGGGCGAGGAGGATGCTTATCCCATTCGGAAGCTCCACGATTTCTTCAAGCATTCGTTCCGTGCTGTGGCTTGTGGACAGGTTATTTTGGATACGGCCGTTGCGCGTACCAGTTCCGTCACGCTACGCAATTCGAGTGCCGTTGAGGATGCCACTATTCAGGGATACATCCGCTACTGGAAGGAGAGTGGGTACCTTCAAAAGTAGATATCTTGTATGGAATGGGATGAATATTGCGTGTTGTTCAGTTAGGTTTAGATGGTACGGTGGCGAGGCATCGCCGAGTGTGGTAGTCGATTATGCACGAAAGTTAGGAATGAATGACAATTCAAGTTGACAAGATAAATTGCGTTATATTCTGCGAAAAGTCCACGTAAGAATTGATGAATGCCCCTCAGACGTGACTTCCTTGATCATCTGACTGCCATGGAATTAACATGTGCTGGAATCATTGCCTTACCGTGCACAACGGGTGAGCGGCACCTACATCTCCAAGATCGTTGCTACGATGGAAGTAGCAACTATCGGCATCAACACTATTTCCGGAAGACTAAAGCATACTAAGCACCATGAAAGAGTGAACATGTCCTTCCAGGCCCAAGCTATTACGCCCTTGAGTGACATTTGCTCTTTATCAGGATCGATTCGGAGGACTTCAGTAAGTGGGGAGGCATATAATTATCAACGAGCTATCAGCCCACTAAGAAATTGGCCGAGCGGCTTACATCAGCCTGTCTGCCAGGTCTAAATTGCCCGATCCTGGGCATTTCGGTGCAATACTCAACGGGTAAAAGGAACCAAACGACGCAAGTTGCGTGGGAACAGTGGGAGCCGTCTATACACTTTCTTGCTATTAACGCAGGTTCTAAACTTACACCGCGTGAAACCATTATACCATTGTTGACAGTTCTGCTTTTGCTTGCATCGCGTCTTTCTTTACACCAACTACACCAAATCATCATGGCCGCCACATTGTCTCGGCCGCTGGTCTCGGCCGCCATATTTTCACCCCAGAGCAATCCCCCCAAGGCGCAATACCTTGGCTACATCCGGTCAAGACTGCTCGAAGATTCAGCCCTGAAGCCACTCAAGGACGCTATCACCACCCTTCCAGCGACATGGGACTCTCTAGCGTCATCGCGACAAGACATGAGCAACCTACAGACTGCAAGACAACGAGTCCAAAATCTTGCACAATGGCTCGAAACCGGCGAATCCAAGGCCATTGAGTCTGACACATCGGGGCTTGTTACCCTCCCTCTTTTAACTACGATCCACATGGTGCAGTATCTGGACTATTTAAAACAGACAGGACGAACACACTCCGAATGTTTAGACAGCTTGAAGGACGGCGGTGTTCAAGGCTACTGCATCGGGTTGCTATCCGCCGTCGTTGTTGCGACTTCCACAGATGAGGATGAGCTTCTAAATCGTGCCGCGGCCGGGATTCGCGTCGCTCTCGCCATCGGAGCATTCGGAGATTTAGCCGAGGCGTTGTCTGGCACCGAGTGGACGACTTTGGCTATTCGACTACGACACGGAGAGAAAACAGAAGAAAGCGAACTGTTGGAGAGGTTCCCAGGAGTAAGTCGCCCCAACATGGCTATCCAGCAGGGAAGACCCCCCAGCTAACAGAACAAGGCCTACATCTCCACCATCTCAGATACCAACACGAGGAGTATAATCGCCCCAGAAGACCAGATTGCCGCTTTAAGGACGTACGCCGAACACGAGGGACTGTCACCAAAGACGATGCACATCCGCGGTAAACTCCACGACACAAACAGTACAACCTTGGCCAAAGAATGCATCGAATGGTGCAACACTTTAGAAGAGCTACCCTTCCCTGACGGCAAATCTCTCCAACTCCCTGTCCGCTCCAACAAAAATGGAGACGTATTGTTCAATGCTGCTCACTCCTTGAGTGACGAGGTCATCCAGACTATCCTAGCCTCGACATGCGACTGGTCGCTTGTCATCCGGGGTCTAGCATCTGATCTGCAGCAAACCGGCCATCGAGAGCACACACTCGCCTTATTTGGCATCGGCAACTCCGTACCCATCGCGCCGTTCCGCCAACATGACCTCGACATCACGAAATTAGACAGGTCATCTGCTTCGAATACTTCTACCACGGTCTCCAACCCGATATCGTTCCCGCCAAATGCCATCGCCGTTGTGGGAGCGGGTTGTCGACTACCCGGTGCCAACTCGCTCGAGGAGTTGTGGGAACTCATCTCGGAAGGAAAGTCAAGGCTTGAGACACTCCGTTCGGACAGGGCCAATGTGCAGGGATCTTACAGAGCATCACAAGACAAGAACTGGGCCAGTAAACGCCAGTTCTTCGGAAACTATATCGACGACATCGACGCTTTCGACCACTCCTTTTTCGGCATCAGTCCCCGGGAAGCGAAATACATGGATCCTCAGCAGCGTCTTCTCTTGGCGGTAGCCTTCGACGCTATGGATTCGAGTGGTTATCTTCGACATCACCGACGAGAACGTGGCGACGCGGTGGGATGTTTCATTGGAGCCAGTTACACTGAGTACTTGGAGAACACCAGTTCCTACAGCCCATCGGCATTTACTGCCACCGGCACCATCAGAGCCTTCTTGTCGGGAAAGATCAGCTACCATTTCGGATGGAGCGGTCCTTCGGAAGTCATTGACACCGCGTGCTCGTCTTCCATAGTCGCAATTCATCGAGCCTGCCAGGCCATCAACTCCGGCGAGTGCAGGACTGCTTTGGCGGGTGGCGTCAACCTCATCACGGGCATCAACAACTACTTCGACCTCGGCAAGGCTAGTTTTCTCAGCCAGACTGGACAGTGCAAGCCTTTCGATGAGTCTGCGGATGGATACTGTCGTGCCGATGGCGTGGGTCTTGTTGTGCTTAAGCCTCTTAGCAAAGCCATTGCCGACGGAGATCACATCATGGGCGTCATCCCTGCGACGGCGACAAACCAAGGTGGAATCGACGCACCTGGCATCACTGTTCCTGACGGCACTGCTCAGAGATCACTCTACCAGAACGTCCTGGTGAAGTGTGGTATCAAGGGGCATCAAGTCTCGTATGTGGAAACCCATGGGACAGGTACCCAGGTTGGTGATCCCATCGAGATCAAGAGCATCCGCGACGTCTTTGGAGGTCCTACGCGAACCAATCCCGTGTACCTCGGTTCCCTAAAAGCCAACATCGGGCACAGTGAAACAGCAGCTGGTGTTGCCAGTCTTCTCAAAGTCCTCACCATGTTCCGTCACCAGGGCATTCCTCCGCTACAAGGCTTCAAGAGCCTCAACCACAAGATCCCTGCGCTAGAGCCCGATGGGATGTCCATTCCTACGTCCTTATTGCCATGGCATACGGATAGCACTCGAATCGCTGCCGTCAACAGCTACGGAGCATCAGGTAGCAACTCCGCACTGCTCTGCTCCGAGTGGACTCGAGTAACTAGCAAGTCTGTCACCAACCATGTCCCAGCGTTTCCCATCTTACTGAGCGCTGCTTCGCCGGAGAGCTTGAGAAGATACACAGACGATCTGGCATCGTACCTGGTGAAGTCTTCCACTGCCGATCTTAGACTCGGAGACTTGGCGCTTACGCTGAGTGAGCGTCGGAAACATCACCGCAATCGCTGGTCAACAACAGCAACCAGTCTCCCGGATCTCGTAAGCCAGTTGCAAAAGTCCGCTTCAGAAGACTTTGTCGAGATTCCCAAGACTCCAAAGAAGGTCGTCCTCACGTTCTCTGGCCAAAGCCGGACAAGTATCGGCTTGGACCCGTCTGTTCGTCAGGCGTATCCTTTGTTTGACAAGTACGTCACGCAATGCAATGACATCCTCCAGGGCTTTGGATGTCCGGACATCCTGTCCGCGCTCAGTGATCCTGGGCCAATCAACAACCCTGTGGTCCTTCAGTGTGGCACTGTTGCTGTGCAGTATGCCTGTGCGCAATGCTGGATCGATGGCGGTCTCCAGGTGGATGCTATTGTCGGTCACAGCCTGGGTGAACTCACTGCTCTCGCCGTCTCTGGAGTTCTCTCGTTGTCAGATGCCTTGAAGGTTGTTTACACGCGAGCCGAGCTTATCAATGAGAAATGGGGACCTGAGCGCGGAACCATGCTGGCGATCCATGCTCCTCTGGAAGTAGTACAGTCTATCATGGAGGTTGTTGAGACTCTGGTCAGCGATGAAGATGATGTTCTCGAGATTGCCTGCTACAACAGCGCCTCGAGCCATATCGTTGTTGGTAAGGAGGCTTGGATTGCCATCGCAGAGCGGATTCTCCAGCAAGACTCCAAGTACCAGGGCATCCGGTTCCAGCGACTAAGTGTGAGCCACGGCTTTCACTCTCGATTCACCGAGCCTCTTTTACCTGAGTTGATTGACCTTGAAGAAACTCTCGAGTTCAAGGAAGCGACCATCCCCTTCGAAACGTCAACTCAGGCCCCGTTCATGTTTGGCACGAAGGATTCCACCTATATTGCAGACCACGCTAGGGATCCTGTCCACTTTGTCAGCGCCGTTCACCGCGTGGAGCAACGACTCGGTCCTTGTGTTTGGCTTGAAGCCGGATGGGGCTCTCCGATTGTTGCCATGGTCAAGAAAGCTGTAGCTGATCTCAAGTTGCATACTTTTCAGTCTGTGACTTCGCCGGCCACGGCGGCGGCGAATTTGTGGAGAGAGGGAATCACAATCACCGACTGGAGTCTCCTCACACCGAAGGATAACGGCCTGAGTCCTATCTGGCTTCCTCCTTACAACTTTGATCAGCATAAAGCCTGGCTTGATCACGTTGATAATGCGATCGAAGAGCAGAAAAGAGCACCGTCTTTGCAGCCCACCGAAGGAAACTCGACCACTCAGCTTATCAGCTACAAGAGCCCCGTTGGGTCGGACGGTTCATCACATAACTTCACCCTTCACACCAACACAGAGAGATTCACTAGGATCGTCCAAGGACACGCTGTACGTCGGAAGCCATTGTGCCCGGCATCCATGTACATGGAAGCGGCGGTGATGGGAACAGACAAGCTTGGTGTGGAACTCAGGTCAAAGACAATTACGTTCCGAAATGTCACTTTCGCCCGTCCTCTCGGCTGTGGTGAAGGCTTAGACGTTGAGCTATGCCTTGGGAAGATTCCTAGCTCTGGAGACGAGTCATGGCACTATGCGGTTCAATCAACGTCTAAGTCCGCCTACTCCGAAGGAAACTTTAGCATTTCATCATCGCCTCCTGACGATATGGAGCTTTACGGGATGCTAGTCTCTGATGGAATCACTGCCTTGAAGAACGACCCCGACACGGAGAAGCTACGGAAGAACACGGCCTACTCATTGTTCTCGAAGATCGTGGAGTACTCAGATCTCCTACGGGGCATCACAAATATTACTCTCGGCCAGAAACAGGCATTGGCGAAGATTCAGGTTCCAAAGTCCTCCCTTGCGACTTCGGAGAGCACCGTTTCCGATTATTACGACGCCATCACGCTGGATACCTTTGTCCAAGTTCTCGGACTCCTCATCAACTGCAATAACGCTTCTGACTCGGGCGACGAGATTTACATCGCCTCCTGCATTGACAAAATGGTCGTTTCGCCAACGGACTTCCAGAAGCCCCAGACTTGGACAGTCTATGCGACTTATTCCGCTGCCGACAGCAAGACTCTCAGCGGTTCTGTCTTTGTCTTCTCTGAAGAGGGCAAGTTGACAGCTTTCGGAACCAAGATCCAGTTCATGAGAACTCAGGCTGCGAGATTGGAACGCGTTCTCGAGGCTGCCAACCCACGACCCGCGGTGAGAGACGCGTTGCCTTTGTCGACGAGTATCCCAATTCCTGCTGGTGGTCAGCAAGTTGACTTCACTGCCGTCAACCCCAAGATCAGCATCCATGCCCCATCGCCTACTTCGGCATCTATCGCGCTGGAAGTCGAGGTTGGCAAAATCGACGTCCTCAAGTCGCTTATTGCTGCATACTCGGGAGTCAAGGAGGCGGACATCCAGAATGATGTGTCGTTTGCCAGTATGGGCTTGGACTCACTTGCATCCATGGAATTGGCGAGCGAGATCGAGTCTACGTTAGGCATCCACGTCAACTCCGAGGACCTCTTAACAGGTGACATCAGGTCTTTGTTGAAGTGCTTCCCTTCTCAGGGAAATATGGAATCACTGTCCCAGAGCCTCGAGGACGCATCTCGATCATCGGATAAGTCTACGGCCTCAAACGGTACCTCAATAGACGGTGACCGAGATGATCCCACGGCGATGTCAACTCCGCCAGACCTTGGCTTCCAGGCAAACGGCAGCGAGTCGCTTGGAAAAAGTACCCCATGGACAAGGCCGAGCACGCCTCTCAACACTCGATTCAAGATTGAAACCGTCACCTACAAAGAAGTCGATGGCGTCAAGATCCCAGCAGACCTCTACGTCCCATCGGAAGCACCATCTCGGCCGATGCCCATAGGTACGAAATACTAAACGGACTATCATGAGCAATGTGGCTGACAACAGTCGTTGACAGCTCTGATGATTCACGGAGGAGGTCATCTTACGCTATCACGGCGAGCTGTACGACCTGCACAAACGAATTTCCTTCTTCAGAACGGATTATTCCCAGTCAGTATTGATTACCGACTTGCTCCACACGTCAACGTACTTGACGGTTCCATGGCCGATACTCGCGATGCCTGCATTTGGGCGCGCAGAGATCTACCCAAGATCATGGCGCTTAAGGGAATCACCCTCGACCCTACAAAACTTGTGGTCATTGGTTGGTCGACAGGAGGAACTCTTGCAATGACTACTTCTTGGACTTTGCAAGAACTGGGCCATAGCCCCCCGTTGGCAGTGTTGAGTTTCTACTGCCCTGTCGAGTACAACCCAGATGGTAAGCAATTCACTCCCTTGTATGAACATCGCTAACACGGGTCTTTCAGTGCCTACAATCATGGGTCACGATCACCCACCACGCACCATGTCTTTGGATGAGATCCGGCGTTGTCTTCCCCCTGGACCGGTGAGCTCAATAATGTTCCTCGACTTGAGATATAATACTAAAATCCTTTCAAAGTCCACTAGCCATGCTTTCAACACTCTTGACACCACCAAGCTGGGATGGCTTGACGAGGGAGACCCGCGCTCCGAGCTGGTCCTCGCGCTTATCAAAGAGGAAAACGGAATGTCTTTACTCTTCAACGGCTTGCCATCTGAAGGCGAGCAACTACCACGAGCCAACGCCCCCCGCGCTGCGGCATTCAGCCCTCTGATCCAAGCACGGAACGGCAACTACTCTACCCCCACGTACGTTATTTTCGGCGACGAAGATGAAATCGCACCATTCGAAAAGGCAGTTGAGCTTGAGGAGATTCTGAATAACAACGCGGTGCCGTGTGGTTTTCTGGCCGTCACTGGCGCGAAGCACATATTTGACCTGGGTTTGGCACCTGGGAGTGAAGGATGGGATATCGGTGTTGGGCCGGGTTATGACTTTCTGATGAGGCAGATTGAGGATGCGTGTTTTTGATTAGACTGAGGATGTTGCATAGTTTTGGACAGGCAGTGATGTTTCTTTGCTTTAGACTGATGTTATAACGGACAAATTCCATACTACCTATCCCAGCCGCGTCATAAAACTCGATCAATCCTTGAAATAGAGATGAACAACCACAGAGAAGCATCTCAACCTAAGCCAGCATACCTAAACTCTCTGAATCTCTACCCGGTCCTCAACAACAGAACAAGATATCCCATAAAACCCCACATCCACCGCAGTACATTTCGCCCATTCTTTCACATCCTTATCTCTCATTTCCACTACCACCCCCATTGACCTCCATCATCTGAGGTGAAACGACCTGCGAAACTGCCTACCATGCATTCCACAACAGAAAAGTCTTCGTTCGGCGTGCAAAAAAGTCATTGTGCCGAGGACAAGAACCAAATGCACGCACACTAGGCTCATGACAACGATGAGCCCTGTCCACTGCACGGGAATGAGCATCCCGGCTGAGTTCACAGTCGTGACTTCTCCCACCAAGTCAAAACTATCAATTCGGTCGTAGTAGATCATTTGGTACAGCAGAAATGTCAACGCTGGGCTCAGATGCAATAGTCAAGCCAGTCATCGTGACATTGTACATCTGCTGTGAATTGACCCCAATGAAGCAGACGCTAGCACTGAATACCTCAGATCCATTGCTAAAGGTGGCCTTTGTTCATGGCGCCTCCGTCTTGGTTGTAGTGAGGTTGCTTATCCGGAGGGTCGTCCTCTCGTCCGAAGTACCCGCGAGCCCGGCACGTGGCATACTGGAATTGAGAAGTAGAACCGTCTGGAATTTGTTCGGCAGGTTGGACCGTGGATCATTTGTTTCGTCCTGCCCGGTCTCATAGCTTGATAGAAGGCTGCATAGCAAGAGCGGCCAGCCGTCTGGGTTCATTTCGACCCATTCGTCGTACATCCTGCAGCTGGTGTTTGCGGAGAGCCGTACAACAAGATTCCCAGGTTGTGCTCTTCCGCCAATCCTTTCCCGTAGCGAGGCGTCCAAATACATAGTTCCCCATGCGTCCTCGTGGATGATGCTGAGACGGTCAAAGCTAGGGCCGACGCACGCGGTCTGAAGTTGGTGACAACAGCCGGCCCAGAGTAGTACTCCAGTGAGGTTCTTGACTCTTCACTCGCAAACGGCAACAGGGCTCGATAAGTGTTGTCTGTATCGACAACGCCTTGGGTGTAGCGAGGATCACCGATATTATGTTTCGCGAATCGCCAGTGTGCAGTAGACCTAGACTTCCAGTATGATGGGGTGTTGTACCTGTATGCGATGGTAGAGTCGAACCCGATCCCGATAGTTCGTATTAAACTCGGCGACGCGATGCGGCTCGTTCCAAAGTCAGAAATCAGTATCGTCGAGATGAATGTCGAGCCTAGTGCAGCAATAAATGCCGTCACGATGATCAAGGTGTTCAGCGGTCCGAATACGCTATGGCTGACGGTTTGTCTGATGACAGCGGGCAGAATGTTGGCAGGGCTTGAACCCAAGGCTCTCTCGATTAAAATGATAGCCGCCGCGGCCGCAACGACGAGGCTAATCTGAAACTCCATCGATCTACGCAGGGCAACCGAGCAAATGGTGACAAGCCTGGTCGCCCAGTCATGAAACACGACGGTTGTCCAGAACTCGGGTTCGTTGTGGATCCTGGAAGCAGCAGCCCCTGTCCAGAGGAAGATGAGGACGGCACAAGATGCCAGTATGATGGCGATACCGGCCACAAGTATAATCGAACCAGTGTGTCCGATCCTAACCCACCAATTTTGATCGATAGGCTGTCTTTGAGGATTAGACCTGGATCGAACGAGATAGCGTAACAGCTGGCGGAGCAGAGCAGTCGAGGGTTTCTCCAGGCTGGGGTGATTCTGTCGGAACAGAGGACTCAAGGGATCCTTCGGGATGGCACGGATCTGTTCCAGGGTTGCTTTGAACCAGTGCCGGTTCGGTGTCGCGAATCACGTCATTTCGAGCAAAGTTTTCGGTGGTAGACTCCTCCCGATCAGCCAAGTTTGGCGTTGGACTCGCTGGGGGCGGAGTCGTCATCTCAGGATTACGAATCGCTTCGCATTGAGCCATGGACGATGGGCAGCTTGTTCGAGGCGACGGTGCTTAGAATGCATCCACAAGGATACGCCACGATGGAAGGAGCAGTACCATCAGGCTTCAAGTTGGAATATCTATTCCTAGCACCGAGAGAAAGTGCCGAGGTATGAGTGTGACAACCTTTACACGACAGTTAGTAAAACGGGTAGTTGCCCCAGAGTAGGTGACACAGCTCTAGTGGACAGAGGGACTCCAAGAAGAGCTTACCAACGTAGTCCCACGCTTTGTCAGTAGCTTGCCGGCCACTTCGACGATGGCGATGACGCTACTGACGATACCGAGGATTTCTGCCATCTCGGAGGAGGAGGACTGTTGAAAAATAACGAGTGAGAGTAGAGGCTGGTTTCTTCAGGGGGATTTTGATGTGTTAGAAAAGGAAAGGAGTTACTTCCCGGCCTTGCTGACAAAACGAATACCGCCATTCTTCCTCGCAGCCCATAGATTCACAGCCCTGAGCGGCCAACCCACAGAGACACAGTCCAACCAAAGGGCAATCACATTGAGCGTCAGCATAAGTAATCTGTTGGGTGGCGTAAGAGCCCGGTGATCCGCCCTGTCTATCCTTTTTTGTCAGCACTGGATCGTGGGGGCTGCGGCCATTTCGGATGGTTGCGGGGGTTGCGGACTCTTGCGGTGTTTTGCGGCTTTCTGCGGTGCTGCGGTTATGACTGACGGAGGTGTGAGACGGCGACATTACAAGATTAAGGCCCGTATTAATTCAGACCTATGTAATTCAATTGAGTATATAAAGAGACTTAAATCTCTTTCAAAGTAGGTAGATCATCACTATCATCGCCGTCGCACTCCATCTCAGACCATTCTCAGAAGCTTCACCAGCCTTCGTTGCCTATCACAACCAAGCACCAACAATTATCAATCATGCCTTCCTACCTTGTCACTGGATCCAGCCGTGGAATCGGTCTTGGCCTTGTAGCCGAACTGGTAGGTTCTCTCTCTTTAAACAGCTAGAACCTTACAAGTTTTGACGCAAACATCGATTAGCTCAAGGACGAGAAGAATATCGTCATCGCCCCGGCTCGCAACACCGCTGCCTCTCCGGGCCTGCAGGAGCTGAAGGCAAAGCATTCGGATGGACGCTTTCACCTTCTCGATATGGACGTCATCAAGGTCGACAATGTCCACGCCGCTGCCGAAGCCGTCGGCAAGCTACTCCCCGGCGGGCTGGACCACCTTGTCAGCAATGCTGGAGTTAGCTACGACGCATCAGCCTCATGGGAAGACATGTATGTGTACCCTGAGCCTCTAATTCAACTTACCAAGAATAGTTCAGAGCTGACTCAGGCGCAGAAACATGGACGAGTTCATGACCGAGATGCAGTTCAACCTCACCTCCCCCATCTACCTGCTCCGCGAGTGCCTCCCTCTCATCCGAAAGAGCGAGGCCATGTCTAACCAAATCGATGATGAAGGTTGGGTCGGCGTTACCGAGCTTGGTAGCAAGATCACGAACTGGATGGAGACATACGCGCCTCAGGTAACCAGCCTGACCGTCGAGGACTCTGCTGCAGGGTGCATCAAGGTCTTGAACGGCGTCGGGCCCGAGGACAATGGCCTGTACTTCAGCTATGACGGAACGAAGCTCCCCTGGTAGAGTGCAAATGGACGGCTCGGGAAATAAAGGCTGATGTATAAGACATCTACTAGTCTATTCATGTGGCCGTTCCTGTGGAGATCTATGTCATCTTCACAGCAGACATGACCTCCTCAGCCTCTAGAATCGCTTTATAGACCCCTTAATTTGTTAGAGTGATTCAAATCATTTGCGTCTCGAGCTGAACATACCTGCTACTCTCCATCTAGGCCTCAGCTCTTCCAAGTGCTGTTTTATGGCCTCTATGCCTTGCATCATCTTAGCGTTGGGGTTTCCCTCGCTAATGCGTATAAGAGTTGAAGCAGCCTGGTAGGTGGCTTGGATGAGAAACACCGATACGCTGTTAATTATGGCCGGGTCTTCAAGGCCTTCTGTGAAGAAGGAGCAAGCGAGCTGTGACAGCGTCTCCAGAGCTGAAGCGGATTCGATAGAGACAGGACTGGGTGTATCGCCATCGCCGTAGCTACCTGAGGTACATTCTTGACGTGAATAGGCCCCGTCGAGGAGCAGAATAGTACTACTTCGTATTATTATTTAACTTTGCAGATGCGTGCTTTTCTTACCTAAAGCAGACAGCTAAGTAAGAGCAAAACTCGATTCCGCGTTCCTGTGACTCAGTATCTGCGACGTTAATAAGTGCAAGAAGCGTACGACGCAGTTGTGCTCTCTCGAGCAGTAAATCAGCCGTGTCACTCGACGGTAACGTTAAGGCGTTGAGGGCCTGGCTCAGCAAGTAGGTAGCTTGGGCGAGTCTAGAGAACAAACCCATCTTGAGGGTAAAGCCTGTGGACAAGCTAACAGCGTCCTCGGGAGTCGACGTCTAAGTAGGAAGGATCAGCATAGTGGGCCTTTGGGGTTCTTTGCAACAGAACCCACATCGTCATCCCAATCCTGAGTGTCTACCGGCAAATAGAAGTCAAATGTTGGGTCTTCCGTTTCCAAGTTCCGAGAAGGGTTGCTGAGATTTAAGAAACCGGAAGGTAGATGTCAGGAAATCGTGTTTAGTTTAAGAGATGACGATTCATACCGATCCAGCATCAACACCGCCCACCAGACTCTCCGCATCTCCTCAATCTCAGTCCACGACCGCGACCGCTTTTCAGACCCAGACAAATGCAATCCCAGCTTGTCAAGATCTAAAACAACGCCGTACCGTGCGCATGCACTGACACTCAGCTGCGCCGCGGGATAGATAGCCTGGCCGATCTCATACAGGGCAATGATGATTTCTGCCTGCAACACGTGGATTGACATGAGACCGGCAGTCTCAACTTCGAAGTGGAACTGCTTCGCTGTCATGTACAGCTCTGTCCGGCCGTCGCTGCATTCAGGTGGGGCAGTGCAATATAGCTTCATGCAGATGGCGAGAAGGCTCAGTTCGGTCTGTCGTCGGGAGAGTGGGTTCAGAAGATGTGTGTGAAAGCGCCTCTTTGAGATAATTGGCATCCAGGAATGAATAGATTCGAAGAAAGCGACGGCGATGAGACGAATGCTGGACGTTCCGCCGATGACGTCGCAGACACTCTCGGGAACGGGGACATCCAGACGCGGTAGCTCCAGTCTTGCGTCAAGGAATACCTGCGGGGCGAGAAAAGACACAGCTGCATAGTCATTTGCTAAGTCTGACGCGGAAGGCTGAGGAGTGATGCCATCTGTGTGACGCGATGCATACGCACAGTCGATGTCCTTCTTGACGCAGAGCTGACACGACGGGAGAGTCTTGTCGCAGCGTCGTTTACCTCTTCGGCACGACAGACACGCCGTTCGAGCGGTTGCAGAGCCTTTAGCGCGAGATCCCATGGACGTTGAGCTGGTGTCTGTGAGATGCGGGGAGGACGTTGCGGCATATTGCAGCCTTGTAGACTAGATCCTGGTGGCATTTGTCAGACTCAGGCTGCTTACGGACTGACATCACTCTGGGCTAGCACAGCATCTATATCGCCGCTTAACTATGTATAAACGACCAGTGAAGCTTATAGTCTATACATTCTATGTGTTCCTTGCAAAAGACCATCACCCACACAATCAAGCAACGCCCCAAACCCCCAGCGCATCGCTTCGGACCGCGTGGCCCTTCGTCTCTACCCCCTGCTCCAGTTTCTTCACCCGCCGCACTAACAACCCGACAGCCAACGGCCCGAGGATAGTGCAGAGCACAATTGCCCAAGTCACGATCAAAAAGATCTCAGAACTTGCGGTGCTTGCAGTATTAGAAGAGGAGAAGATACGTTTGCTTTCGGCGATGGAAGAGATTAAAAAGCCAATCTCGCCACGCGCTGTCATGGCGCAGCCAAGGATCGAAGCTGGGTAGATGGAGCGTGGCTTCGCACCCGCCGGTTCAGTGTGAGCCGCCTGCTTTCCTTGAGTCTTCGTAGTTGGTGACATCTTGGAAGATGCGGTAGAAGCCTCCGCGTTGGAGGGTGGCTTCTCAAAGTTACCCCAGAAATGCCCCATCCTTGGCTTTGGAATCCTTGCTACACCGCTCTTGAGCTTCATCGAAAAATATGAGGTGACAGAGAAGCGAAGCAGCCATGCCCCGCACACCACCTTGCCAAGCGTCATGAGAAGCGTGTAGACGAGGCCCCGCCAAACAACAGGACCACTAAACATTTCCGTGATAGGGATTGAGAATCCGATTGACGCCTTGTTATGTTAATGGAAGATCGAGAGAGAAGGTGGAGATACTGTACAAAGAAGAGAGGTCTCAGGACTCGGTTGACGGGCTCGAGGTAGTATTTTTCGTATATTTCCACGCCAGTGAAACTTGGCGATGCAACTTGAGCTGGCGTCAAAGTGGCAGTTGTGCCTCCCTTGCCTGGGGCTGAGTCTTGGACTTCGTCCCTGGCGGCCGTCTGCTGTACCGGTGTCGACACCACAGCGGTGTCCCTTACTGGGTGAGGTACTTCCGAGTCCCACCAACTGATCGATGTTCCCGCGATATAGGCAGCGAACAGGTTGGACGTCCCAGCGTAGCTTGACGCAACAATACAACCAAGGAGGATCAAAGTGTGGATGAAGAATACCGTCCGACATCGACCAAGAGCTTGCTCGAGATAACCCGACGGCCGCTTCTCCCGCTTTGCGTTCAACCACTTGGTAATGGGTTTGGCGATAAACACACAAACAAGCGGGGCAAATACCGCAAACGCGAGCGATACCAAGAGCGGTCTTACAACCGTCACGGCGCTGATGGATGTGTCTGCTCCGCCCAGGTTGGAGATGATCTGGACCATGACCAGACCGACAACGTCGTCCATCATCGCCGCACTCGTGAGAACAACGCCCAATCGAGACTTGGTAAGGCCGCTAGTCCCGAGCACGGTGAAGGTTGTTCCCAAGCTTGTAGAGCACAAGGCAGCACCGGTGGCGAAGCATTGGAGCGGTGTTGCGTCGGTGAGGTATCGCAGGATGAAAGACAGTCCCATGGGAAGGCCGATGCCGGTTAATGCAACGCCCATTGATAAGAGAAGATTTGCTTTAAGTGCTTCGAGAGAGGTCGCCAGGCCACCTGTTACACAAATCAGAAAGCGACAAGAGAAAGCTAGGGTTAATCACACCTTCGTAGACAAGCAGGAGAAGCCCCAGATAGCCCAGTTGAACGATGACTTCTTCAACCTCAGTACCAAGCCATTTCGAACCAGGAGTACCCCACGCTACACCCAAGAACACTTGTCCGAGAAGTCCGCAGTACAAGCTATTGTCGAGGATGAAATTGACAACATTGAGCAGCAGGAGGAATGACGCCTGGATGAGGATCGTCACAATCCCTGGTTCCTGGTATGGCAATGACTTTAATGCCATATTGTGAGAATCTTCTTCCGGCTAAAGATACTTTCAAGGTATGCGTCAGCTTCGCCCGTGGTTTGGACTTTGGAGGGATCTTGCACGAAGACAAAAGGAGACGTCATGGCAAACACACGCAAAGCGGTTTAAATTAAGTCACGTGGCGGACCTCAGCTTTGCCAAGCCTTCGCTCGTTTACTCCGTACTGATACTCAAGCGTGGGATTTGTCGGCGATATTTATTTCACGCACTTGGCGTCATCAACTGAAAGTTATAGCCACTTAAGTTATCCTAATAGGGTCAAGGAAAGAAGTAATTTTAACGAAAGGGACAGAAATCCAGAAAAGCTCGACCTGGGGTGAGCGACTGTCCGCAGCTAGCGTCTAGGGTAGGTAATGAGAAAAGAGACAAGAGCCAAACGACGTCTTGATTCCCAACTCATCACGTTCCTGACAACGGTAGGCTATGTTTCTAAGTCTCCTTGAAAGAGCCGCGTATCATAATCCCAGGAGCGAACGAGTAGCGTCAAAATGAATACCTCGCTAGGTGTAGATGCATTTATTCCCGGAGATGAATAACCTCAGTCTCGCCTTTTTTGTTATGAGAGATGAAGGCTATGCTGCAACCTTCTCGGTAGCTTTTATGCGACACGCGTGTGTTTGGAGACAGACAGGTTATGATCTGTTATTTGAATTATGACTTTTTCTGTAGTCTACGTGAGTTTGTTTTAGTCTATTAGCTGGGCCTATCACACCCACATGTATCCTTGTATCGGCTATACCCTGTGGTACACCTTCGTAACGACGCCCAATTCCGCGTCGTTGTTCGACTCCCCCCCGTGCAAGCTGCCCGTCGGACTGTCATTTACCGAAAACACGGCTCCGTTGAGTCCATTCTGTCCTTGCGGTGATGTCCGTCCGTCTTTTGACCCCACTTCCTCGCTCGTAATATACACCTCGTTCTTCTGGTAAATCTTGAGCGGGATGCCGTATCCCGCGTTGATCTGCTCCTGGCTCTCCGACGGACTCAAGTCGTCCGGGTCGTGGACGGTTCCCAGCCTCGTCCTCCTCTCCTCGCGCGTGCGGCTGCCGAGGTTTCCGTATGCGGATCGCAGTCGTGTCGGAGCGTCGCCGGTACGCTGGCCGGAGGACTTGCCGTACTTGGCGTGGAAGGATCCGATCCTGAACATGCGCTGCAGCAGTGTCCAGGTGAAGGGGAGGTTTGCGGTGATGATGGCGGTGGAGACTTCGCGGATGTACCAGTAGATCCATTCGGTGCCGTAGGGGTCGCCTAGGCTGTAGTACTTGCTGAGGGCTGCTGCTAGGATCTGGGTAGAGATGTTAGTCGAGAGTATGGATAATAAAGGCGTGAAGCATACCGAGAATGCACCCAATGCGAAGACGGCGACGAGCACCACCTTTCGCTTTATCGGTAGTTGGGATTGCAGAAAGACTGGCATGGGAAGGGCGATGATCATGATGTCGGTGGAAATATTGAGGACAGCATTCGTAATCATGTGGTTTGTTTCGGCTGAGCAGTTGATGTCCTCGGCGGGAACCTTCCAGTAGTTTTGGAAGGGTCGGCACCACGCAGCAAAGAAGAGAATCTCCATGAGCACGAAGCTGAGAGCCGTATATCCCGAGACGATCTTGACGAGGTAGTTTTGTCGCAAACTCGTCCTGCATCGTGTAAGTTATTTGATGCGATGGCTGGCATGATGCAGGGACTTACGTCAATCGGCTGTACATGATCAACAAGCAGGCCTTGACGGACCACAGCGTGATCATCTGCATATGTTCTGTGACGATGACCAACTTTGACCCGTACTGTCGGTCCTTGATGGACTCGGCGTCGAGTGTGACATGGTCACCATTGGGGTCGATGAGGTTGGTGGGCGTGTTTGTGAGGACCTTGACGACGACTAAGAGGACGGTATAGGTGACCTAGTGGGGGGTTAGAAGGATTGTTGCTTGAGTATTGCGACCAAGGCTACGTACCAGGGTGAACAGCATGATGTAGTCATCGATGCGAGTTCCACTGATTGATCCGTATAGCAGTCTCCGGGATATCCTAGAATGGGTGAAGGGTCAGCTAACAAGTGACAGGTGGAGTCAGTCGAGGTGAGGCAAGGCAAGCAACGTACATTCGCGCTATGACGACAAGCACCGTCAAGGCGTACCATATCCACAGCTCGGTGAGAAGCGCCGACATGGTTGCGGCTGTTGCTGGGAAGACGAGAGCGGCCGGAGACGTCGAAGTGAAGGAGAGGATGGCCAAAACTCTAAGAGACGGAAACACGGCGAGACGGCGAGCGAGGATTGGGCTGCATAAGAGGGTTTAAAGCAACATGAGGATCCATCCCGAGCACGTAGTCCTGCGTCGAGATCTAGGCTGTCCCCACGCACGAAATCGACCGGGTTGACCCCCTTACTACGAGAGGCGTTTGCGAATCAGGAAGCTTGAAGAGAACAGGTTCCAGAAGGCGAGTTAACAGTGGAAAACATGCCATGGGGCCGTCATCGGAGGGGGCCCCATCTACGCGGCCTCGACGCGGGTTGGAGTTACCTAACGGGCTCTTCAGGTCCCGCGGGAACGACGAGTCAGAGCCGCTCGCTCGTCAGATCGTAAGCGGGTTCCAGCCCTTGACAGGTTCGATTTGACCTTGCCCCTGAGCAGCCCGCGAGGGTGGTTCGCACCTATGCGGGGACTGGGGGATGCGCTAATCGTGATAGCTTCGGCGGTTTTGCGCAGTTCGGGCCGGGGGCTTTTTTTTTCTCTTTTGGACGCGGCGCTTGGCCGGATTGCGTAATCCCGGAGAAAGATTTTCGATGCCCTGGGTGACGCTGCCGCGTTCCGATGCGAGCTTGGTGGTGGTTCGGCTGGAGGAGACACCAACCAGTCTGTGTGATCTTGGACTGAGCTGACGAGATGGAATCGCCTGAGGATTCCGCACTTTGTCTCCACTGCAGCCGGGGACCTGAACTTGCGTGCCTGAGCTATTGATCCTTGACCGAGTCGTGTCTATTTGCCATCTTTAGATACGCCCATGCCATATGGCTGCAAGGGCATTATCGCACGCATCATCATGTAGGCAGGTAGTCCCAACTGGGAAGGCGACAAAGGGAAGTGAGGAGGAGACGAACGTTGCTTTTGTCCCGCGAATGCAGATCTGCTAAGGTTGTGCGATGACGTGGTGACTATATAAGAGACGAGGAAAGCCCGCGGGTGAGATGCTATGGGACAGCAATACCAGAGGTCATCGTGAGCATCCGTGATAGAAGCAAAGGATAAACATATTCCCGTGGTGTTGGTTGCAGAATTGTTCCCTGCATCCACGCCATGCACCTTGCCACCTTTTAGTCCCCGACGCCACCCTCCCTCCCTCCCGGACGTGCCTTATCTATCTCACTATCCGGTCTATTCTGTTTGGGCTTTTGGAGTTGCTCCTTTTCGTCAGTTTCCTCCGCTTCGGTTCGAAATAGCAGGAGAAAGAGAGAGAGAGGACGGGAAGAGCTGAGCTCTGGACTGTACGTGATGCCATCGCTAATCATCATCCACTTCCCACTCCACCCCCAATCTAGCGTGGAAATTCCCTGCTCCAAAACGGTCTGACCACCTGGTCTTTGGTGATCCGTGATCGCCATGCTAAGCGAGAGAAAGCCTCGTCCTGCCTTATTTCTCTCAGGGTCAGGCATTCCTGTCAGCTGCCCCTCTCGCTGTGGATGCTCCCCACAGACGCCATGACAGTGATGCTCACGCCATGAATTGATCGATATCTTGGCCTTGCCTGCCGATCAACCGTTGAGATCTATCTTCATGTTCTGCATCGCTGAGCACCAGGGTTTGTATCACGGCCACGCCCTATCAACCACTCGGGACACGGCGCGTACCGTCTCGTCTCACCAAACGTCGCCATGCTCACTCAAACAATCTCCGAAGCCAGCCACCTTCCGTGTCTCGTGGTCCCCGCGACAAGGTATCTCATCCTTTCGCAACCCAGTTTCTTATCGTAATTAAGCCTCGCCGGGTCTGCTTGATAATTGCACGCTCAAAATGCGGAGGATCAGCCACTGCAATTAGCTTTGCAGAGCATTTGCAAGTGCATTCGTCGTGACCGCATCACCTCAGCCACAGTTTTCATTGCGTCCGTAGCCTCATCACAGCGACCATTAATTTATTGCTCCACCACCCGTTTTCTGCCGCGCAATACCCCTGGACTATTTCTACTTCCTCAACGCCAACGTAAATGTGACATCCGTCGTGTCCAAGCTCTGGCCTCCAAGCGCGAGCCGCCCTGAAAATAACTCCCGATCGCGGACAACAAGCTTTTGGTCTAGATTCAATAGTGCTACTATCTTAATTGAGAACCCTAACGCCACCGCCGAGTTCCCATGTTAGTCCGTCGCGAACGAGAACGCCGTACCGCGTTGAGTCTGTTTATTAATTTGTGCTCCTGAAGCTTCAATCTACTCTTCATAGCATACCCTAGATCGTAAGATTACAGCTAGGTCGCGGTCCTTTATAATTGAGTACGATGGCTAAATCATCTAAGTAGTCGCATAGTGGGTTATCTATTGTCATTGGAACTCCGTACTATTTTAGAGCTTGGCTTGCCGCATATTTGACAGAGTAGTTCAAGTCTAGCAGAGCCTTGAGTATAAGATCGAAGGTCATCTCGGCAATGATATGATGTCTGATCTATCGTCATGAGAACAACCTAAGAGGACATGCTCCGTTATGACGATACTCGGTAAGGCCAGTGTCAGTAGTCCTTCGGTTCAGGAAACTTAGCTATATCGTTTCCCCTATCCCTAATCCCAATGCATGACCGTGTCAGGTTTGCATCTTCCGAGGTGCGTCTTCGTGACCCTCAGTTTTCTAGAAACGACCAGTTCTCCCCCCTACGCCTTTGCCGCACCCGCATTCACTATCATACGCTGTAGAATACGGCTATGAGGTTGTCACGGAAAATGAACCAAGAAGACAAACATATAGCCACAAAGACTCGAGTTTCTGCCTCGCGGTGGTGCAAAGCGACCAAGACGCTGCACCTATTTAACCCAGAGGAGCAGCCTTGCTATTGACTGTTCGGTGTCAGGTGTCCGACAGATCTATATCTACATAATCGCCTCTATCTTTTCCATGGCTGAGTCAAGAACCCCCGACACGAACTCTTGGCTCAGAATTCCGTCCTCATAACACGCAGAGATGACGGTATCGCCCCCTTCCACGCCAGCTACACCCATACTCAGGTTGAAACCAAGATTTCCGTTGACACAAGCAGCTGAGAAGGTCATATCGTCGATCTCCCAGCGCCCACCCTGATCAGCTGTCGGAAAAGCTCCGATGTTGGAGATCTGGACCGAATTGTTGAGATGGATGCCCAGCGCCGGAAAGGTAGAGTTCAGCATGCCTTCTAGATCATCCGACATGGAGTTGGCAGCTTTGAATACGACGAGTAGAGGTGATGGCTTTCCCTCGAATTTCTTGGCTATATCGGCGCGGTATTCTCGGACCAGCTCCCAGGCTCCGTCGACATCCACGCTGGCTGTTTTACTGTCCGTCTTTTCGTTTTCCTTGCCGCTTGACCCTGATTCTGAGGGAAAGATGCGGCGATATCTGTCCAGGAGGGAAACCTTGGCCATGCCGCCAGCACATTGCAGCAGCTTGCCCGAATCCGACTCCGCGCTAGGATACAGCGACCGCACATCGAGCGCGCAGTTAGATATACCAATCTTCGCCTTGGGATAGTACTCGCAGGCGAGAGCGGCCACAGACATGACAATGAGGAGCGGCGTAAAGGTCGTCTTGCGCTCACGACAGGCGGCAAGAATACGCTCCATCTTGGCGGCGGGGATGCGGTGAATGTGGATGTGCGTGTTGGTACGTTCAGCCGGAGTGGCCTCGGCAAGGCCGTTCTTCGCGTAGGGTTTGGCCTTGGGCACGCCGGCGAAGAGAAGTCTGCTTCCGAGGAAGACGCGCAAGAGAAGATTCATAATGAAGGTGTGCATGATGCGAATTACCGACGTGGTGCTGGTCCAGAAGTCCTCGAGCTCTTTGCTCAGTCTCACTCTCTCGGGGTCGATCTTGATGATTCGCGAACACGGCTTTTCCTGCTCGTCGTACTCGTTGATTGCGGTGAGCAGCTGGCGATGCAGCGCGTGGCTGAAGCGACCGTCGCAGACGATGTGGTGGAAGACGAAGGCGATTTCCTGTCTCCCGAGGACAATTATCTTCCACCACGGCTGCCGGGGGTTGAATTGCTCATCGGTCCAGTACCATTGGTTGTGTAGACGCTCGATGACTTCCGCGGTTGCACTGGGGGGTTCATCATCGAGGAACTCAACACATGTCTCCAGGTCAATCTCATGCAGCGCTGCAATGCCGAGACTGTGATTCCCCTTCTTCGGCAACGCTTCCGGAACTCCGATGATGCTGAGCTCGGGGTACTTTTCGACGACTGACCGCACGGCTGAGAAGACGGCCTCCTTCTCGAGCAGTTGGTGGCTGGGCGCTGTAGGAGCGTAGTGTGCTGAGATGATGATGTTTGACTGCGCGCCTACTCGGTGCTGGAGGTAGAACATGCGGTCAAGATAGTCTACGAAGTGTCAGCGCGGGGGAAGGGATGAGGGTTCTGGTGGACGAACTGCTTCGACGCACCACGGTGCAGTGGGCGAGTGAAGCCCTAGACTTTTCCATTTCTGCGGACATTCTGAGAAGTTCAGCAACTCGGTGAAACGAGGAGTGTAGAAAGAGTCAGCCTAGGAATCGAGACAGGAACCACGATTATAAATGCATTTCCTAGCAACAGCAATTCACTGAATCCATCCAAGCTAGTGGAAACCTCGCGAGAGCCATCGACACTTTTCTATTGGCTCCCAGCACTGATAAAGTTCCCACAGAGCTTGGCTGAAAAGGGCAATTCGCACAGCGCAATTTGTGATTGGGCAGATCTGTTGCAATGTCCGAGCTCCCGCGAAATCCGGACTACTCAGCCCCTGAACGTAAGAATCCTTCTCGCTTCAACGGTTTGCGTGGAATCAATTCGCGACGACGAGTTGCATCTGCGGAAGGAATCTTTATATATTCAGCTTCACACTATTCGTTACCGGAGCAATGGCGCCCAACCAGGGAGACGACTCGCAGTTGCGGTCCAAGGTGGGCCTGTCTCCTAGTTTGAGTCCATGCTTCTGCTTCAACTAACTCTCTGCCTCTCTCAACTGTAGAACAAGCCGCCTGGTACAGGGCTGTTGGTCCTCGACCGGCCCAGAGCTACAAAGACAAAGGCCCCCAAGACGCGATCTGGATGCAGGGAGTGCAAGTCCGTCCACACCGCTCGTAGCATCTCCTAGGCCAGTCCAGTTGACACCGTTGAAACAGGCGACGGCGTATCAGATGCGACCAAGCAAGACCGTCCTGTCAAAGATGCATCGTCTCAGCTCGCATCTGCGACATCCTCCCCATCACCGCCACCGCCATCACATCCAAGTCCCAGCGAGGTCAACTCTCCGACTGCCGCATCCTGACAGAACCCAACTCGGCCTTCAACAACCAGCAGGAATGGGACATCTTCTCCGTCTTCCTCTTCTTCAACCAGCAATCCGGCACGCTGCCCATCAATATGCTCTCCGCTCTGACGCCCCAGATCGCCCAGCACGACGTCGCCGTGCGTGAGATTTGCAGCGCCATCGGCGGCGCCGCGAACGCCTTCACCAACCCTCACTCGGATCCGTGCGCCGACGAAGCCCAGTACAGGCTTTCTCTCGTGCACTACAATCGGGCTCTTCGCGCTATTAGGGACAAAGACTCGACGACTAGTACATTGCTGACTGTAGCTGTTGTGTCTATTCTCTTCGTGACGTATGACATGATTCGCGGCGACATGCCGACGGCGTTTGCGCACTTCAACCACGGGCATCGGATCACCGAGGCTTATTTCGACCAGAGATGTAAAGAAACAGGGCTGTCATTGTCACAATTGCCCTTCTCCGCTCTTGAATCAGCCCTGTTCGACATGCTACAGCGCCTGACTACGCATCCCTGGGCCTTGGAACTGGGCGTCGACGGCTCCACCATCAACCACGAGCTGCACAAGTGGTGCCAGTTCCGCAAGCACAAGTACCTGGTCCAAGATATGCCAGCGTCGTTTCGAGATTTGGCGGAGGCTCTTAGGTGGTGGGACATTGCGCAGAACTTCCTGGTTCACCACGTGCAACCGTCTGTTCCCGAAGGACAGTCATCCTCCCGGTCTTCGCCTGGTCTCAAAAAGAACCAGAACAAGACGAACGCCGAGAACGCAGCTTGGGAGGAACCTTTCGCAGCGTTGTATCGCTGGCACAGCAGCTTTGTGCCCCTCCTCCAAACCGCAAGACAAAGGAAAGCCGGAGATCCTTACACATACCTCAACGCTTGCACTCTCGAAATGCTCTATCTCGAAACACTGACAAGGCTCCATTTCTACCACCGCCGGGACTCCAACGTCTTGCCAGATGTGAAGCCGATTTATCTCGACATGATGAAAACCACGCGGGAGATGCAAGAACGGTGCAACAAGGCCGACGTCCTGGATAATGCAATCATCCGGCCGCTCATCTTTGTGCTGTACAAGTGTCGTGATGACGATGTGCGCCAGGGCATCAAAGAGATTTTGGAGGATATTGATAAGAGTTCGATGATGGCTACGCCTTTACTGAGCATGATGGAGGGAAAGAAAGGGGTTGACGTGTCACCGAAGTTGAGGAATATTGAGCGGTCGCTGGGGTGGTATTTCACCGCTTGTGGGTGTAGTTCAGGTGCTATAAGTATTAGATGACTATAACTATTGCGGATAAAGTGTCTAAACGATAGAAGTACACGAAAAGCTACTATATTAGTTGAAGTAGTTTTCTGGATCAGTCCAGGTAAAAGTCAAGCTTGATATTGTCTGAATACCAAGGTGTTGGCCCCAGAATGTCACAGCCCAGTTTAGAAACACAGGCATCAGGAAAGACGCATACGTATAAGAAAAGGGCAAGTATAGGCATGATACGTTTGACTTGTAGATGCGACAACTTGAATCCAGCTGCTTATTAGCATACGGCTTCACTCCTGTTCGAAGAATTCACGTACATGCAGTTAGGTTTCCCAACAACTTCCAGTCTCGTAAGCTGTCGCAAAGTTAGACTGTTTTGCATCCAGGAGATAGCATTAGACCCCATATGTGATGTATCCTAGTATCGGGCTATGCTTGCTGCGCAGCCTCCCTGCCCGATTAGTTACCTTGCGGCTTGCAGGTCAACGCCTCAAAATGAGACCGTGACAGTGGGATTATAAGCCTTTTAACAGATGAAGAAAGGCCTTCACAATCGTAATGCTCTTGACGTGTTTGATATGGTTCACGCCTCACGCCAAGCAGGTCCCTTGTTCTTAAACGCCGACACGCGACTGTTCTTATCCACCCAACCACCGCTATGCGATCCATAATTACTATCTTCGCTTTCATCCTTGTCGTTCCACTCATTCCACTCGAACAACCTATCACTAAGCACCGCCTATGAAGCCGAAGCACCCGAATCAGACTGTCGGTCGGATGTGACACAGTCGGGCGCTTCAAGCAGTGGAGCAGCCACGGCACAGCCCAGTAGAGAGACATGAATCTGTTTCACATCGACTGTGGCTGTGGTTCTATAATTACTTGTCGTTGCCTATGAGGGTGGAAACACAAAAAAGTGAGCATCTCACGCCATATCAACTCACTGGCGGCCGTCACCCAATGCTTGACGCCGCCCTCACAACCTGATACACTTCCCTCCGTGGTCGCAGACATGTCTCGCCCCTCGGGCTTCAGCTCCGAGAGCGGAACGCGCTTTCGGGTGCACTGGGTCACTCCCACGCTGATGGTCAGCAGTGTCGTAGTCGGTATTCTGCTCGCCATCGGCCATCACTTCTTCTACGCCTCCCTGGACGGACAAATTGTCACGAGCTCAGACCAGCAGGTGTGGAATCTTCGCATCGGCACCGGCCTGGCGTTTCTGGTCAAGGCCTCACTGACGGCCGCGGCTGGCTTGGCGTATATCCAGCTACTATGGCATACGCTGAGGTCCCAGGAGATCTCACTTAACGGGATCGATGCGGTGTTTAGTGTCGTCAACAATATCTACGGGTTTGCAACCGGGGAGATCCGGGTCCGGTGCCCAGCCCTGGTCCTGATTGCTGTCATCATTTGGTAAGGAAAACGCACATCTATCCCCACTGCCCACTGAGTAGATACTCTAGGCTGCTTCCTTTGGTTGCCATTGTCACGCCTTCAGCCCTCATTGTTCAGCAAGCTCAGCAACTCAACGAGTCAACAATCAGCATGCCACTGCCTGTCATCGACTATGCGTCTCCCAAGATCTTTGCCGAGTACGCAAGGAGCGGAGGAGCTACTTATGCCGCTCCATCCAATGCAGTAGCCAGACTGACCGCAGCCGTCGTCTCGCAGGGTTCCATTACACACATCCCTGCCCCCTTCTCCAACTGTTCCTACTCTGTCGAGTTTTACGGTCCTTCTCTATCATGCGCCTCGATTCGTAAAGATTCCGCCTTGTCTAAGCGAGTGCACTCTTATGATTTTACCACCGCCAACCGACTCAGCTATCTTGGATTCGTCCCACAGACCACCCCACGGACTTGGATGAAGAAGGAAGTAAGCAGCTCGACGCCATTTACGGACTGAATGCGACCTTAAACACGACGCTGAGAGGCCTCGTGGCGACTTACGGCATCTCTAAGACGTCTACTGATCACGCAAGATTGTACGTCGTCGTGCCAAATGCCGATGGGACCGCAAACACAACGATTGAATGCGGTCTTTACAACTCCTCCTACCTTGTAGACTTTACCTTCAAAAACGATCAACAGGACATTGTCGTGCGAAACAGTACCAGGGTCAACGGTGTCACATCCAGTCAAAACAGCTTTTATGAACCCCAATCTGTCGCCCAGGTTGCTTACACTGCCATCTTGGATGCCCTTGGCGGTCTCCTGGTTGGGACCTTGAGGTTATCGCAATATGGCTACATCACATCAGCAAGCACGCACATCACTTCCACCATTCTCATGCAAACGGAAGAGGTGCAAAGACTCGCGGCCGTTACGCGCGCATCAGACGATGATCGATCAGAGGAGCAGACCCTTGCCAACATGACCATGAGGGAAGCATTGGAACAGCTCGTTACCAACACCACATTGAGTCTTTTCAGCAATTCTTTCTTCCTGTATGTGACCAAGCGGCAGTATTCTTTTGGCATATTTGCTAACGGTTCTCTCCTAGTCAAAATAACACTGTTGCTTCTGCCGGAAACGTTAAGATCCGCACCCCGCAGAACGCGTATGCATACAAGCCGCGCAACCTCTTAATTGCGTACAGCATGAGTGTGTTCATTACTGTCGTAGTGGTCCTGGTCGGATTCATCTGTATTTGGCTTTCGTCTCTATCGTTTGGGTCATCCTTTTCAACTATCCTACGGACTACTCGAAACCCAGAGCTAGATGCTCTGCTACACGACGATGGGAATAGCGGCGCGGAGCCATTGCCCAAACATCTTGCGAAGAGGAAGTTGGCTTTCCAGCGCCATAGTTTCGAAATGGGGGCGAAGACGGGAGGAGTGTTTCGAGTCGTGAGGAATAAGGAACTCGAAGAGTTGAGGAGCCCACGAAAGACTCCCAGTCAGGAGAAGATTGTGACTGGTAACTTCTTTTAGATAATTTTGGGATGGGGATAGGTTATCATGAATCACGAGACGACGAAGCCATAGACCAGGAATAAGTATCTTCAATGGAGGGTGGTAAATGCTATGTTGTGTCACTTTAAATGTCGATTTGACGGATCATAAGTTCTGCAACCGGTATATGTATACGCCCATCGGATATCATAGCTACTATTGATCTCGTCAGATTCCGGTCGACGACATCTTTACTTCTTATCGGCTTTACGAAGTCACTGGTTGGGGAAGGAGATAGTTTCTTAGAGCTCCAGGTCTTATTGGACTATTGTTCTGTCCTCTTGCAATTTGCATGTGGCTTAGGTACACGGCCAAGAAATGTAGTCGAGAAAACAATAATTGTGCATAGAATAAATGCTTGTTTATAGAACTAAACCCCGGTGTCTCCTGATGCCTTTTCTTTATCATCGATATCTGTTCCCTGGAAGTGAGTATTGTCAATTGTCGACTGCATTTGTTCTCCAAGGATGATGCCAAGTCTCTATAACATACGCAGTTAGTATTTGATCCCAAGTAATTCTTGAACGCTTCAAAACGTCATGGTCGTCACTTACCGGGCCCTCAAATCGATGGCCATAAACTAGCCAGTACATTGCAATAAACACAAAGAATATTGCCATTACCACGCACACGTAGTCTGAATAATTAGCACTATGAGAGCTTGACGTAGCCCAAAGACAGGACTTACTAATCGTATCTCCTGAGACCGGCAGACCCAGAGGAAAGCAGAAGAACTAGCCAAACATTAGCGTGGAAACTGTCAGAGCAACCAAAGTGTCAACGCGCAATTGAAGTGATGTCGAACAGAGCGGCGACCCAGTTCAAAGCGTAGCCCCATTTCCCAAGCTTAAAGTGACTCGTATCACTCTGATACTCCCTTAAGACCGCTGTGCCTCTGATAAGCAGTATAATAACTGGAAGCGCATACGACACGTTTAGGAAAATCGTACACGACGCGACGTATGCACTAAAGGCAACGCTGGGGCCTAAGTAGAGCAGACCAAAAGTCACGTTGAAGGTAGAACAGAGCAAGATGGTGCGGACAGGCGCGTCAAGCCCAGACTGGATGTGGGAGAAGTAATTGTGAAAGACAATGCCCTTGTCTCTGGCCATGGCGTAGAGCAATCGGCTGGCACTGGTCAGGCTGGCTTTGGTGCCGTTGATGAAGCAGACTCCAAGCATCAGGGTCAGTATTGTTGTAGCTGCTCTGCTTTTCGTTGCCTGGTAGATGAGTTCCACAATGGGCATGCCGGTGGACGTCGCCATGACCGTCGTAGGATCTGTGAGGCAAAAAAGCATGATGAGGATAAAGGCAGTTCCACTATGAAGGTCAGCGCTATAGAAAATGAGTCGACTGCGATAACTCCTACGTGACTCCCCCAACAGCAATGGTATAGACCATGGCGCGAGGCGCGTCTCTCGAAGTATTGCGAGAAACACTCTCCAGCAGGATCAAGATTATTCGTGGTCCACGAACACAATGTACACTCATTGATACGGCTGAAGAAACGCTGTTGTGAAAACGTTCTCAAAAAATCTCCTGATCAGGTTGGGAACTCGTCATGTCCGCGACAGCATTGATAGCTCAATCCATCCGCCGCCACCGCATCTACCTCCAGAATCTGTCTACGGACTAAACGTATCCTGCAGGGCCATTCTGTGTCGGCTCCCGTAGTGTTCTCATTGCTCGGCGTTCAAACCAATATTCAATCCCCTGGATTTGTTAGAATTGTCTGTTGGACGCTCCGAGAAAATGGTTACGAACCGGATTGTACTTGAATGTCAGCCATCCGACAACGGTCATTGTAAGCGTGACTCCTGCGACTGGAATATACCAACGCCAATCAGGGTTATTTTCGAACAAATTGACATTCATGCCAAAGAGACTCTATGTGTAAAGATAACTCGTTAGCACCTTAAGAACGCAACAAGCTTCGAAGACTTACGGAAGCAAACATTGCTGGTAGGAAGATGAACTACACGGATTAGCTTGATTTAGATAACATGACTTGACAAGGCTTACAGTAATCCAACTAAGTCGCTTCATACTCGTTGCGATGCTGGTAGATCTGTGAGCCTCGGTAATTGATACCCAGGCGAATTCCTAACCTGGTCAGCAGAAAAGAATTTATCACCTCCCAGTGTACTTACAAACTGCAACAGGTCCCTCACTGTTTGGTCGAGCTTGTCGAGGCGATTGCTAACTTTCTGCTGTAGTTGGGCAAGGGCATGCTGGATTTCCTTCAGCCATGGTCGCTCAGTGAAATGTTTACAATAGTCTGTACTGAATGTTCCAATGTCCTTGACGTGCTCGTTTAGCGTGGCCCGAAGCTCAGTCCACTTGCGTGCATCCTCTGCGAGACGACGAATCAATTCCGAGCTTCTTCCCTGCTCCTTCAGTTGATCGAGGCGCTGCACCAATTATCAACATGATCTTGAGAAGAGGGAGAAAGAGTAACCCACACAGTTAGACAAATGGGTTTCAGCCTCGTCGCAAAGTCGAAGCCATGTTCTCTCAACCTCGAGTATGAACTGTCTGAGAAGGTCCATGCCCGCTTCCGGAATTTCACTACTACCCTCCAAGGTGCTGTAATAGTTCACAGCCCCCCAGTGAAGATCTTCCTTGGACTGGAAGACAGTCCACATTATTCTGCTCTCCCCCAAATCGGGTATTGCAAAGTCTTTCTGGCCGCGTTGGACCGGCTTTGCAGGCATTGAGAGCCCGCAAAAGAAGGTTTGGAAAATTAGGCCGTCGCGAGTCCGGCCTGGTCCGACTGGCTCGACCTCCGTGACCTCGATCTTGTAGGGGCTCAATTGCTTTCCAAAGGGATAAGGGGACCAGTTTCCTACCAGAGTAGAGGGCCGGCTGCCTGGACAGGGAGGGGGGCGGATTGCTGTAACAGAGAACTCCGGACAAGAGTACAGCTTTTGCCAAGCCAAGGAGGTTTTAAATAGACTTGTATGTAAGTCAGAGGGTTTTCAGTCATCGAGTTTCGAGTATAGGAGCTTACAAGAAACTCCTCTTTGCGTCAAGGACTTGATCTCCACCCAACGCGCTCACCACATCCCCATATGAAACAGCCCGTACAAAAGGGTTTTGCTCGTTTCTTTCTCCAACACAGATAACATTTGCACCTTTATATACTTTGAACCATTCGAATGATTTGATGGCCGTAGTATCTGCTCCATTTTCAACGAGCAGCTCAACAATCTCCCGGCTACCAATGTCGATGGCTAGGTTGAGCGGTGTCATATCATGGTTGTCTTCCATGCCAATGTCCGCTCCTTGAGAAATTAAGGTCTTGGCGATATCAAGCCTATCGAGAACGGCTGCGATGTGCAGTGGGGTCTGTTCGAACACGTCCAACTTGTCGATGCCATATCCAGCACTGAGCAGCGTATCCACGGCAACCTTACTGTCTTCTCGCACTGTTTCATGTAACGCGGAGCTGTCTTCATCAATCAGACGCTTCGCGATATGAACGTGTCCCTTCTCCGCTGCCCACCTCATCGCAGTCCACCCTTTATGGTCTCTGGAGCTGAAGTCCGTGCTTTCGCGGAGTAGCAGGAAAAGAATGTCATCGTCTCCTTTCTCTGCGGCCCATGATAGTGGCGTCCGGCCGTCGTTCTCTTGACAGTTAATATCAAGATCTTGGAAGCGGGTCAGAGCAGCCACAGCCTCGACGTTTCCTGATTTTGTGGCCTGAGATAATGGTGTTTGACCATCGGTATCCTTCAGATTGAGGTCGATCCCGTCCCTGCCTAGTAGATCTTCCAGGACGCGGACTTCCCGGGTTGTTGCGGCCCATGACAAGGGCGTGCAGCCGTTGTTGTCTTTGGAGTTCAATTCAACACCTTGGAAATCAAGTAAGGCTCTCAACGTCTGCCAGTTTCCGGCTCTTGCAGCCCAACACAGCGGCGTTTGACCGTCCTTGTCTCTGGAATTCAGATCGATGCTTGCATTCCTTACCAGGCTCAGAATGCATGACCGGGCTCCATGTTCTGCGGCCAGCGATAATGCAGTCCGACCATCGTTATCCTTGGAGTTGACTTCAAGACCGTCCACACCCAGTAAGAATCGCAAGACCAGACTTTGCCCGTGCTTTGCAGCCCATGACAGTGGTGTCCAGCCGTTGACATCTTTTGAGTTGACATCAATGTCATTACTCTTAATCAGAAACTCCAGAATCATGGCGTTAGCTTTCCTTGGCGTTGCTTTCTTTGCAGGCTTATGCTTCCACATTGCTGTCCATGAAAGCGGTGTTCGACCATCGTTGTCCTTTTCGTTGACGTTGACATCAGTCGACTTGAGTAGCAGTTCAACGATCTCCGCGAGCCCCAGTTCTGTAGCCCATGACAAAGGCGTGCGGCCGTTACTGTCTTTGCAGTCATAATGGATGCGTTGCTCCACAAGCAGTCGCTCAGTTTCCGTCAGGTCTCTGGCACGTATAGCCTTGAAGAGATGCTCTATTTCCGAGTCGCCGTAGGACTCAACGCCGTCCACTGCCTCCTCGTACTCCTGGCCTGCGCCCGTTTCGTTGGAAGTAGCCATGATTTTTAGTTGCGAGTGGCGCTTGCGGAGTGTTTGATGAATCAGACGAGCATTTTTCTGGGCAACCGCGGTCGGTTAACGACAAATCTTGACGAATTTTGCGATTTACAGTGGTAGACTGAAGAATGAGCAAAGACTGTTTTGAGGGTTGCTGTGACGAGTAGTTTTGGGTGCTTGGTGGTGCGAACGCCGATTCTTGCGCAATTTCAAGGATGACGATTCCGTGGGATGTAAGAGGAGAAATGTGAATGTCATTTTTCGACCAGGCTTACCGAACTCATACGATTGGTCTAATTTCATTGCTGTATCCGTTTGTTGCTCTTATTCTTGCCAAGCTGCACTTGGTAATGCGCTCTCGTTGGTGGCCTTGTTTTGGCCTCACTAATTACATACAGCGTGATCCCCCACCTACTTTGGTGTTTGTCATGGATGCAAGCACCACGATGCTATTTTCTTGTTGTATGGTCCCAATCTTCTGTGGAGCAAAATAACCACTAAGATACTGGGTAAAAGTCTCACTACTGCAGATACCCAGAATAGACAGCTTATCTAGCCCTCGACATCTTCTCAGTCATCTCTTCCTGCCTCATCAACTGGTTCATCTGCCGGTCTTAACCGCCTGAGTTCATGTAATCCCGGTCCTGATGCGGGTAATATTATAATCACCGTTGAGCATTAATATCAACCCTTGATATTTTGTTCTTACGCCTGAGCCATATCCTCAACAACGCGAACCTACGTCATGGTCGCCTTCAAGAGCACCAGCGCGGTGGGGGCGGTTCCAGCCGAGATTTGGTCCCGGATCTGCTGGTTTCTTCACGCCGAGGAATACGGCCCTCACGGTTTCTATCACGGAGAGCCTCGTTTCCATAAGGACAGCTTCTATAGTCAGGAGCTTATTCAGGCACTCCTTCGACAAAATCTAAAAGCCTGTGTACTGCTAGAGATAGGGCTTCCCCGGAGGGATCCCTTTCCTAATTATAGCAGTATCATCAGCCAGTTCCAGAGATTCTACCCAGATGCCACTCCAGATCTTAAGCAAAACCTGTATAGCTTTCGACTCGTCTGAAAGTTGTTTTCTGTCATTGCAGCACGCTTTACGCACCAACACATATGTGTCCTTCTCACCAGGAGTCATCTACAGAAACTAGAGTATGTTGCCAACTACCCGAGCCTATCCACAGCCGTCCAAATACTGAGATATTATGCGACTGATGTTACACAATGGGAAAAGGTGTCCAAAGAAAGCTACAATTACGGTCACGACAGATTTCTCAACCCACAGGGCCTCATGGCGCGCGTGGTAGACTTATCTATCAAACCCGCCGAATATGCACAATATTCCGCGATATACGAGGAACAGAGTGAACTAAAGCGCGGCAATGAAGACCAAAAATGTTTCGCAAATGTCTTTCCTTGTTTTCAACACCTTCAAGCAAGCCATCGATATCCTTTGTAGAACCCGGCTGCTTAGACGACATAGAGTTAGAGGTCGAGAGTATGACCACTTGGATCTCCGCGAGAATAGCTCAGGCGTCAGGGCTCTCGAGATGGTGCTTTCGGCTCTAGCTGATGCCAGGATCACGCTCCAGAGCTTCGAGGCTGACTTGTTTCACTGGAGGGTTTTTTTGAACGAGATCACAAAGAGCTTGATGGCCTGTTCCCTCCCCTGTGTCAGTTACAATGCCTTGAGTTGGCCATGAGCTGTGGAGTGGGTGATTGGGACGATCAGCCAGCCTTGATGAAGACGGGTGTCATCCGGGAGCTGCTTGAGCCTATGAAAGAGCTGCGAAGCTTGGTAATTCGGCCTCCTCCTGTGTCTTTCAGAGAGCCTTGGCTGTTTGACATTATCCCACGATTCAGGTGGCAGCATCTGGCCAGGCTATCGATACATGATGTTGAGTGCACCAGTGAGGAGCTGTTGTCTGTCTTACAAAGTCACAAAGACACGCTCCGAAAGCTATGCCTAGGTCGAATAGTCCTTCGTTCTCCTTCATGGGAGTCTGTTCTTCGTACCATACGACGCGACTTACGCCTGGAAATAGCATGTCTGTGCAGCGAACTTCTCGAGATTGACCCCGACGTGGCTGTAGGGCACAATAACACTCGGAGGTTGTGAACGACTAGGTACAGTGATGATCATGATAACCTCGCGTACAAGGAGAGCAAGTATGAGTTGGTTGTTCGCCTTAATAAATACTGCTGTGGCCGTGGACCGGACGAGGACGTCCTAGCTCCGAGAGAATTCAGCTGCGTATCACCACTTCTAGTGCATAAGGAATAGGCGAACTGGTGGTTTCTGTAGAATAATACAAGTCTTACCCTTATATCGAAGCCTTTAATTCGATCTCGGTAGTTTATAACTGGAAGAATGCTTAAATTTGGCTAGAAGTGAGAAACAAAAGTCGAGTAGGCAAAAGTCCATTTGTACTTCTAGGTTGCGGGTCTGTTAAAATAATAACAGTCCCCTATTAGCATATTAAACTCCTATTAAACTATGCCTACCTTGAGTCGTATCGCCGTGAAACGATCACCAATCTTTGGGTCTTTTCTTCCGTTGAAAACCACGCCTTCAGTTGAGTTAATATGGACGTCTTCTCTACTCGACCACCGGAATGTTTCTAGGAACTAGGTCATAAATATTGTAAGCATGCTCCCCACCAGGTGTATTTAACATCCCAGTAAGTCCTTACCAAGTTAGATCATCCTAGCGGTGTGATTCTCCATGCAAGATTCATCGAGTCACGTTATTGTTGTGTACGATAACCCGAGACAATGTCCAAACCTTTTTCAAGTCAGCTAATGCAAGGAAATTAGTCAAGCTACGTTCAGCCTAGAGCAGTACTGACGCTGTTTATGCGTGATAAGCTTTGTCAAATAATGCTTCTAGTTTAGAAATGGGTGTGAATTAAGTCAGATAAGAAGACAGGAACTAAAGTAAAAGTGAGTATGACGAGAGAAGCTTTAGTCTAAATGCCACGGAGAAGCCAAACTGCAAATACTCGGATAATGGTTTAGAAGAACGAGTCCAACCGTGGTGCCCCTTAATAGGGTTAGGGTTAGAAATGCACAGTGGAACCCTTTAGGCCAATGTTACTCAGAGCCATTTAAAGACAAAGTTATACAGCCCCTTAACTACCACTCAAGCTATGGCATTTGGAGTGATGTGTGTGATGAGCTTGTAGGTGCGCTGCCCAAGTCTATGAACTCTGTGCTGTAGACCCCTGCATCACATATGCGATCATTGCCCAGAACGCGATGTGATGATTTGTCTACTTTCCTACTCATTCTCTTATGATTATTGGGCCTTCAGCTCAGTGCACGAGTAAAAGAATGACGTGGTTACAACATATGTCTCTTGCTGCACCGATGAACCGCTCGCTTCCTCATCCCTCCCCAAAGCACACCGCGAGTCAGACGGGGACAAAAGATCATCGCGCTCTTCTGACTTTGGGACATTCAGCAGTCTGGAAGAAGATCGACAGCGTCCCTCCTAAAGGCAAACCCTTTCAGCCGGAAGGAATGGCGCGTCTTGGCAACGATCGATATTGTCATCAGCAGTGGGGAGTACATGATATGATCGACGAAGTTTGGCCGGATTGTCGACGGGATGGACAGTACGGCTGGCCAAAGCTGTGCCCATTCGATGGTATTGAACGGAAAAGGAGAGCGGCTTACTGATATGCTTCTGACAATGGAGGTCTTGGCTACGACGGCCAGTTTATCTAAGAAACCGTCGGGTAAGATCGCCCAAATACCACCGCGTACGTCTACTGAATCAACCCAAAAACGTTAAGAGACATGGTGCGCTTAGGTGTGAGTACGTTAGCGGATACACCCTAGATAGTCTGGCGCTTGTCGATATCGACTCAATGAGACCGTTCACCGAGATTCCCATTTACCTGAAAAGCTCTCGTGGCACGAGGATAACACAGAGTGCAATGGATGTAAGCGTGGAGGATGGGAGGTTGAGGCTGTACTGGCTGCCTGACCAGAATAATAGTAGATTGTACATCTACAAAGGCTCGGCTAGAAAGCGTATCACGATGGAGGGCGTAAGCACACTTCAATAAGAACAATTGGAATGAGGGATACCAATACAGAAGGGTTGTGATAACTGGCAACTATAAAACCAGGAGGACCCTCACCTAGACCACCGCGTCTACCACAATTCAAACACAGCTGCAGAGTCATCATTAGCAACATCTCCATCCATAATTCCGTAAGCATACGCCTCTCCCACAAGTAAATACCCCCCTTGACCGTCAGGCCGGGGCCTCAAAACAAACGGTGTACTCCCACCAAACAACAAAACCACAACGTCTCCAGGCTCAACCTCGCTGGGACAGATCCCAACATACCCTTTTCCGGAAAGAATGGGCCTCGCCATGAAGTTATAGCCCATGCATGCTTGATATGAATACGTCGCAGCCATCATGTCGCTATCCATCGTTCTGGAAGTGAGAGCTTGGAACTGCTTCTCCGAACGCTGTGTTGCCCGGACAAAGTATGGATTGGATTCTTGAAACTCCTTGTCTCCGATCAGAATGCGCCACGCTGCGTCCGTCCTCTGGTCTTCAGAATACCGAGACTTCTCCAAGAAGACCATCACGTCGCGGACTATTGTACGGAAGACTGTCTGATCGAAGTTGTCGTCGATGCCGGCTCGCCACAAAGAGCCAATGTCCGTGATAGTGTCCACCAGAATTCCATGCAAACGAATAGACCCGGTTAAGACGGACTGCGTCTCGTCTGACTTCGGCTGTTGTTTAGTGCCAGTTGCCTTGAAAAGAGGCACCCCAAGATTCTCACTCCATGGATTTCGGATGGGCAGCTCCCAGTTCGGAACCCAAGAAGGTGGCCGGCCCCGTCTAGTGCGACACCACTTCAACACGTCGATACGGCCCTGTCGTAATAGTGTTCTGGCAGTCGTTTCATAGACTGCTTCCGCGCTGATGGTGTAGCTCGCCTTGAGTCCCAGCTCATCTGAATCTGTAGCAATGCCCAAAAGTCCCCATATCTTATCTCTTGGGTTTTTGCAATCCAGAACTTGAGCCCTGGGGCGTACATATGCATTTTGGAGGTGCATGTGCAGTGAATCTGCTCCATATTGTCGGTATCGCCTCCGTCCGGATAGTAGACGACCTGGTGCATCGCTGGCACTCGCCGTTTTCAACTTGTCCCATGGCGTTTCTGCATCCATCAACTCCTGCTCAGAAAATGGCCCTGGAATCCGCGTGATCCTGCCTGCTCTCCACTCGGAGATCTCCCAGGGCTGGAGTAAGCCGTAGAAGAGGATGATGGCATGTAAACATTCGAATGTGGTGGAACGCGTGCCGCATAGAATGACTGCGTTGTCCGCCAGTGTCATTTCCTGCTTCACCCATACGCGAGTGAAATACGACCTATTGGTAAGTTGTGCCAATGCCACCCTAGGCAATCGTTCGTCGATCTGATTAACATCGCCTTCTAGGTCGGCAGCTTTCTGCATGAGACTGAGCAGCGTGTCTCTCGTCTTCACCGCCTTTGGATCTTCTCCAACATCTGGCCATTTGCTAAAGACGTCGGTCCCAAAGTCGAGGATTCCAGCGTCCGACGCTGCTTTGCCCCACGTGTCAATGCCCTTGATGGCCTGATCACTGTTGTCGGCGCTGGGACCCAGCCAAGCAAGGACTTTTGCCGCCTGGCGGTACACGCGAGCCATTGCTTGAACCTGATACGACTTTTCCTCATTGTCAACCTGGTTGATGCAAATGGCGTCGATCCAGATGCTCGACCCGACATATTCGTTGAGATGCCGTAGACACTCGTGAAGCCCTGGCGTTACGTTCAGGAACCAATTTTTGATGAAGACGCGACTGGTGAAGACAGGTTCGCGTTTGCCCCATGCGTATGAGAGAGCGTTGTAGGTGGGATGCGAGTCAAGATCGACATGTTCAATATCTAATATGACCTCGGGTGTTACGGAGACTAAGCGCAGGACGCGGATGTAGCCTGGTTTGATGTAGTCGTACTGATACTCGGAAGTCATCGTTTGGCGTTGAGATGTGATATATGGGCTGTGACGTAGATGGCGATCTAATCTGTCATAAGGTAAGATGATCGTCGCAAGGCCGCAACATCGATGAGACTGATTCTTGTCTTGAGTGTCTGAAGGAGCGGGGTATCGGAGTGAATGTGCTTGATTGGGTGCCTATCCTCGACACTACGAAGGCACACAAATACGGACGAACATTGGCCCGATTTTGTACCATCATGTTGGCTGCTCAGATTGTGTGGCCGGTGATAATAGTCTCACCATGTATCAGTCTTGGGGAGAGCGATCGTGTGAATATTTATAAGGTGGGATTTAAGTCATCAACAGGCATATATCTCCGAACTTGATACTACGCAGCAAGAAACAAGAAAGGAAATCGGAGCCTAGATCTGAATCAAGATAATCATTTATATCTGCATCAAGCCTAAGTGCGTATGGGCCGGTGACGTCAACGGCATGACCTACACCTGTTTACAACTTCGCAAGTGACGGTATTTGCAACACCAACTCACGCACCCTCTCAGCAGCGCCAAAAGCAAAAAGATACTCTAAGCCGAAAAAGCCATAGGCATGAACAACATTTCCCACCCGCTCCACGCGTATTCCTCCCGTTCTAGAGGGTCGAAACCCAACAATTTCTTTGACGACATCGCGGTTTAATTCGAGCTCGGAAAATGCACCATTTGTCATGTAGTTGACGCGAGTGAGTATATCTGAGCGAAGACTCATGTCGGGTTGCACTCGGTTGTCTCCTGGCTGCGTCACTCCCCCGAGAATCACGCCGCCATCTGATGCGCGTGGGATTATATAGGTGTACTGTGATCCCTGAATAATCATGGCTTCGTCAAGTTTGTCTGTCTTGACGAACATGATCTGTCCACGAATACCAAGTACAGTCTCATCTGAGGCAAGTGTCTTGGCACCGAGACCAGAGGCATTTATCAGGACTTCTGCGCCGGTCAATGTTGCAAGTTCTTCCATCGATTCGAGTGTTTTGCAAGTGAACGACACTCCATTTTTCTTAAGCCTTTGAACGAACCAGGGCAGATATTGGGTCGGGTTGACGACCAGTCCATCGTAGACGTACCCAAGAGTCATGTCCGGTGGCAGTTTGGATTAGTCTAGTTGTCGGAAGTTGGGTACTTCGGATGTGTACCATACTTCTGCATTTTTGGGACGGTCGTCGTAGAACTCAGCAACCTTGATTTCCTGGAGAGATGCTCGTAACTGTGCCATTCCATCACATAGGAAGAACATAGTCTGACGCCTGAGGCAGGATCGCTTTTGGCCAAGTCCTTGTACACCCGCAACGACGCCCTTTGAAGATCAGGGAACCCGACATCAGGATGTGGAGCGAGAAGCGCACCGGCCCTGAATGGCATCAGACGTGTACAAGCAATTCGATGATGCAGGGCCCTCACCATGGACTTGCCCATTCAGTTGACTGATCGCCAGGCAGATTTCGAGCAATAATGTAAACCTTGTATCCGGCCTCGGACAGTAGCAGGGCAACGGAGAGTCCGATTACGCCCGCACCCACCATGGCGACATGCTTTTGTTGTGTGGGAGGCATTTTTCTTGATGATTATTTGATGAGGTTGAGAGGTTTCTTAATAACTTGGATGGTGATGGCTTTAATCCGAAAGAGGAGACAGTATTCGCAGGGAAGACGCCACTATCTGGAGCCGAACAACTATCGGAATCTCACGCCGACACTTGCTAAATGAGCAAACAGAGACTGTGATAACGCTAGTTTACTCCCAATTCGGGGTTCTTATCTCCTCACGAAAGGAAGGGTATTAAAGATACTTGAAAAGCGGAACATGCTACAATCCAAAGTATCAGTTATCTGACAGATCATACCCCAGTTAATGCTTCTAGGTTTCTCTCATATCCGGACTCCACTCCGACCATCGGGGTCGGATGGGTCTCCCGATCTGAAAGAAGCCGACTATATTGTGGTTTAGGAAACAATCATCACTGCCCCCATCTGATCGGTCTTCTCTCGATCATTTCGTCGTAAATATCCAACTGTTCTTAAGCTCTCAACCCCGAGAAAAGAAGCATACATGTGGTTCAAACGAACTTACTTACGAGAATCTACCTTGATTCGCAAGTCTCTCTCCCCTTTGTCACCTCCTTCACGCTCGTATCTCTTCAACCGACGCACAGCTTTGCGTCCATCGCCAGTTGTCCCCATTACATAACCTACCTTCTCCACCACGGCTCGACAGCTCCAAATGGACTTCAGTGTGCTGTCAGATAGAAATGTCAAGTCCCTCCTGGCCAGCTTCGGGAAGAGCGAAATATCGTCTATAGCCAACGCACTCGAGGCCGCATCGGGATCGTCAGCTCGGAAGAGTTCACCGCGTTTTGGACCGTGCTCGCCTCCGTTCTACTGTACAGGTATCGAATACGAACTGAACAGATCGTCATGTTTGGAGCAGGCAAGCAAGCGCTCTGGCATCTCCGACTGGCCTTGGTTCTTCGGGGCTCAGATGTTCATACTGTCACTGCTATCGAGCAAGCCGATGTCATTTTCTGTACCACGCTATCAAAGAAACCTGTCTTTCCCGCCGAATGGCTGACAAGCGAGAATGGTCGTCGCAAGACACGGTATATTCCTGCCATTGATTCATACAAGCTCGACATGCAAGAGATCCATCCAGACTTCCTACGCGCCAACACAACAACAGACATTGGTTCCTATAGTCCAGGTCTGGACTCCAATCACTACGGCGGGGTTATCTTAGTCGACAACCGAGAGGCTTGCGCTCTGGAGGCTGGGGAAATTGTGGATGTAAACCTACCAACCGACAAAATACTTGAGCTAGGAGAGCTAGTGAATCTCCAGAAAACGGGCGATCAGAAAATAAATGATGAATTAGATAAATGGCTAGCAAGTGGACTTGTCATGTACAAGGGTGTTGGATTGGGAATCATGGATTTGGCATTGGGGAAGTCGTTGCTCGATTTGGCGAGGGAACGAGATATTGGAAGTAGGTTAGACGAGTTCTGATGGTACATTGATAGATGTTGAGAGGGGAGGAGGGTATGTCTTCATTGACAGTCTAGTAGTTGAATAATTTATCCGATTAGATGAATGAAAGTCCCAGGCTTGGTAGACTTCTGGCGACAAACATAATTTTGACTCGCATGGAAGACATGTGCAACGTTTCCGACCGTAGTAATAATCCCATTGGAAAAGAAAAGACCACGAATAAGCCCTTCGATGTCCCTTTGATCCATATCATCTCAATTCAATTTGACATAGCTTCCGTAGAATAATTCCACCAAAAGGAATTTCACAAGACTCAACTCTGTATGCCTGAAAGTTCCATTGCTTGCACCAGTTCAACACAAGCTCAGGCGTTATCCCACTCAGCCGCCTCATTGTTGGACTCCGGGCCTTTGCCCTCTCCATACTAAATTTAACAGGTCGGTGTCCTACTTGGTCTGCGCTAAGCATTCCGCGGTAGATATCAAGCAGTTTGACAGCTGGGTTCTTGCTGAGATTTGTGGTATCGCTGGCGCTCTTCTCTAGCTTTGAGGTCCAGTCCTCGAGACTCACTAGTTCCTGGATCTGTTCGCTATAATAGCCCGTCACGGTGGAGGTCAACTCTGACCACTTGAGGATGACGGGGTTGACGGCGTGGAAGTATCCCGATATCTCAGAGGCCGGGACCTCTACCGTCACACCCGCAAGTTCCAAGATGAGAGCCGCCACGTCCTCAACCGGAATCCAGTCGACGACTTGACTCGGGCCGAGGTGGTTAGGCAAGACACCTAGGTGCACTGAACTGGCAATGAGGCTTGGAATAAACTCGTGTCGGTTCCATTCACCCTCGCTGCCCTTGGGACCTGCAATTTGTCCAAGCCGAATGGATGCTATTGGAATCCCAGACTCTTTTTCCGCTGCATCCAAAATGAGACTACCGATCAGCTTAGACTGCCCGTATCCCATTTGGGGTAGAGTCAGGTCCTCGAGCTGTTTCTCGGGCACTGGCGCGGTTGATGTCCAGCCACTGGCAGTGCTGATACTCGACAAGAAAACGATGGGGACGACTCTCGCAGCATCAGCTGAAAAGTCGACAAGGTGCCGCACGCCTCGGATATGAGGCTCGAAGGAATCGATACTGATGTTGAAGTTGACAGGCCATGCATTGTGAATAATGCGATCAACCGCGCCCAGCAATCGCGTATACATAACCTGGCTAATACCAAGCTTAGGAAGCGAGAGGTCTGCTCTCAGAAACTCGACCTTTGCGAAGTCGATGGCCAGCCCACGAGATGCACTCACAGAAGCTTGGTGGGACATTCCGCCATCTTTCCCTCGGTTGATGGCAATGACCTTCTTGACATTCTGGAGCTTGCAGAGGTGATCGAGCAGATATGCCCCAAGAGAGCCAGTTGTGCCGGTGACGAGAACTGTCTGCCCGTCGTAAAGAGGCTCTTGCTTTCCAGAGCGTGAAGGCGGTAGGTCCTTGGTGTATTTGTACAATAGCTCTCTGCATATCTCAATCTGACAAGTGGCTTTAGACTTTCCGCTGATGCTCTCTTGATTGCCCGCCGACAGCAGGGCGGTAGCTAGCTGACTCGCGGTGGGGTTTTCGTAGACGATGCGAGGTGTCAAGATCCCGGATTCGAGTCGGATGTCTGCGCCGTTAAGACTCGACTCGAGCATCTTGACGATGCTAAGAAGTAGCAATGAATCGAGTCCAACACTGAAGAAGTCTGTTTCAAAGCCAAGGATGGGCGCTCCGGTCAAGTTCGTAACCAAACCAACAAGAGACTTCGCCAAACCGTCCTCACTGCTGAAATCCAAGTTGATAGACGCCGCAAGACCGTTTGCTTGCCCATTCTGGTATAGCATCTCAATCTCGTCTTCGAAGAGTTCTGTAGTTCTCCTTCGTTGCAAAGTACCTTTCGGGGTACGCAAGAAGGACTTTCCTGGTGGTGATACTCTGATCAGCCACCGCACGATCTGGCCGTGTGCAACAGTTTCCGCGTTGGCATTTTCCACCAAAGGCCACACTTCTGCGATGAAGGCTTCGATTTCATCATCGCCTTCACACGGTAGCATGGGCTCCAGAATCAGGCCCGGCTGGAATCGGTCTTGTCCCACGACCAATACTCCTTTGACGGAAAGATGACCTGCGACAATCTCCTCCATGGTCACTGGGTTGAGTTTCTCTCCATTTGAAAAGACTATGATGTCATCAACTCGGCCGCAGAACATCCAGTGATCGGGGAGAGTTGGGTGTGGCCTGTATAAATCCTTCGTTGACCATTCGTCGAGGTCAGGAAATGTGTAGAAGGCGGCTTGATGACCAGGATCTTGAGCGTCTTTTCGACAGACGACAAGTTCATAAAGACCATCTTCTCCAACAGGACGCCAGTCACAGCCCATTACTTGGCTGTTGATGATGAAGTACTGCCAGTTCTTCATGTTGGTTTGGAAGTGGATCGGGTAAGGGCAATATCTAATCCAAGTTAGTGGTTCAGTCAACTAAGATCAAATACTCTAGACGTACTCGGTAGCTGCAATGCCATTGGAGACCATAACCCCGCGATTGATGAGAAAATTGCCGACCTTTTGCGCGAGATTGCCTTTGCAAAATATTAGCCTCCATCCTGCGGTGCTGCTTAGCATGACTTACCGCCACCGAATGCGACAAACTGCAGGTTCTTCAAAGCAGAAATACCATCTTCATTCGTGGACATCTCTTCCAGGATAACTGGCGGCAGAAGAGCTCCTTGAACGCCGGCATTGTTCAAGCATTGAATCGCCAGGTCAGAACTGAGAGGCTGGTCTGGAATTCCTAGGACCATGGCGACATCGTAGCAAAGAGCCATGCTGAGGAGTACCACAATCCCAGCAGCATGAAATAGCGGCATGGCGAGAAAAATTCTGTCTGCTCGATCCGCCCAGCCTTGAGACTGGTACTTGCCTCCGTGGAGCTCGGGGAGGTCATGCAAGGCATCGGCGATGACAAAGTTACCCTGTTTCACAACAATCGCTTTCGGGATTCCCGTGGAACCGCTGGTGTGAAGAGTGAAAGCCGGGTCCCATCTTCCCTCATCGAAACTGCGGCTATACGGAAACGGTGGAGAGATGGCCGCGAGCATGGTGTCGACGCTGGGAACGGTGGCCGTCTGTATCTGCCGTTTCCCAATCCATGACTTTACCAAAGGACCGAACTGTTCCGTGTGCCAGAAGATTCGGCAGCCAGTCTCATCGAGAAGTGATTCCTGTGCTTCGGTGCTGTTGCGCGGTGACAAGAGGAATGCCTGGTAACCTGCTTTGATACAGCCCAGTACCATGATAGGATATCGGACGTCGTTTGCCCCGATATATGCGATCTGCCGAATTTGGCTTTGAAACCCGGACCCGCAAGTCTTCGTGATTTGCCATGCTACCCAGTTAACTGCCTGGGAAAGCTGTCCATACGTGACAGGTTCCCATCCGTCATTTGGGTTGCTGGTCCTCGGTATGAAGATGAACGGTCGTGAGGGGTCGCTACTCGCAATGTTGTCCACGATGTTGATCATCAACCTCTCACCATATGGAAGTTTTGCTGCTTGATTTGGTTGATCCATCTTGGCTGAGTAGAGCTTGGGCTTAGGTTCTTCCTGGAAAAATGAGAAGGGGGAGGCTTCAATATCTCCAACATCCTCTTGTTCAAGGCATCAATACGTCATTATACAGCTATCTACATTGCCACCTGTCTTCTGCTGGTCCTTAAAATCGGTCGTACAATTTGTCATCTCGTGTTTGGCTGAACATCTGTGAGACACCAAAGACGCCATTCTTGAGTCCCGTGGAGAGCTGAGCCATCGGGTATTCCGAGTCCGAGGCTACACGACTGTATTAGCGCTTACGTACAATGAGAGGAAATTATATCTATGGCTGAGGCAAGTTCTATTAATAGCTAAGAGAAGTTGTGTACTCGGGGGGTTAACTAAGCAGGCTTAAGGCGCCCCTCTCTCCTGTTAGAGAGGGGGCAATATAACCTATAATTACGTTACTATTATAACTACCTTCTAAGACTTTAGCGTATTATAACGCACTTAATTATAAAGCAATAAATAAATAGAAAATAGTATTTAATAGAGAAAGCTTTAAATTACTAATTATAAGGTCTTATTATATTTTTATCTAAAGGGTAAAATATTATAGCTAATAGAAAATATACTTTAATCTTATTATTATAGCTTTAGGATAGTAATATTCTACTTATTTATCCTAATAGTAAGCTTAACCTTTTTATTATTTAAGTAAGTATTATATATCTAATTATAGTTAAATTCTTTATACTCTTTTACTTATATTTACTCTTAACTTTTTATCTTATTTCTCTACCTATTTAAGATATATTTATTTATTTATTTATCTTATTATACTATTTTAACTAATAATATAAGTTATTTAGACTCTCTTCTTTTTATAGAAGCTAGGAAAACTATATAAGTAAGTAAGCTAGCTAGTAAGCTAGGATAAAAACCTTCTCCTTTTCTCTAGTGCTTTAATAGTATCTTTAAAAACTAAGATTATAATCTTAAGCTTTTTATTCCTTCTAATTATAATCCTCCTTTTAATCTACTCTTATCTTATTAGGCTATATACTATTATAACTATAGTCTAAGCTAATTAGATATATTATATACTTTATATTTTGCCTACTTACTAAACGGATGCCTAATAAGAAGACCCTTTTACTTTACGTATTACTCTCTAAGGCTAAGTTCTTTATACTAGTCTAAGCGAGGATAGACTATATTAGCCTATATATATATCTCCTCTAATAATACATCCCTAGGTTAACTATAGCTAAATACTAATATAGTAGAGGAAATAAGACTTTATGCTATTTAGTTATATTCTACTAAGATATCCTATAGGAAAGATAAGAACTATATAGAAATATTAGTATTACCTTAAACTTTAAATAGATTACTAGCAATAAGAACTTAATTTAAACCTTAGTATATTAGCTATTTTAACTTAATAGGCTTAAATAATTTAACCTTATTATATACCTTTAGTAGGAGTAAGAAGAGATAGAGAAGGTTATATATATATTAGACTAATATTAGTCTAAGGATAGTCCTCCTTTAAACTAAAACTAATATATATATATATAGAATAGTAATTATATAAATATAACCCTTCCCTTATTAAGGCGGCCTTACTATAATAGTAAGGGGAGGTAAATATATACTTAATTACTTTCCTTCCTTCTAATTACTATATAGATTACTATCTTTATCTAGTTACTAAAGGGGAGAAATAATACTAATTAGAGATTATAAGGATAATTACTTTACTTTATTTCTATACTAGCTTAATACTAAACTTTCTATATATTAACTTAGGAGATACTATTAAATACTTAATAAACTTAACTTAAGCCTAAATAGATATTAATCTTAAGCTTAATTAGCTATTCTACCCTTAGCCCCCTTACTAGTATCTATAGATCTAATTAAACTCTTAATCTTTAGAGTAATATTAGCCTTTCCCTCCCTATTTAGAATTAAACTCTTACTATATAGGGACTTAAAGTACTATTATTATATATTAGCCTAGAGTAATATTAATATAATACTAAGGAGATATATAATAAAGTAATACTTATAGTAAAACTAAAGAAGGATATTAATTATCTTAGTTATAATATAGTAGAGGTTATTAATAGAATTATAGAGGAGTAAGACTTTATTAATAATATACTAAGCTAAGACTACCTTAAGGCCGGTTAGATCCTAAGGGGGAGCTATCTTAAGGGGGGTTAAATCGCCCTAAAGGGAGGTACTAAAGTTACTACTTATAAAGGGAAGACTATTAGTACTACTAATAGTAATACTCTTAATTAAACCTAAACTAATACTATAGTAAGCTTAAGACTTAAATCTAGCCTTAAATCTAATAGCTACTTATATATAATAAATAAGGGTTATAAATAGCTTAACCTATATATTAAACTCTTATAATAACTATTAGTAAACCTTAAACTAATATTAATATAAATATACCTTATAATTAGCTAGATCCTTATAGTCTAAGCTATTAGTTTTTATAGTAATAATATATTAAATAGGTATAACCTTAATATAAAGCTACTATTAGTTTAGATTAATAATTTAAACGAATTAGTATTAATACTAAACTAATATTACCCTTTTACTACTTACCTAAATATATTTACCCTTTAAGTAATAATACTAAAGATACTTTAAGAATAATAACCCTTTATAAAAGTTAATATAAGATTAGACTAATACTAATAAGAAGACTTACTAAGGATAAAGCTATAAATATACTATAGCTTTTCTCTCTTAAAATACTTAAGGTACTAATAATAAAGAATTAAGCTAATAAACTATTAGTATAATACTAACCTAATTATAGTATAAAACTTATACTTCCTTATAAAGCTATATATAGTATACTAAAGTACTCTTTATATAAGGGGTTAGCCTTAAGCCTATATTTAAGCTTAAGGCGCCTTCGCTTAGGTTACTAGAGAAGGCTAATATAGCTAAAAAGAGAACTTTCTTATTAGGGTAGTAAAGCTAGAGAAGAAGAAGGTAGCTTAAAGCTTAACCTAATATTAGGATAATAATAAATAGAAATATAGATTATTACTTATTAGTAAGCTATTAAAGGTAGTAATAAAGTTATAGGAAGGAAGAAGGAAGGAAGGAATAACCCTAGGGCGATTTATCTAAGGTAGGTTAAGCACTTATATATAGCCTACCCTAAGGCTTAAGCCTACTCTAACTATTAATTTATATTAGGGAAGTAAAGAATACCTTAAGCTTATCTTAAGGCCTTTCTACCCTTTAAACCCTAGTGGGAAATAGCTAGGTAAGTTAATTAAGGGATTAATCTTAGTTTTTAGTAATATAATAGTAAGAGAAGAAAGATAGTTTTATCTAGCTAATATTAGTTTAACCTTAGTCTAAAAGCGGCTAGATTATATAATTCTACCTAATAATAGAAGGGAGTCTAAATAACCTAAATTTAGTTAGAATAATATAATATAAATAATAATAATAAAAAATACTTTATATTTATTATTTCTTATATTATAGATTAGTATAGATTAAACTAATTAATAAGGTAGATTAGCTAGGTCTACCTATAGCTATTAAGGCCTTATAGTCTTATTTAGTAGTTTATACCTAATAGGTATACTAAGTATATAGGTTTAATCTCTATTAGCTAGCTTTTCTAAGGAGGGATTAATTCCTTAGTTATAGCTTAATTAGAGATTAAAGCCTTAGCTAGAATTAAACTAACTATCTTTATAAAGGCTAACCTTAATAGTAATCACTCTACTATAAGGGTTTTAAGATATATTATATATTTAAAAGAGTGTATACTATAGTTCTAACCTATTTATTTATTTGTTTATCTTATTATACTATTTTAACTAATAATATAGGTTATTTAGACCCCCTTCTTTTTATAGAAGCTAGGAAAACTATATAAGCAAGCAAGCTAGCTAGTAAGCTAGGATAAAAACCTCCTCCTTTTCTTTAGTACTCTAATAGTATCTCTAAAAACTAAGATCGCAACCTTAGGCTTCTTATTCCTTCTAATTATAACCCTCCTTCTAACCTACCCTTATCTTATTAGGCTATACGCTACTATAGCTATAGTCTAAGCCAATTAGATATATTGTATGCTTTATATCTACTATTTCTTATGCTATAGATTAGCGCAGATTAGACTAATTAATAAGGTAAATTAGCTAGGTCTACCTATAGCTACTAGGGCCTTATAGTCTTATCTAGTAGTCTATACCTAATAGGTATACTAGATATATAGGTTTAATCTCTATTAGCTGGCTTTTCTAAGGAGGGACTAATTCCTTAGTTATAGCTTAATTAGAGATTAAGGCTCTAGCCGGAATTAAACTAACTGCCTTTATAAAGGCTAACCTTAATAGTAACCACTCTACTATAGGGGTGAGTTCTAACCTATATAGTAATAATAATCTTAGTATTATTACTATTATAGTCTATATTACTAAGTAATAATAGTAATTCTAATAAGTTAGCTACTAAAATAAAGTCTTTTACTATTATATTAGAGTCTTTAGCCTTATTAGCCTTATTAATATCTATATTATAAGAGATAGCTATTAAAGCTATATTAATTATATATTAGGATGCCTTTTACTTTATAATCTTTAGGATATTATTATAAATCCCTAAAGGGGATATTTATAAATAAAAGTAATATTAGGCATTAGTTACTATAATTTATTAGTTCTTTACGATCTTTCTTACCTTAATCTCTTCTAGTATTATCTAGCTATAGCGCTATTCTTCCTTAGTAGCCGCTTAGGCTATTATAGCTACTTCCTTTACCCTTACTATAGCTCTCCTATAAAGATAAGGTTTTCTAGCCCTAGCTATAGCTTTAATAGCTATAGCTTCCTTCCTAAGCTCCTAGAATTAAGCCTCTCCCTTATATACTTACTTTTTAGCTTTCTTTTCCTAATCTTAATAGGCTTAATAATTAACCTTCTACTAGAGCTACTAGAAGGTATAAGCTCTATTATTAACCTTAATCTAGTAGTAGGTTATTATATAGTAGCTTTAATAATAAATATAATCTTACTAAAGATTAAGAATATCTTTATAGGCTATTTATATTATAATTATAAGATTAAGGTAGCTTACTATATACTTAACTTTCTCTCTTATTAGACTACTTAAAACGTTAAGCTTTTTCTATATAATTATATAATCTCACTTTACTTTCCTTAAGGTAATATAGCCTTACTATATAAGCTTTAGAAAAAGTAGCTCTTTAAGATCCTTAATAGCCTAATAAAGTAGCTCTAAGATAAGTCCTAAATTAATTAGTATTAATCTAGTCTTTTTAAACCTAATATAAATATAGTATACCTTAAAAGCATTAGTATAAAAGGTATTCTATTAATTAAGGAAGTTATAATATAAGATTTATATCCCTCTAGCTATAATAAAGTTATTAAGAGCCTAATATTATATATCCTTAAGATAATAATAAATACTAATATTAAGAGGCTAAAGGAAGTAATTAGTTTAAGAAGGAAGGTAAAAAGGGATAATATTAAATATATTATAATACTATAGGATTTCTAGGTCTTTATAAGTAGAAAAGCTATTTATTATAAGTATTCTATATATTAGCTTTATCTTATATATTATAAAAGATACTATATAAGCTACCTTTTAATCCTACTTTTCCTAGGTTAAATTAGTAGAGTAACTAAACTAAGTCTTAATAGTAAAGCTCTTAAAGTTATTACTACTATTACTACTATTAAAAGAGTAATAATTAAAGTACTATATCTACTAAAGAGCCTAATAGCTATTATTAAAGCTAGTTTCTATCTATATTAAGATTATATCTAAGAAAATATTAGCTTTTATATATTCCTTAAGAAGGACCTTCCTTATAAGGATAAGGAAGGAAGGAATAGCTTAGCCTTTAGTACTAATAGTATTAATTAAGATTAATAACTCTTTATTCTTAGGCTAAAAGGTAATAAGCTAAGTATTCTTCTTTATTTAGATTAAAAAGATCCTTATACTACTCTTAACCTAGCTTAGCTATAAGGGTATCTTATTAAAATTCTATAGGTTAGCTAGTATAATATTAAGCGCCTTAAGAATAGCTTAATATTCCTTAAATTAAGCTTTTAATCCCTTAAGGTTAAGCTCTACCTTAGCTTAAGAGATTTCCTTTATCTTAAGCGCTTTATACTATAGCTTAAGATATCTCTTCTTAAAGTGCTAAATCTAAGTTATTAAGACTAAGGTTATAAGACCTTAAATTTAGTATTTCTATATAAAGCTAGTATAATTATAAATATAAGCCTTTATAACTATAAAGGCACTCCTTTTAATACTCTAAATATATATAATAAGGGCTTTTTCCTTAATAGTAATTAGGGTAGATAGTATACTTCCTTTAGAAGCTATTAAAAGAAGCTTTCTAGTATTTAAAAAGAAGATATACTTCTTTATAAAAGCCTTATTAGTATAGTATATAATAATAACCTCCTTAATTATAAGTTTATATAAGCTTATTAGATTCCCTTATATTATATATATTATATAATCCCCTAAAAGATAAGTATAAATAGTAATAATAATAGTCTAACTAAATTTAACTAAAAGTAAAGGTATAATAATTTTAAATATAAAAGATTAAGTATACTTAATTTAGGATTAATTAATATTATAGAATTATAATAGGGTAACCTTATTTAACTAGAAAGGCGGGAAAAGATTAAAAACAAGGTAAAGATTACTAGCTAAGAGCGAAAGCCCAACCTTAAATACCACTCTAAATCATATATAGCTAATCGTAGTAGCGTTTAGAATCTAAGGTCCTAATTCTAACGGATTGAGCGGGTAGCTAATCTAACTAATCCCGCTTAGAGTCTAAGGTCCTAGTTCTAACGGATTGAGCGGGTAGCTAATCTGACTAATCCCGCTCTAGCTGCCCGTAACCTAAGGAGTAATTAAGCCGCGATAATCCTACCCAGCCGGGCTATCTATAATAAATGCCTATAATGAAGAAAATAGAGACTGCCCACAGTCTCCAGCCAATCACAGTACAGTTCACTTTAATCGCTCTAGTAACCTCTATCGTTAAAGCTGTTATCGTAGCTATCATTATAGCCATTAAGGTCCGCGGAGTCATTAGGCGTAGAGTTATCGGCCGCAGAGTTATCAGCCGCAGAGTTATCGGCCGCGGAGTCTTAACTCCTAATTGGTTCGATTAATAGGTTCGAAGGTGAAGAAATAGCTTATTCCGCGAGGGAAGAAGCTGCTTATAGCGGCTATAGGTCCAGTCTTGCTGGTCGGTCTGATAGGCCTATACAGCCCGCTGGATCTCGTGTTATAAGAGGGAAAGGAAGGGATAGAGCCTAGCGCTAAGGATCGAAAGCTAGTCTCCCATTAGTTAGTAAAGGTAAGTAATAATAGGATCTAATAGGTTAAATCGAAAACAAAGAAGCTAAGTTAGATCGTAACTTAGTATAGCATAAGCCGCATAGCTAACTAGTTAATAGCTAGGGAAGATAAAGAATATTAAATCCTACTAATCGCTCGTAGAAGAAGAAAGGAACTTCACTCATATAGTTATAATTAAGCTAGTTAATTGCGTATAGTTAAGCTTAGTAGGAGTAGTCTAGGGTTTAATTCCCTATTTATCTACTAATTATTATAGAATTATAATAAGGTAACCTTATTCGATTAGAAAGGTAGGAAAAGATTGAAAATAAGGTGAAGATTGCTAGCTAAGGGCGAAAGCCTAACCTTAAATACCACTCTAAATTATATATAGCTAATCGTAATAGCGTTCGGAATCTAAGGTCCTAATTCTAACGGATTAGGCGGGTAGCTAATCTAACTAATCCCACTTAGAGTCTAAGGTCCTAGTTCTAACGGATTGAGTGGGTAGCTAATCTAACTAATCCCACTCTAGCTGCCTATAACCTAAGGAGCAATTAAGCTATGATAATCCTACCTAGCCGGGCTATCTATAATAATTAAGGTAAAATTAGAGAAGTTATTAATAATTAAAGTCTTAAAAGGTAGTTATAATAGTAATGTAATTATAGGTTATATTACTCTCTCTCCTATTAAAGAGGGGGTAATATAACCTATAACTATATTACTATTATAACTACCTTCTAAGACTTTAGCATATTATAACGCACTTAATTATAAAGTAATAAATAAATAGAAAATAGTATCTAATAGAAGAAGCTTTAAATTACTAATTGTAAGGTCTTATTATATTTTTATTTAAAGGGTAAAATATTATAGCTAATAGAAAATATACTTTAGTCCTACTACTATAGCTTTAGGATAGTAATATTCTACCTACTTATCCTAATAGTAGGCTTAACCTCTTTATTATTTAAGTAAGTATTATATACCTAATTATAGCTAAATTCTTTATACCCTTCTATCTATATTTACTTTTAACTTTTTATTTTATTTTTCTACTTATTTAAAATATATTATATATTTAAAAGAGTATATACTATAGTTTTAACCTATATAGTAATAATAATCTTAATATTATTACTATTATAATCTATATTATTAAGTAATAATAATAATTCTAATAAGTTAGCTATTAAAATAAAGTCTTTTACTATTATATTAAAGTCTTTAGCCTTATTAGCCTTATTATTATCTATATTATAAAAAAGAGGCTTTCTAGTATTTAAAAAGGAAATATCCTTCTTTATAAGAGCCTTATTAGTATAGTATATAATAGTAACCTCCTTAATTATAAGTTTATATAGGCTTATTAGATTCCTCTATATTATATATATTATATAATCCCTTAATAGATAGGTATAAATAGTAATAATAATAGCCTAACTAGATTTAGCTAAAAATAAAGGTATAATAATTTTAGATATAGGAGATTAAGTATACTTAATTTAGGATTAATTAAGGTAAAATTAGAGAAGTTATTAATAATTAAAGTTTTAGAAGGTAGTTATAATAGTAACGCAATTATAGGTTATATCGCCCCCTCTCCAACGGGAGAGGGGGGCGCCTTAAGCCTGCTTAGTCAACCCCCCGAGTAACCCTCAGTCCCATATAACTTGTAGATTAGGAGCAGACTCTCCATGTGTTATCGCCACCATCGGCCCGTAGCCTGGACGCGTGGCAGCGTCTTCATCATGATGCGTTCATGTAGTAAAGTCCACTTCAGATCCCGGACTTCGACGCAGCGTCTTACGAGTATCGCATCCGGGCGTTTATCACTCCTCACTCCGAGAATAGGTCTGCAACGTTCATGTCGCTGCGATTTGTCGAACACTGGCTTTTCTGGTCTCAGATACCCTAGAAACAACGGCTGTGTATGTATGGGGGTAATGATGTTCGTGATATCATGGCTTGTGATGTGCTAAGGGCTGTTTTTCATGATAGAAAATCGATGAGAGTTAAGACACTCGAGATTTTTCTAGAACGGGCGAGAATAAAGATTTTAGAATCTGGCGCTGGGTTAGAGGGTAGCCAAGCGCGCGTATCACGACGATGGCTGTTGCCTGGGACGCTGCATTGTGGCTCTGTGATGTTAATAGTCGGAGTTTTAGTACGTCGGACCCCTGTGCCCCGACGCTGCACAGCCTCCTCCTCTAGGTTCAGTGAAGCCCTCCCGTGAGGAAATGACCCCAATGGTAAATTCTGGGTTAATATTGAGCCTAGTTGCAAGTTTCATGATGCACTTTTTCTTCTGTTGTTGGAGTTGCAAATGCCTCTAAATGTCTGAGGCAAAATAATATATTTAGTCACGAAGAGCAATCCGGGAATTTAGGAACGACTAAGCGCTACGCAACCAATGTGACGTCAGAGAAAATACCTGTCATCTACTTTGAAATCAAGATGCAGTGCAATCAATATACACCGTGAGCATTAAGATCAACACGTCCTGGACGTCACCAGCTTACCGCGGATTCCCCCTTTCGGTCGACACTGCTCCGTCAGCTCCGCGACACACCAAACGCGGGGTCAGGAGCTCTACATTGCTCTCCATGCATGTATTTAAGGCGCGTATGATCGGAACATTACTCTTTGAAGGACACCAGAAACCATCCGAAAACAAGTCCGATACTTGAAACTGCAAGGACCGTGATCTGAGATGGCGCAAAAGGTAGGCCCCCCATGGGTCACTCCTTGATTTGTGGCTTTCAGCCTGGTAACATTTGACAGAACCTATCTTGCCTTCTTTACGGCGCTGGGGAAGCTCGGTTTGAGGAGCGACCGAACCCGGAAATCGAGGACCCCCACGACGTCTTGATTCGCATCTCGTACGTCGGCGTCTGCGGCAGCGATGTAAGTCGCGATACACTCAAGAAGTCTCTGACCTTGTTCCTGATGCTCACCCCTTTAGGTCCATTTCTGGATGCACGGCGGCGTGACGAGGAAGGTCTCAGAGAAGGAGCCTCTCGTCATGGGCCACGAAGCCTCGGGAATCGTCCACTCAGTCGGCCCAGCCGTAGCCAGCATCAAGCCGGGCGATCGCGTCGCCATCGAACCGGGATTTCCTTGTCGCCGATGCAAGCGCTGCAAGGCGGGGAGATACAACCTCTGTCCCAAGATGCAGTTCGCCGCGGATCCGCCTCGCACCCACGGCGCACTGTCTCGTCTATTCAAGATCCCAGAGGACTTTGCTTATAAGATTCCTGACTCTCTGAGTCTGCAGGAAGCCGTCCTGGCCGAGCCCTTGAGCGTGGCAGTCCACGGTGTCCGTCTCGCGGAGCTGAAGCCCGGCCAGACTGTCATGGTCCTTGGCTCTGGAACGATCGGTCTTCTTGCAGCCGCGACGGCCAAGGCATTCGGAGCGAGCGCTGTCTTCATCTCTGACATCAACCAGGCCAAATTAGACTTCGCAAAGGGCTTCGTAGACTGCACCACGTTCGTGCCCTCTCTCGACGCAACGCCCGAAGAAGACGCATCGAGGTTCTGCAAAGATGTGAACCTCGAAGATGGCGTGGATGTAGTCCTCGAGTGCACCGGGGTCGAAGCATCTGCCCAGACTGGCATCTACGCATTGGCGGTCGGTGGTGTGTTTGTGCAGATAGGTCTGGGCAAGGCGATGCAGTCGGTGCCGATGCTCAACATGTGTGAGAAGGAGATGGTCTTCAAAACGTCGTTCCGCTACGGGTCGGGCGACTACGAAGCTGCTCTTGATTTACTCGGTTCTGCGAAAGTGGATGTCAAGTCGTTGATCAGCAGTGAGGTGCCGTTTGAGCACGCAACGGAGGCGTGGGAAAAGACGAGGAAGGGCGAAGGCATCAAGAACCTGATCCGAGGTGTGCAGGATTGAGCTGTGCTGCGATTAGGAGAGAAGGCAAAAAGGAATATGCAGGGTGAAATTGAAACTCCTTGACTATGATAACCATTCGTTGGGATCCCGGCTAACAAGACGACTGCCATTGTTGGAATGAGCGGTTCCGGAAAGAGTACCATTGTTGGTTTGCTCGAGAGGTGGTTTTCGCCATCAAATGGTACTATTACTCTTGACGGACAGAGCATAGGTCAGTTAAATATTCAATGGCTCAGGACAAATATTCGGTTGGTTCAACAGGTATACTCCACTTTCCCCTTCCGTCCGCGTCTTCCCTTGCGTCCTTATGAAGTACTACTGTATGAAACGAGGCTTGTTACTGATTTGACTTGAGTAGGAACCTGCATTGTTCAGTGGAACAGTCTTTCGGAATGTCTCATATGGCTTAGCAGGCACACCGCAAGCAGACCTACCAAACAACGAAAAGTACAAACTCGTCGAAGACGCCTGCAAATCAGCGTATGCCTATAAGTTCATTGAGAAGCTTCCCAAGGTAGAATCCACGTTTAAAAGCTCCTGATATTTGCTTACCTGCAAAGGGGTTCGAAACAGAAATTGGTCAGCGTGGAACAATGCTCTCAGGCGGCCAGAAACAACGCTTAGCTATAGCCAGAAGCATCATTTCCAACCCCAGAGTCCTCCTCTTGGATGAGGCCACCAGCGCCCTGGACGCCAACTCAGAGCGCATCGTTCAACGGGCACTCAACAACGTCGCTTTGGATCGCACCACGGTTGTCATTGCCCATAGGCTGTCTACCATCCGTCACGCGGACAAAATTGTTGTCATGTCTAAGGGAAGAATACTGGAGCAGGGAACCCACACTGACTTGATGGAGCTGGGCGGTGCCTACTCGCGGCTTGTCCAGGCTCAAGACCTAGGTCGAGAGAGCATCCAGGAAGAGAAAACAGAACAAACGACGATCCCAGAAGTTGGCGTCGAGAATATGAAGTCTACAGGGGAGTCTTCGGCGGCCTGGCAGGGTAGCGAAACACCGGCACCCAAATCCGACACCATCAACTACAACTTACTATGGTCCTTGGTCATCATCATACGGGAGCAAAGAACGCTCTGGATCCCATTTGCTATCCTTGCCGCAGCCGCCACCCTAGGAGGTAAGTATTTCTCTCTCTCCCTCTATGTGCGTAATACTGATCCTGTGATAGGTGGCTCCAATCCCGCTCTAGCGGTTCTCTTCTCCCGAATTCTCGACACCTTCGCCCTCACCGGGGAAGAGATGCTTAGCCGTGGAAGTTTCTACGCTCTCATGTTCTTTGTTATGGCACTGGCCAACCTGGCCGTGTATATGGTTCTCGGCTGGACGTCTACCATCATCTCTCAGCAGGTCATGAACTTCTATCGACACGACATCTTCAACAACATCATCCGTCAGGAAATGACCTTTTTCGACGATCCTGACAACACGACTGGTGCCCTAGTCTCGCGGTTGGCGACTGAACCGACGGCACTCCAAGACCTACTCTCTTCCAATATCGCGCTCATCCTTACTATTATTATCAACCTCATTTCCAGCTGCATACTCGCCATTGCGTACGGGTGGAAGTTGGGTCTCGTGCTAACCTTGGGTGCTCTGCCGCCTCTCGTGGCCTCTGGTTACGTTCGCATTCGCCTGGAGTTCAAGCTCGACGACGCGGCTGCATCTCGGTTCGCCAATAGCGCAGGTATTGCCTCTGAGGCAATCATGGCGATTCGCACCGTGGCTTCGCCAGCTCTCGAACACCAGATCCTAGTCCAGTACGAGGATAGCCTGCGAACTATCGCGAGAACCTCGGTGACGAGCCTAATGAGCAGCATGTTCTGGTACTCTCTCAGCCAGTCCATGTCCTTCCTGGCAATGGCTCTTGGGTTTTGGTACGGCGGCCGACTGATCTCCTTTGGAGAGTACACCCCGCAGTAGTTCTATACTGCCTTTATTGCAGTCATCTTCGCAGGTGAGGCTGCGGCAGCCCTTTTCACTTACACTTCGAGTATCACGCAAGCCACCGGAGCTGCGAATTATGTCTTCAATCTTCGAAAGCAAGTCCCTACAGACATGAAGGATGACACTCATCCAGGGGACGATGCTAGAGATACTAGGAACGATCAAGACGCGGTTGCACTGGACATTAAAGACCTAAAGTTTGCGTATCCCCGACGACCGGGAATTCCAGTTCTTCGAGGAGTCAGTCTCACTATCCAGCCCGGCCAGTTTGTTGCATTTGTTGGTCCATCAGGGTGTGGTAAAACGACTGTGCTCAGTCTCCTCGAGAGATTCTACGAGCCGACAAGTGGTACCATCTTCCTCAACGGAGTCGACACCAGTTCGATTCACCTTGGACAGCACCGACAGCATATAGCACTCGTCCAGCAGGAACCAGTTCTGTACCAGGGCTCACTTCGCGAGAACATCTCGCTAGGACTTGACGATTCGTCTGAGGTTGTAGTGACTGACGAGCAGATCCTTAAGGTGTGTCAACAGGCCAACATCAATACCTTCATCCTCTCGCTCCCTGATGGTCTCGCTACCCCTTGCGGACCACAGGGCACCCAGTTCTCAGGAGGCCAACGCCAACGCATCGCCATTGCACGTGCACTCCTTCGGAATCCTCGACTGCTTCTCTTGAATGAGGCCACGTCCAGTCTCGACACAGAGTCTGAGAGAGTGGTGCAGGCAGCTTTGGATGCTGCGGCCAAGGGCGAGAGCAGCCAGAGGAGAAACCGTACGACCATTGCGGTTGCTCACCGTCTTTCTACTATCAAGGGCGCTGATGTCATTGTTGTGTTTTCCCAGGGTCGGATTGTTGAGGTGGGAGATCACGAAGAGCTCTTGGAGAAGAGAGGCATTTACTACGGGATGTGCTTCGGGCAGTCGTTGGACCAGTAGACTGCAAGGCAATACTTGGCTTGAAAATTGTTATAGTTTATGATTACTCCATCTAAGACACTTATAACTCAGCTCATGTATGACCTTTACTAGTCTTGTCGAGGTGTTCCAAGATAAAGAAGACGTTATCGTTGATGACATCAAGAAGGTGTTTGGGGGGGACTTCGGGACCCATTCAACGATGCTACCGTGATCGGTTTGGTAAGTTGAGCTGGTAGCTCGTTGCGTTTATGCTACGTTATTTTACATCGTTTCACAGTGAGGAAAGGCAATGACGGATGAGTTCACGATATAGCTAGGACAGAATAATATTCAAAGACGTCAGATATTGCTCGGTATGTGGTGGAACAGACCTGAGACCCGGTCGCCGACCTTGAATCGGCTTACACGGAGTCCGATGGCAGTGACGAGACCCGCCCCATCGGACAACGGCATCAGGTCCTCCTTGAGCGGGAACGGATACGATCCCTAGCGACTTGGTCAGATTTGATAAGATGAAAGAGGAACGCTCGAAGCTCAGAGGCAAGTCAGTGTACCTGTGCTATCATCAAGTCGCGGAAGTTTAGCGAAACGGCGTGAACTGGTGCAGCCAACCCATGTCAGCCTGCGAAGTGGGATACTAATGTCAGTGGTGTCATACACTCACTCTGGACCAAGACATCCTGATCACCGACAGATGGAACTGGAGCGTCGGTTTGAAACTCGAGGCGTTCAAAGCCCTGGCCCGTGCCAACCACCCACTGCTTCTGGGTCTGGGGGAGTCATGTTGTCAGTGTCTGGCAAGGGAAGGCTGGGACGATGAGGTGTTTACAGTATGGTATGAACGTGGGAAATAGAGTGCTCTGCTATAGTAAATCACAAGCAGTAGCAGCCCAGGACATGATCGAATTATTTACTCATTGCGAGTCTGGATACCTCGAGGTTTGAGCCAACATCGATAGATGTGCTCCGCAATTTGCCTCCCAGGTCCGTTTGTCAGCCCAGCGCCCCGAGGACCAATTCTTCTCACAACTTTAGGCCGTCCCGCAATTTGTCTTGTCTCTCTACCTTTGTCACAGCACGCACCTGGTGATTTACTGCATGGAAGACTCCTTGCTCCATATAGTGTATCGCGGTACAGATTCCGCCCACTTACCCGCGATTCTGGCCAGCATGGAGTCGCGAAGGGTGGATTCGCAACCGGCCCGCCGAAGCCGGCCGCCGTTGGAAGAGCAAGACAACACCAGAGGTAATCCCGGCGTACGTAAACAAGACTCGTCTCACTCAAACCCAGCTAATGGTTCTAGAATAAGAAATATTGGATGGGACTGGCCCAGCGGGCATACCGGGCTCTAAAGAAAGGGATGCTCGTCTCGGAGAAGGCGCGGACTGAACAGCTCAGCAAGGCCCTGGATCAAGCCTTTGCGACCTTTGCCAATCTCTATCAGCAGCTGGTCGACTCGCCTCGGGTACAGGATTCTGTTCTTCTAGTAGACCTGAATACAGCTGCGGCAGAAATAATGGCTGTCGCCCCATGGTGTTAATAAGGACCTTGAGCTTTTACGATCAGCCGATACTTCATGTCCAAGCACCCAGCAGCATCTAAGCCAGCAAGTCGTTCCCCTTCCAAAGCCGTAATTCTTTCCCTACGAACTGATAGAGGCGACTCGAGTACTCTGTCAGAAAGGATCTTTCGAGCCTGCCTTGAGCGTGTCATCCCCATCCTATCCAGTGCCAGACCTGAGAGCCGGTCCCCGGCCTTGACTCTCCCTCTTAACTGACTGGGTGAGGAGCTACTCAGGCTGAGGTCCCTCCAAACCTTGTCCCTACTCCAGCATGCCGTGGCTGATTTTAAATACCTTCCACCATCTGTCACACGCTGCCTCAGATGTACCGTGTCATCGAAGGCGGAAGCAATGCCATGCGTCGACTGCCAGCCTCATTGGTGCAGCATATCGTCAGTGGGAAGACCAGGAAACTGTTAAGAACAGCCTCTAAACTTCTCCAGGGAGAGTGGCTTGAGGCCGTTGATGTTGAAGAATATCTACAAGAGCGTGGTATCCATCTGCGCATCGGCGAGACAGTGACCGGAATGGAAGATGGCACAGGCTCGGCAGTTAGCTGGCCTGGCCATGAACCCAGCGATGGTTCACTCTTTGGTCTTCCAATTCCCCAACGAGGAGCAAGTCCGGGCAACTACAGCGCGGCGACAGGGAACGGGCTCGTTCCAGTAGAGGCATCAAACACGCCTGAACAGATTTCAGCCACCACCGTGTGCCATCGACCTCTCAGCTCACCATCGACCTTGATAGGCTTGTGCAACTTCTCGCAGCCAACGCAGTTTGCCTTGGCCCGGTTCCAGGGATCCGGCAAGCTGCGGTAGACGCTTCGATTCGGGAATCTGTCGTTGTGTCCTAAAAGTGGTGGCTCTTGGGTTTCATTTGTGAGGTTTTGAGTGTAATATTACATGTCTGTGGTGTACAGACGAGTACTTTCGTGTCTACAAGTCTATTTAACAACCATTTCCCGTGCACTAAGCCGGACAGGCGCCCGGCATTAGAGGCATCATACCGATAGCTTCAGCTTGTCAGTCATCAGCTTGTAAATGGCTTTGGGCAGTGCTAAATATCATATTCATAAGGTTCTTAGCAGTATACACCGGCCCAGTCGTATGAAATCCCGGGCACTAAGATGTACTTCACGAGTTAGATTCGGGACATAAACTTTTGAGCATAACCAAATCAGGTAAGCACAAGGCAAAAGACCACGGACCTTTGTGGAAGTTGCGGTTCCCCTTCGTTGCGAGACTGATTCACATTTGGTTCATGAGCTCGGCCAGTTGTTGATGTTTCTTTCCCAGGCTCGCTTTGTTCGGGAAGGGGTTTGTCTCCCAGCCGAGGCCGTCTGTATCCGTGAAAGTATATGGGATATCTGAAAAGTGGGCAACCTCGAGTGTATCCGGGTCCATGTTTGCTGGTACAGCATCGAATAGGAAGCAATAGCTAGGGACTTTAGCCCTTGCCCAAGCTTGGTTTGCAAAGCGCCTCCCAGCGGTGAACATCGTATCACCTAGCCATAGGGTTGCCTCCCCGTACTAAGGACCGTATTACGAGCCAAGATTTAGCTTCACGGTCCCCAGGCCAGCCGTAGATGAGGGTCTTGACTTCCTGACTGTACAATTGTGCCTAATGTTGCGCGACTGTGTCTGGGACTGGACATACCCAAGAAGCCTGGATGAACGTCTCCAGGTGTTGCTCGGTATCGAATGGACCCATCATACTCAAGGTCTGCTGTAGAAGAGATGTCCTCTCGTTCCTCGTTGAGCCAGTGAGCAGAGGCACTTGAACAAAGCGCCCGGAGTTCAGAGGGTCTTCAGTAGCTTCTGGGACTATGCCGTACTCCAAGGTGAATGAAATGGGCAAGAAAGAGCCCGCCTGCTGCAACAGCTCAACGGGAGCTGCGCAAAGGCACTCCAGCGAATCTCCAAAGTCTAAACAACCCGTTTTGTTTAGAATCATAGTAAAGTCAGCTTCTCGATCTGAAGCGACTCTATGCAGTACTGGTGTTGTGAATGGGCCGCCGCTTTGAGCAATTGCAGCGCTGAAGAGACCATCGTCCCGGCCGCCAAACGCAACGAGATGGAATCCCACTGAGAAAGCGCCGGCCGATTCACCCATGATGGTAACTCGCGATGCATCTCCGCCAAAGGCTTCAATGTTCTCCTGGATCCAACGAAGGGCCTGCCGCTGGTCATGTCCGGTAAACAATTGAAGAAGACTTTTTGCGAAGTGCAGGTCGGAACTATTACGTAGCGAGCAGCATTGGATTCATCACGGCCAAGAACATCGGCGTTCCGCCGGCAGCGGGCCGCTGACTCAGCGGAACCCACGGACCGAATGCCGACTCCGGGCCCACTTTCGTAATCCGCGGGCCCGGAGTTGCATGAGCTGGTGATAATGCACTCTGATCTGTCTATAGTACTTTGTACCGGATTCATGGCCAGACTTTTTTTATGTTTCCTCGCAGCCTCTCTCCTCTTTCTCTTGCAGTTTCCCTAATAGGCCACTTTTTACGACTGCCCTTGGCCGGCGAACACGGAACCGACGGCCCGCCTTGATCCCAATTGCCGTCACTTGGCACTGCATCCCTCGCGACGAGGCTTCAAGTGTACCATTGATTCGTGCCAGAATGGCAAAAGCCTGTGACTCCTGCCACCGGAGAAAGGTTCGTGCGATGCTAAACATACCGGCTGGTTGAGGTCTAACGACATCCTAGATCCGATGTGATGGCGCGTCTCCCAAGTGTGACTGGTGCAAGCATCACAATCTTGCTTGCACCTACAAACGGGTTTCCCTCAAGAGAACTAAGCCAGCGTCAGAGTGAGTTCTCGATAATAACTGGCTCTACTTTATCATATTCGAGCCCTTGCCTCTTTCTGAATAAGGCACGTGCTAACCAGGCATGTCACGCAGACCCAACACCGCTTTGTCGGACCGCATTGGCAGGCTGGAAGAAGCACTCGCACAAGCCGTGAAGGGGTTGAAAGCAGCCGAAACACAGAGTGAGTAGACTTTCCTATCTTCAATAGACTACCCCTGACCTACCCCCCATGTAGACTCGTTACCAACGCCAAGCCCCCAGTTTACGCCAGTGTCCCACCCTCTCACCGTCACCAACCATTCTCCGCCAGTCACGTTTGCCAAAATCTACTTTGCCGGCTTTCTTCTCGGTCGAATCAACTCCAGCAGCGGCATTCCGTCCTTCTCCCCCGAGGGCCTACAATGGATCCAATCTCGGGCCGGCGAGGCTCCTTCATTCTTCGCAATCGACGCCAGTGGCTTTCAGAGACCTCCACATCTGCCACTCCTACCACCGCTGTCAGCTGGATACGGGGAATTGTCATCGTGGTTGGAACTACCTGATCGAAAGATTGTCCATGAGCATCTCCGTGTCTTTTTGTCCTCGATCTGGTCACAGTTTCCTCTTGTCGATCCTATCCTGTTCCAACAGACCATCAACCTCGCCTATGAATCACAACCACTCCCACCGTCAACCGAGCACATGGCGGCTAAAGCATGCATCTTCATATTTCTAACCATCGTGTCCTTTATGCAGGAGGAGGCAATTGGCTTCATCGCCCAGGTGGACGGAGATGCCTGTGCTGCCAAGGCCCAATACTTGCTGCCCCAAGTCCTCTTAGAAGTGAACACGGTCACCCTGCAGACGATCTTTATGCTCGTAAGGGAACCCAGGCCACTCCAAGATTACCTTACTAATTATGCTATACAGGCCATGTATCAAGCCTTTTCAGGACAGCTCCCCGCAGCTTTAGTGTCTCACTCCATCGCATGTCGGATAACCATCATGCTTGGTGCACACGCTGAACCTGCCGCACGCGCTCAGTGTACCGGCGACGTAGACTACGCTGAGCGCACGATGGTTCACCTACGAGACCTATTCCTTTTATGCTACACCTTTGACAAGGAGCTTAACCTGCGTACTGGTCATCCACCGTCTCTTCCGGATGAAGACTGCGATTTGACTCTCCCTGAGGGCTACATTGAAGCACAGTACACCGACAACGAAGACGGCTCGTCTCCGTCTCGTGACCCCAAGACCGCCATTCCTTCGTTTCCAGTCGACCTGCGGCTGACTCTAATCAAATCAAGGACAAGCCGGCTTCTATACTCAGCCGAAGGCCGTCGAAAGACCGATGCAAAGCTTCTCAGTGACATACGTGAGCTCGACCACGAGCTGGAGCAATGGAGGTTATCCGTGCCTCTAAAGTTCCGCCCAACCTTGTCCCGTTTCCAGGAGCCTCGGCTGGAACAGGACGGGACACCTCTGAAAAGCACACGCATCATCATAACGCATGTCGACTACCATTACATCATGGTCATGATTCACTTCGCCAGTGGGAGGTGCAATAGCGGAGAGAATGAAGGCGTAAGCTCCAGTCTCGACCTATGCGTCGAGTCGAGTCGATCGACGCTTTTCTGTCTGCGAGCGGCGAACCATTTGCTTTTTGGAGGTGCCTTTTGGTATGTCGCCAAAACCTTGATGCTGGAGAATGTCTTACTAACACGTGGTTGTTAGTCTCATCTTATTCCATCCGATAGCTGCCATGACAACTATTTTCTGCAACATCTTGCTGAACCCACTTGATCCGGCGGCCAAGGACGACCTAAATCTTCTCAAGACGGGCCCGGAGCTCATCGGGCGGATGCGAGTGCAGCAGTTGCCACACGAGATACTGCACATCAAGCAAGTAGACAACTTCGTCGCGGAGCTGGTACGGCTAGCTACATTTGCCATCAGAAACGCAACCTTTGATAGGGATAGCGTTATGAGTGGATGATAAGGCTATTCTTGATTAGACCTCCTATGTTGATATAACAACCATGCTGGAGCGCTCTCGGCTACATAGAAGCTCGGTTGTAATAGAAGTTAAAGCTAGGTATTATAGACGTATCTTGACAATAGAACAAAATGTTAATTTCCCTCTCAATCTGAAACTGACCATAGTTGCAAACTCTGTAACGCTTTCATGAGGCTTGCGCTCGGTCTTTCAAACCCTTTGCAAGACGAGCGTCAGGTGCTGCTATTTCCCGTCGCATTCGAGCCTCCTCGCGGAACAGTTCGTTACTATGTCCACGTATAGAGCCTTCGGTAATACCTCTTTCTTGGTCCGCGGACACTGAACTGGAGGCGAAGCGTCGCATTTGGAGCTGTAGTGGCTGAAGTTGTATATCACGCTGCGCAACCAAGCTATCCCTTGGGGCTTGCGCTTCGTACTGCTTAATAAATTCACGCTCGTCCTCATCGTTCTCGCCGATGCCCACGGTGTTGGAAAGAGCATAGAGCGAATAAAAAGCTGTTCCGCTGACTATGTAAGTAAGAAAAGCCGCTTTGCTGACTGAGGGCAACGCAGAAGTGTCAAGGTCCTTTGTCCAAACGAGCCCTAGGTAGATCCCAAGACCGACTAAGAATGCATGGACCGACATAGATAGGAGTGCGCTTGGTGCTGAAATAGTCAAGACAGACGGAATAGAGGGTAGAAGTTTGGCGTGAGGTGTTCCATGCTTTGATTTCCGTCTTATCCACGCTTTAATGTCATCCGATGCCAAGCGGCGGCCCAGGATCTGATATTGTTTGCTGGCATAATAGACGGAGATTATTGCGACAACTAGGCTGAAGATGAAGAAAGCTCGAGCTGTCCAGTGTGTCTGGTTTAGGTTCTCTATTGAAAGGGCGGTGATTGCAATCTGAGCTAAAATCGTGCTCTAGAAGCATCTAATGTTGGGGGAAAACGAATGAGAGACTTGAGCAAAGGATAAACTCACCGCAATTGCCACCATACCACTCTCTTCCTTAACTGCCTGCTTGAAATCCAAGGCTACGCGGGGATCTTCAGATATCAAAACTTGCATCTGCATCCTCCATACCGTGTTGCTTCCCAACAGAAGCAGCACTATCCCCGGTGGACCGTATTCCTGAATGAAATATTCGACACTCGAGAAAAGTAAAGAAAAGCGATCGAAAAAAAATTGCACGAGGTTGATGATGATCAGAGTGGCGCTGGGCATTATTGCGAATGGAGACATTTCTTGTTTAAGGAGCGGTATTTAGGCTCGGCGTTGGTGCCCAACCGAATAATGAGGTGTATGCCAATCAAATTACGTTTGTGCCCACAAGGTACGTATGTAACGGTTGGAGTGTGACTACTTCTGTCGGTAAGGCTAACGGAGGCTACGTTTCGGTGTTTCCTAGATGCAGAGACCGGATTTGATGATACAAATATGAGCGTCTTATTTCCAGTAATAAATTGTAATATTCTACTAACTGTAGTTTTGGCTTCGGTGCTCGTCAATCCTCGAAAACTAGTATGGCCGTCTGTAAAGCCGTTGGAGTTTATCAAAGCAGAACTTGTACCTGAATCGTTCTATCGTTATTTACTGCGTTTTTCTCGTTCAACGTATTGTGATTCTTAATTAGAAGCCCATGCTTTTACAACTTGTAAAAGTAAAAGAATATGATTGATCATCTATCATCTATTGCCATCTTGGTAGTGTTTTCCTACTTCTATTTAAAGGACTGGCTTAATCGACTGAGGATTTCTAAAGATGTTCTTCGGGTCATAGTTCGCCTTGATGTTCTGCAACCTCGGCAGGTTCTGTCCCCAGTACAACGGCGGCGCCTCACTCGAGCTGGCCTGCGAGTCGGCGTAGTTAACGTACATCCCCCACTTGCCATCCGGGATGGTCCTGGTGATGCTGCGTCTGAAACCCTTCATGAGGGAGAAGCCGTCGCTGGGATACTGCTGTCCCTGGGGCACGCTGTCGTAGAGCTGGAAGAGCAGCAGCTTGTCGCGGTGGACATAGGCCGTGTCGGTGGTTTTGGGCTTCGTCACAGCCGAGTGCTGGCCGCCGTGGATGTCCATTTGGATCCACCACGAGTGGCTGGTGGACATGCCCGTGGTGGAGATGTAGTCAACGAAGGACTTGAACTGGTTGGTGGATAAAGCCGGAGCGACGATGCTGGTGGCGTAGAAAGTATCATGCTGGACTCTTGTTAGTTGGTGCCGGATACTGTAGCCAATTATTCACTTACTGCGTTGTAAGAGGCACTGGTAGGGTTGACATCCGCAGCGCCGGCGAAATGCGCCACGAGATCAAGCCAGCCGAGCGTCTTTGCATCTGCAAGCTGGACGCCCAACTTGGTCAAGAGTGGTTGAATAGCCTTACGCAGACCGGCCTCGTCACCAACGTAAGCACCATCCAGGCTGTAGCCGTTCTTGGAGATGGCGGCCTGCATCGTCAGTTCGCTGGGCATAGTCTTTCCAAACTCCTGCACGTTCAACAGCCCCTGAGGAGCTGTCTGCTGGTTCCAGTTGAGGTTGACGTCGAAGTAGGTGACTTGTTGAGGCGCAGGGAAGCTGTTGAACTCGAGCTCTGCGACGATGCCGAACGATGAGCCTGCGCCGCGGACAGCCCAGAAGAGACTGGGACGCTGCTTCGCTGAACAGTGGACAACTGTGCCGTTGGCTAGGACGACAGTAGCTCCTTTGATCCAGTCCAGAGCGAGTCCGTATTTGCGAGAGACCATTCCGTAGCCTCCGTGGAGCACATGGCCTCCAACGCCAACACTGTGTGTTTTTGTTAGCACAAGTCCTCTTTCTTGGTCATTGATTGCGTAGGGGTCACTTACCCTGGGCATGTGCCGTGCGAAATGGCCCTTTTGCCTTGGTTGTAAAGCTCCGTCGCGACATGTCCCAACCGCGCGCCAGGCTGGATCTTGGCGGTGCCATCCTTGGCCAGCGTTACGCCGTACATGCGATCCAGTTCGATGATCAAGTGCCCGTCCTCTCCACCGAAGCCAAAGGACGTGTAGCTGTGGCCACCGCTCTTGGCGCTGACTTTGACGCCGTGTTTCGCACCGCAGGCGACAGCAGCAGAGATCTGGGAGACGGAGGTCGGGACAGCGATGGCGGCGGGCTCGTATTGAAGTCGCAGGTTGTACGCTGTTCCATCTTGCGTCCAGTCCGAAGAGCCCTTGACATCAAAGGCGACTTTGGCACTGGAGAGACAGCTCGTCAACGCATCGCGCTTGGTAGGGACGGCGAAGGATGTAGACGCCTGGGCGATGAGGCCGTAGACCACCCAAGACAGTGTTCCGAAAGCCATCTTTGCAAGTGACAGCGTTGAAAGAAGACTTGAGTGTGGGTGACGATTAAAGTCCAAGACACCGGGTCTCAGGCCGGGCTTAAAGTCCTTTTAGCTTACCGTTGCTGGCCGTTGCTTTGACGCTATTTCGACCTACTGGGTTCGAGACCCGCAACGCTGCGATACGAACTCGGGCAGAGGACTAGCATTGCCACACGGCATCTGAGAGCCGAGAGCCCAGCGGTCGAGCAGCGTTGATTGGTACGTCGCTCAGGAGAGACGAAAACGCCATACTGACGGGCTGTTGAAGCGTGTAAGCACGACAGCACATCTGCACTTTGACGCAGGAACACTCCCGACGGCCACAGCCCTATCGGGTCCCAGAAGACTCCTCAACTCAGCTCGAATCCATCCTCACCGGAGATGACGCACAGATATGACGCAGGCTGGCAGGTCCCCGAGCTAATTAGCGTCGGTAATGACGATGGGCGCCCCGTAAAGCTCGGACGCTATATATAACTTCCCGCGCCGATTTATTGGTGTCACGAAGGGAGCTAAAATGCGAGACATGACCCGTCTTTGCCACGTCGGTGGCCGCTAGAAGTCTAGACTCTTCTGTTGTTCAGCTGTCGGGTCCAATTCGCGTGGCTTGAAGAAAAGACCGGTCCGCATGCCAATCACGAGAATGCAGGAATGTTTACCTATCTCGATTCGGGAACGAGGATGCGCAAGAATAGTACAATACGAGCCCATTGCAGCGTGTAATTGTGTTGGTGTAACGCATGGACATTGGCCAGGGGCTGACGCCAACCGAAAAGTAAAAGTAAGTACACAGACGAGATGCAGGACTGACAGCCAAGGGATGCCGAAACATTCCAACAGTGTTGATCACCCGTGGCAGTGAATTGAATGGGAGGTGCCTCAGTTGACTTGAACGTGGCGGAGTATTGACGTCCACATAGGAAGAAACTGAAATGGGATAACATTGACATCTATGTTAAGAAAGTAAAACGGCTCTGTTTAGGACGAGCAATTGCTATTAATAGGTTGTGGCGTTGATGCTCCCTCGTAGCTGAAATCAACGTCCGACTGAAAGCCCAAACATGCTGGCAGTTCGCCTGCGTAGTTGATAAGCCCACACGGCATATCAGATGACGTGAACTTGGTCAGGTCTTCATCTAGCAATAGCCCATCAAGGTAGTCGGGGTCCGGAAGTTGCGTCATGTTGCTATCAGTGAATGATCCAAATTGATGGTCCAACGAATAGCTCGTGGTGGAGGGCCAAAGGGTTGTAGGAGTCCGGCTGAAATCATGTTCGGAATGAGCAGCACTAGAGTTTCCACTGGTGTCCGGACTGTTGGTCGCATTTCTCGTAGGACCCCAGCCGCGAGTGCTTTGTGCGAAGCGGACTTGAAAGTCATCAAACACGTCTACCAGTAGCGAGCGGAGATCGTCATCATTCCGATCCGACACCTGTTGCCGGTGAAGACGGTCCCAGACAATTTGCTTCCCTTGCATCTCCCAAAAGGTTCGCATCATTGCAACATTTTCTTCCACCACGGTACCGATGTAAGGATTGTGCGGTCTAGGCGCAGTCCCGAACAGAATGTCCCAAATCGTGTGCCATTGCTGAGTTGGTGACAGTTTCTTATCGACCCGTGCTTTCAGTCGTTCCTGTGCATCCTCGGAAACATGCTCGAAGTTGCTCATGGTCAATGGGGTCTGATGCTCGCAGGTCCGTTCACAGCAATGTTTTTTCCGAGGTTGCGGCGATGCGAACTTGGAATGACAACCTGGACAAAAATGTTGAAAAGTGTGTCGTCGTTTGAGATGCTGCTTGACGTCTCGAATGCGCATCAACTTGTGGTGCATGCAGTCCATGTGATATTCTGGATGCCGTCTATAAAACGGGCATGCAAACGCACTGTTCTCGTGAAGTGTCCTAGGAGAAACATCACCATCGTCGGAATCGTCGTCTCCGTCAGCATCAGAGATGCCAACTCCGTTTGCCGTTCGACTCCGTTTTGGCGATTCTTTTCTGCGTAGGTCTTGCTTGGCTGCCCGTTTTGGGGTGACGCAAGGCCCGGAAGATGATCGAATGCCAGAAGGAGGTGGTTCTTCTTGTGGTGGAAAGAAGACATCCTCAGCTATATCTAGCTTCTGTGGATAATTTGAGGGTCGAAAAACACTGTCGATGAAGGACTCTTCGCACTTGTCAACGACGTCACCTTGTGCAGACGCTGGTGCTGGTGCTGGTGTGTAGTGCGTTGATGAAGAGGCTACCGATGATGAGGTTTGAGTCGAAGAGAACGCTCTTCCTGGCAACCATTGTTCGCTCCAAGGGACATCAGACGTCTCTCCAAGTACATTGTTTGGAGTGCCGAAATGGGAAAGGGTTACGGACTCATCAAAAGGGCCTGGGTGCTTATTAGAACAGCTCTTGTTTACTTCACAACCCCTCGATGAGGATGGGTTCATGGTTACCTGATAATTCGATACCCTCTTGCGAGGTCCCTTCTTCTCCAGCAATTCCGATAAAATCGAAATGTTGCCCAAACGTCGAGAACGTAAACGTTGATGGGGCATCTGGACTTTCCCACAGTGTGACGGATAGTGAAGGGCACGTAGTGAACTCGTTGTTATGTGAGGTATGTGTCTCTGTTTCATGGTAATCAGGTGCAAAGAAAATTCCAAGCTCATTCATTGTCACGGCTCAGCGATGTCGGCTTCGGCTTGATAACGATGCGTGTGCACTGTTGTGTCGATGCTAGACGGCCAGCGATTGACCGAACGTCTCCCATCTAACTGACGTAAAAGAACCACTGAGTCTCAAAGATACCTGAACAGACAAGAGAGCCCTGGGACTGGGAGGGCGGGCAAGTGATGTTTTTAGTGCGTTCAGCTTGGAAAGCTTGGAGGGGTGTCTATATAAATGGCCTTGTTGCACCAACCCCCTGGCAAAGGGATTGCCTTGTAAGGGACAAAGGTATTGGCATGTTAGGCGTGAAATACGCCGAACGAGTGGAAGCAATGACAAGACACACGATAAATTGCTCATTAACGGTCATATCAGAAATATCACATTGGAGTCTAGGTAGAGTGTCGTAGAGTTCTCTAAGAGATTGCAAATGCCACAGAGACTCGGAATCGCCAGGTACCCAAACAGAGGATTAACCCCCCGAGGTAAGCTGGACTCCTGCGCCCAGATTTACCAAGCACCAGGGTCGAAGGCCACAGAAAGGCGGCCAGCCTGCTTGTGTCCAGCATTCATAATCAGGCTGTAGCCGCCGTACATAGCCGCCCAAAAAACGGGCTGTAAGCCACAAACTCCTTGAAAAAAGGCATCCTTGATACATCCGCCGTTTCATGTCTTCTTGCCTCGCTTGCCTTTGGCCCTCTTGTGTGGTTGTTGTGGTGGTTGAGGCTGCGCGGTGCCGCCGATGCCCCCCAATAGTCGGCCTTGGATGTCGAGGGCCGGGTCCGAAAGCCAACTCTGAAGGCGGGCTTGTGTGAAAGACTCTTGGCTTGGATACGGCCTGGGCGGTTAACTGGAGTTAGTTAAATGTGGTGTGAATACACAGGGCAGAACGTACTCCGTCTGGGTGTGGGTCGGCATGATTAATTGCTCTTACGAAGATTGTTAACTGAAGATTGATTGATGTTTGCCTTGAGAGTCGTAATGGTTCGTGAATGTCGGGATAAAATGCAAACTGGGAGTACGCGGAAATTCAAGCTGAATTAATAGGTCGGTCGCCGTCCGAGGCTATTCTCTCACAAAAGTGTCGTTCAGCGATACACAATTATTCGACACAATTGTTCTGGAGGATTTGTTGTTGCTCAGTACGCCTACCACACGCAACCGTGCACTTACAGCGCGGACTTCAATTAGGTTATTTGGTGATGGGAAACAACATTTCTCTTGATATGTTAAGGATACCTATACATACGCGTTCCCGTTGTGCTTACGCACTTGTAGGGTGCCAACACCACCACCCTGACCTACCCTAACCAAGCTTCATTTTTCTGATATTTCTTGACGATAGAAATCATCGCCAAAGTGAAGATCTTGTTATTGTGAGTGCCCCTGTTGGTTGCAGAGGACCTTGCTAATTTGGTAAGGAGTGGGCCTTGTCTACACCACTAAAAGGACGTGTATGAACACAACGAGAGCGTGTAGTCTCACGTTATATATAGATATTAGCAGTGTGAGTGCCCTAAGCTTACAGGCAGGTACTGCATCAACAGACCATAGCCGTGGAAAGCAGCCAACGTCGTACTGTTGGACGTTGTCCTCGAGACAAATCCTTCTGTAAGCCTCTGAAGCCCTCCTCTTCTCAAACAGGAGGCTTACTGCTACAACGCCCGTGGTGAACCTATTCAGCCTCACAATTGTGGCCGCACAATTGTGGCCACGCAATTGAGACCGTTTTCGCGACCGCATAATCTCTTCTAGTGCGTTTGCCTCGCAAGGCGCTCAGCACAAATGTGAAGAGTCCGCCCGGACCCCAAACGAAACCATCAGGAACCAAGTCGGCGGCCATCCAGGGGTCCGACTCGATCCCGTCGTTGCCCAATGGCTCTCGAATTCTCCGTTCTTACTTTCTTAACCCTAATCCTTTTTTGCAGCGCCGTGGCTATTCTGCTTCTGTATCGACTTTCGTTTGCTTCTAGTTCGACACTCGTTCATTATGCCGCTGGTCGGAGGCGCAGGCCTACTCGATTCAGTTGAGCTTCTTCCTACAGCCAGCGACGAATATCGCGGCTATACATCCGATTCTACTATTGACCAGACATCCACTCTTTTTCCGGGACAACGACACTCGCATGTTATCGCCGGGAATGCACCATGGCATTCTCCCCCCAGTCAACCTTCTAGTAAACCCCTCCACAGCCAAGAATACCTCCAGTTTCGCTTAATTCGGGGCGTTGTTGCATTCGTTGTTGCATTCTTGAGTCCGACCGTGCTGGCCGCGGCCGTAATGGACGTGGTCTTCTGGGATTGCGACGAGCCTACCGGGTTGATGACGCGTGTTACCTCTGGCGACAACGCAGCTCCGGAGAAAGAGGCCTGGTTGCAGTTGACTGGCTTCTTGACCTATTGGTACCACTGCTTGGAACTCAGCCGTGGCACAATGCGGACCGCTGTCGACATCGCGCAACACACGCACCCGCAGCCGCACCCGCATTCCGAACCTGCGTCAATCTCGGCTCAATTCCTCGCACTATACACGAAAACTCACGACGTCCAATGGCATTATATCGTTACACTTGGTTCCGGGAGTCAGCAATCGACAGCGTACGGTAATGCCGGCCGAAAACGTGCAATCTCTAATGGCCGAGACATGCAACACAACAAGAGGCAAAGACAAGGAGCCAGCGATGGCAACAATGGAGACGACAACAACGACGGCGAAGGAAACGAAGACGACGATGGTGATGGTGATGCTGGACATCCCCGAGGCTACGACCACAGGAGCATCCAGAAGGATTCGGCTGGCCTCTTCCTGGCCTGTCCCTTCTACAAACGCGACCCTGTGAGGCACAGCGAATGTCAAAAGCACAAACTGAAGCGACTCTACGATGTCAGGCAACACATCGAGCGGCGCCACACACTGTTCATATACCACTGTCCCAAGTGCTGGGCCGACTTCGATCCCAAGAACAAGGGCTCGATGCAGGCGTGGCAAGACCACATCAGAAATGATTGCCAGATCTTCCAACAACCCGAGAAGCTGCACGAAGGCGAATTCAACCTCATCAAACAACGGCCCCCTGTTGTGGATGAACCAGGCCAGTGGTACTGGATGTACGAAACCATTTTTCCTGGACACCATCGGCCCGAGTCGCCTTATCTCCAAGATCTTCTCACCGAGTCGGCGAACTCGCTGCGTCAACACAATGAGTGCGCCATCGAGGGCACGATTCGCTCTTGGCTTTTGGAAGAGAACATGCCCGGAATATCTGCAGACTCTGTCGCGTCGCTTGCACGTAGGGTCGCCGACACGGCGTACAACTCGTCTCTCTCCGCCCAATCTCGCAATTGGCAAATTTCCCAGGAGGAGTCCTCATCTGGCGCTGCCAACCCGTCAGACTCAATTGGACCCCAGGCTTTTGGGAACAACACGCAACTGTACTCGGCCTCTGGAGCGCTGGACGCTCTTGCAGGTCACGCGTCAGTACAGACGAGTGACTCGTTACTGCAGGACGTCCCTATTCCTCCAAACGCAGAGTTCAGTGTTGAGATTCACTACAATCTTCAGACTGGCTTGAACCCCGGCGTCGATCCGGCGTCGAACGTCAATGTCAATCTTGGATCGATCTACAGTTCTGATGCTGTTGTCAATCCTAGTGACGCCGCTGGATCAAACGTCAACATCAGTACAGAGTCGAGCCCCGGTATCAATACTGGGGTTAATGCCGGTACCATCAATGGATTGAACACCGATCCTGGACTGGACTCCGGGTATGATTATGAAGCCAACCTCAACGTCTCTAATCCTTCCGACCCCGGCGTTGATCCTACATTGAGCCTGGATGCCATTGCTGAAACCGGCATTGCACCCGGCGATGAATTCATCTTCCGTGATTTTCTTTTCGATGACAACTGGTCATCGGGTTGATCTACCATTTTCGGGGCTGGCTTCAATCCCGGGTTGTTGCCAGCTCACAGGGCGACAACCGCAGAAACCATGAACCCTCCCTCCCTCGGCTCTTTCAGTTGATACGGACATGGACCGGCTCCATCCTTCGGGCTGAAGAAGTCTGAGGTGCGTTGGGCCTCTTTGACAGAGCGTACTTCTTGATTCGCATAGATGTGTTATGAATGGACGGATGAGAAAAAGGGTATTGTTGGCATGAAGGGTGGGATGGTTAATGGCGGTATAGACTTGGGACTTGTAATGAATTAATCTGTTGAATCATCTTTAGTATTGTTTTGTATTTGCCTTCACGCTGAATCAACGGCCTACTGTAGGAGCCCTAAAGTTATAGGGGGCCTAAGGACATACATGTACGAGACCTATAGCTATAGGGGCCTTAGGGACCTAAAAGCCTTAAAGTCACATTCACGCCAGCCGACATCACTTTTGTCGTCAACTATCAATGATTCGGGCCTTAGTTAGCCAGGTACTTAGATCAACTATATATACTACCCGGTATCCCTCCGTTCTGGTATCATCGCACACATCATCACCACTCGGAAACAACTATTCTTCTAAGTACCTTGATGCTCCTCTGCTACCTTGCTTAACAAGTCCTCCAGCGTTGACTTATACAGTGCAATCCGCTGCCTCTCCTCGTCCACCTGGTTCCCGCAAAGCAGATCTTTACTCTCCAGGTACCGCGCAATAATTCCCCTGCCGTGGCGTTTCCAGTATTCTCGGAAGAGGACCACTTCCCGCTCAAATGCGTCGTTTTCTAGGTAAGGCGAGTGAAGGCACTCGGTCTTGGGGAAGACAATATCCCAAAGTCGCAGCCAGCGTTTTTTCTCGCTAAGATGCACTTTGTCCCGCCTTGACAACCTGATCTTCTGGTATTCGTTGATCCCTTCAATGTCTCCGGAGTCGCGAAGCTCGCATGTTCTTGCCAGAATATGATCGTTGCGCTCAAGGACTCTATCGAATGTCCGGTAGCACATCGGACAGTAGGGAGATTGAGTGTGATGCCGTCGAACGTGGACAATCACGTCCTCGATGGACTGCAGGTCGTGGTGCAGCAAACAGAGTCTGTACTTTCCTGGGTTTGAGGCGTAGATTGGACAAGCGAGGCATCTTGAGCGATGTCGCCGTGTCGCCGTTCTGGAACGTTTGCGGGGCGACCCTCTGTCGCGGGGGGGTGCCGCAGCAAAATGGGACGAGGTGATCCACGACTTGGCTTTGTTGTATGCCAAGGGAACCAACAGCGAGGTGGATTTTTGAAGCTCGACGTCTTGATCCCAGATGTGTGCTGGAGAGGCTTCGCGCTCACTCTCGTCGAAGTCTGGGGTGTAGCCATCCTGATCGGAGCCGCTGCCACCGCTTGAGCAGCTGTCGTTGGAGTCGCTGTCGGAGGAAGAAGGCTGGACAGAAGATACTGGCCGTCCAGATCTTCGTCGTTTGGTGGCGGAGGCGTCAGCAGCGGTCTCGGCCTTTTTGCACTTGTCGCAGTGTGGTTGAATACGTAAAAGGGCCATGTTGCTGCTCGTAGAATAAGATACAAAAAGATGGACAACCAATTCTGCGTCGTTGAGCACACCGACACCAGGATATACTCAGCATCGGTACCTAACCAACTAGCCTTGGCCCTGGACGACTAACTTACGGCCTCTCCGTCAGACCACTGCTGTGCTCTGAAACTGGTAATTCTTAGGTCCGTACAACGCCCGCCCCCCCCCCCACCGCGTTCTCCCTTACATTTCCGGTCTGGTACATCTCACATTTGTGACGGCCAATGGAATGAACACAAACCCTACCACTTTGGTCTAATTACATCGTTACCCGCTCATCGGGCCACAAGAACCCGATGAACCTCCAACAATACATGTACGGGGATGAGGCTTAGCGTAACTTAGGCGGCCTCTTAACATAGCCACATAACCTGATTGAAACGACGCGGGGGTGCATCTCAGAGATGCATCATTTCATGGCCGCGGCTGTGAAGCACACGTGGATATTCCTGGTGTGACTGAAGCCCAACTGTGTGACAAGTTACATTGGCAATCACAAAGTGACGCTTGCCAGCTCCCTCATCGGCATTAGTTGGTCGCTCATATACAATGCAATCAAGGGGCTTCCCGCTTCAAGTGCTGTTTCGCGTACATCTACCACTCCCACATTTGTTTAACGCTTGATCGAACCTCGTAGCACATCGGAAATGCATGATTACCAGAGTATCAGTATAGTCAAGGCGGCTTTATCGCGTCCCTATCACGAATGTGAACACAGAGTGCCTTGTGAGTAATCATCGCACCTTTGTTTCACCGTTACACCAGTCGATGCATGCATATGTAGGCTAGTGCTTCCGCATGTAGAACAGATAACTATCCGTGGCTCAGCACTTTGGGTCCAGTTGGGCCGAGAATATATTGGCGGCAAGCCATCCAGGCAGAAATACGAGCACCTGCAGCCAACCAGCCAGCCATCCTTCCACAATGAGGCTGACAGATGGCGGCTGACATCACCCCACTAGAGACCACCATGACCTCCACATACGTAGGTGAATAAAAGAGTACATGGCGGTTGGAATACAAATGGCATTGCTGAATGGGAGCAGAGTCGACATAATCTGCACCTGCATCTCATTATTGGGTGGGGGTCTCGAAGACCCCTTACATGAGGCCTTCCATCTGATGATTTCGAACCATACAACCAGCAAGCAGCATGCGAGGAGTAATTTACAAGGTACTGTTGCTTGACGACTTGGAATGCCTTGCTGCCAGGTGCTAGCAGTCCAATGAAACCTGTTCCTTCACCTTAACGTACTCATATCATAGCCAGCATCTCAGATGACCTCCACCGTCTCAACTTGACAACACCGCAGCCAAAAGCCCAGCACCCCAAAATCATCTTTGTCTGTCATAAACATTCCAACTCGATGGTACTTTTCCGGGTCGGTCGGTGACTTCGCGATGACGATCCCAAATGTGTGTCTCTCGCTGCACGCTATATCACCACCCACCGTCAAATGGTTCGGCTGCTCCCCTCTGATTGACGAATCTGAGCCATCGCTACCAAAATCCGAACAACCGCTGCCCGAATCTGGCCATTCGATACCCGAATCTGAGCAGTCACCAGCCGATGGCGAACGGTCGGTTCGTCGTAGTCCCGATCCAAGCAAGACCAACTTCAAACGACCTCGCGGAACGGTACCAGAATCCGACGTCCAATTGAGGTCGCAACCAACCAGGGGCTTCTTGTTCACCAACACCCGCCACATTATGCTAGGAGCCAGCGTATAGGACGAGTCCTCAGCTAATTCATCTTCGAGAGCATATGTACGTCCAGTAACTTTCAAGAAACCAGACTGGATTTCCCCGAACCGATGAGACCCTTTCAGGACCACCGATGCCGTAGCCTGACATTACGACCAACGCTCGGAATGATACCCCATGCTTTCAACATACCCATGACACAGCCAGCTCCAAGACGGCACGACGTACGGAGAAATTCTTATAAGACGGTGTAGGTATTCCTCCAGTGTGCGAGGCCGCCGCTTTGAAATAGGGTCTAGCCAAGGTAGTTGAATCCATAGCCTACTTTCCCACATGCCGGCAACATATTTGTCGTCACCCATTAGCGAGCTGAACTCTGCAGCTATTCCTGAAAGTGAGGGAAGAATGTCAGTGCCAACTGTAAATACGTCGCTAGGAAGATCACCACCACCAGGCAACCACCGCGATGAGAACATGCTCACGATAGACTTCCACGACTCAGGACCGATGATCAACATGAATTCGACATTTGCATTATACCTCCCCTGCTTGGCTTGCTCGCCGAGTGAGTTCCGCAAGTCCGGGCACACAAAGTGGACCATTTCTCTACCAAAATAGAGTATTCTCGCTGACATGAACTCTTCTTGGAATGTCCAGCCTCGCGTCTTCCAGCGGCTGCTCGTAATATCACTGTAAATGTTTCGGCCGGGCTCATGACCAAATACCGATGCCGGATATGTCTGGCGAAGTCGGAAACTGCCGGAGATCTTCGAGTTTATTTGCGATTGAAAGCCAATGTGCAAGGATGGAGTTTCCTGATGGAGTAAGAATCCCTCCTGACAAGATGACGATGAGATGGCACATATTGTTACATATGCCCCATTGTAAATCTGTCCCATTTGGGCGCATTGTTCTTCCCAATCACCACCTGTGCCCTGGATGATGCAGAGAGCATCAACCCAGAGGTAAGGCAGTCCAAGAGACCTTGTCGTAAGAACGGCATCTCTCAGCACCGGCGTCATTTCGGCTTCTTGAATTCCAATTATCCTTTTTGACAGAGACGCTAGTTCCGTTGTGAGTTGTGAATCTGCTTCCTTCGTACCCCAGCAGTAGCTGAGTGCTGCGTACTTTGGAACTGGGCAGCTTTGGTCTGAGAACTCTACCAGCCTGCAATTGCCCTCAGATGTCGTCACCAGTCTTTTGGGACAGAAATTCTTGCTGAGTTGGTAATGCTCGTGCGAGTCGCAGTCGTTAAGCGTAGACAGCATCCAATTAAGAGGGCGTTCATCTAGAGCGGAGTCGAAACCTCAGGAGCTTTGAGGTCGCAATCCAAGCCATTTAGATGTTTTATCGGGCTGCGCTTTTCTTGGTTTAGTACACATGAACTGCAGTTCTCGTGCTCGACCATGCCATACCAGAAGATGATTCCGCAAGATATGTGACGAGGCAGAGTCTCGGACCGGTCGAATTGTCTGCTGCACGTTAGCGACGGAACAATCTAAAGAATACTGAGAAACGCCGTGCCTTTTTCTTTGGCATATAGCGCAACTTCGAGCCCAAGCAGTCCCGCACCTCCGCGATCCGTGGTATCCAATTCATCCTCATCATGCGTTGTCACATAACGGAGCGAAAATCGTGCGTCGAAGGCGACGTTCGCGCCTCTAACCGTTTGAACGATTTGGATTGCATCTTCAGATAGAAACCCTTGCCGAAGGAGGTGACAGAAGTCACAGTGTTGCGCAGATTGGGTGAGAATTGGAAGACTCGGAAACACATCGTCAAAGCTCCCCACGGCCCAGCCCAGAAGTCCACAGTCCATATCGAGGCGATCGTAGAAGCCATGAGTCCCGACCGTGCTATCATCGAACTCGAGCACCTTGCATCGTTCGCAAAGCGTCGCTAGGGTTGTGGGCGGCGCAGTGTTGATGCGGGCGTTCATGTTGACGCAGGCTGTGCGACGGACCGACAGACACGTTGCTGGAGAGGGTAGACTGGGAGAGCAGGCTGCAGCTCTTTTGTCCATATATAAAAACAGACGAGGCAGATCAGGCTGCCTCCGTTAGGCGGTGTGGCGGCTTACTGTGAAGGCGCAGTAAAAGATTATGGCTGCAAGTCATCTAACACGGAACAGGTGATTGGCTGTCAGAGTGTAAATAAGTTATTCTAGTTATTGCATGCTGACACGAAGAGAACAATGATGAGCGCGTGAAAGCAGTGATGAGTGCGTCGCACGTTGAGCAACTAAAAGCTAGGGAAAGGTAGAACACTCTCTCTTCTGAAGCACATAAAATTACATAGTAAGACGAGGGCCATTTTCTCCTCTCAATAGCCGCTTGACATCCAACTATTAACCAGAATTTCAGGTACGGGGTTTCCCTGCCTCAGTTTGGCTCTAGGGTAGGCGGGTTGATCTTGGAAATTCGTCTGTCTCCTTTGCAGCCTGTGTCCATCAAGATCTTGGGACCTCATCATCCGTCAAAAGAAATAAATGAGCTCGGGAAATTTCTCATTTCACAGAGACGATGACTCCATCCTACAATAACTACTACATGAGGTCGAATAACTAGTAGGGAAATTAGCATATCAGTCAAGAAGGGGTGACTGTTCGCCATTGAGTACAACGAAGAGTCACATTACTTTCCTTTCTTACGCTTTGTACTATATATAGAATGACTATGATTATTACTAGTAGGAGGGGTGTTAGCGTAACATCAAGGCAACAGAGTTGCATTGGAGACCTGACCAAAGAGTTGCACGTTGACGAAAGGTAACTCTTGACTGAAGATGCTGAGAACCTGCGGCGAAGAGTAATCACAAATCAAGACCTCACCGGAAATAGGATTTATCAGTAGCCATGGGGGGAGAGCTAGTAGATCAACATCTATTTCGCCAGATGGCGCCCTTTTCTTGATTCCCATATCTGCAACTCCTGAAAGGGATCGAAGGCACAGATAATGCAACACCATGTTACATCCTCATTTGACAGTCCGATAGCACTATCTGCGCTATCTCAAGAGGCTCATCTCGCGTGTGACTGGAGTATCAATCTTTCCACCCTTGCGCATTACGACACGTCCAACGAAAGGATGGTTGTCCCTATTTCGGTCCGAATTCCGACTTTTCCGAGCCGCGGCCGTTCCGAGAAGGTTTGCTACCAGTGATGATGTTAATCCCGTCAGTTCTATTGGATACTCGTGTGGGTAGGTCTGACCAAGTGGTTAATCCGAGACGTGGAAGGTTTCCGTTGGTAACAGAGTACTCATTTGGTATAGACTATGGAGACTTTGCAGTCCTCACAAACACGGTATCGCTCCACACGCGGATTCCGCTTCCAATTCTCCACCCTGTCCACTCCCGACGTGCTTCCAGTCTATGAGTAAGCCCGATGTAATTCGATCTCCCATAGACAAACCAGCTCACAAGGGCCATCAGCAGTCCAAACGCCATGACCGGAGCCGCGTAGTTCATATTGCCCGGGATAGCGGGATAATAGGCCGGGAACGACAAGAAAATAGTCAGGTAGGCACATCAAGCTAGTCCAGCCACGGCAACGGGCCGGTGATAGCGCCCCAGAGTGAAGATTCCTCCCGAGGCGTTGTAGTATAGTTGTGCAAACGGGCTTATGCGTCCGACAGGTCCAGATAAGACGCCCTGGATGTCGATGATGCAGAAGGCGACGGCGATGACCCAGGGAAAAGTGAGCAGTCCGCTGACGGCGATGTTGGCGATGACTGGATCTTGTTAGAATGCAAGGACATTATGTTAAGGGTGTTTTGGTAGGACTTACTCGTTCGTGGCAAGTCTCGAGCTGCATGGGTCATCTCTTCGGCCATGTGCATGGAACTGTCCCATCCAAAGCAGCCAATGGCCGATGCCAGCAGGCCTATTGACCATGCAATCTGTATTCAGTTGAGTCAATGTATCAGTTGAGTGGCGGGTATGATAGTCGCTTACCCCTGGGCTCTCCCACCCGCTGAGATTCGTAAAGTCGGCAAATACATACTCGGCCGTGTTCTTCAGTTCTACCTTTGTAAGGAGATAGGCCGAGGTGGCAAATTATCCGACAACGTGACAAAAAATGACGACGAACATGAGATGATGGATTCGCTTGACTTCGAAGATGGCAAAGGCGGTATAGAAGGTGGTGAGGCCAGTGGCGATCTGGAAGTCGTTAGAATCCATATCGGATTCAAGGACGTTTTAATACTCACTAGAGACGTATGCCATCTCTGATAGACATAAGCATCGCTGAATAAGATAGCCCACGACTGGATCTGCATGGCCGTGGCAAAGATGCCCGCCGCCGCACACAACACCCAGCCGATCATGGTGATCCAGCCAGCAAACCAAGTAAATTCGCGACGATACTTGAGCGGCAACAGCTTCGAGACATAGTGATACTGGCCATCATCTGTAGGAACCATACTGGCATACTCGTCAATACATAACGCAATGAGCAACGCTCCGGCCGCAGGCACCACGAAGCCCAGACGAAGCTGGAACTGCCTCCGCTGGTGAGCGCCTGCGCGGCCGCCGACGAGGTGACCTCCCAGGTGACCGTGGTGCAGAAAGACATGTACATCAGCGACCAGATGTTGAAGTTGCACTGGAGCTTGGACGGCTCGATGCCGAGATGATCCAGCTGCGTGTCGTCGTCGGTCGTGACGCGCTTGAGAGCCGTGCTATCGTCGTCGACGGCATGGTGTTTGCGAATGGTTGCACCTTCGGTAGAGAACGAGTCTGCCATTGTACCTGTGATGATGGTGATGGTTTCAGAAGTTTCAGAGGAGATACAGTAGATACAGTACAATGAGTCGAGGGACTCAGAGAATCTCCCTTCCTTGGCGTGCTTATAACACACCAACGACGACTAGCTTCATCTCGGAACGCCTCGCTATGGCTAATCTACCGTCGACTATCTACACCACCTGGATCATTACCACTCAATTAACTTTCCCCCAGACCCCGGATGACCCTGGCCAATCACCATAATTTCCAGCAGGCACACGACGAGCCCAGGGGCGCCTACAGCGAACGTCTATTTGATGTCTACGAAGTGCCATCTGACTACAACCTCGGCAAGTCAGCACTCTGCAATTCCGAACCTAGATTATAGATCCCAGACACTTACATTTCCGAAATCAACCATGACCGCTGCTATGCTTCCCTCATCCTGGTTCCGTGAACCCGACTTCTACGACATGGAACGCCGCGCCATCTTCTCCAAGGCCTGGCTGATTGTTTCGCACAAGTCGCAGTTCGCCATCCCCGGTCAGTACGCTAGCTATGACGTCGCCAGGTATCCGTTCTTCGTCGTCAGTGATCGCGAGGGAAACATCAATGCCTTCCTCAACGTCTGTCGCCATCGGGCATTCCCCATTGTTCACCAGGAAACCGGCAAGGCAAGCATTCCGTCGTGCAAATACCACGGTTATTCCACGTCCAATACTCCAGGAACCGAGACTGACTGAACTTTGCAGACTGGAGCTATGGCTTGAAAGAAAACCTCGCAAAGGCGCCGCGTTTCGACACGGTGCCGGAGAGCCAATTCGACAAGAACGATTACTCTCTGTACAAGCTGCACATGCATGTTCGGTTTGTCTGGGTCAATCTCGATGCATCTAAAACGCCAAGCATCACCTGGGAACAGCAATTCAAGGACATTGACACCCAGGAAAGAATCACGAAGGTGTATGACATGGGTGGTTACGAGTTCGACCATACGTGGTCCCTCGACGACTACAACTTCGACTGGAAGACCCTGGTGGAAAACTACAATGAGGTGAGCTTGACGCAATCGTCGGTATCAGAGAACATGCTCACATCCATCGTCCACAGTGCTATCACTGTTCCACGACCCACCCTGGAATCGCCCCTTACATCAAAAAGGACACCAAATTTGACGTCGAGTCTGTTCTATGCTATATCCGCCACCTCGGTGAAGACATGGAGGCCGATGGCATCGTCGCCGGCCCGACATTCATGTTTCCCAACTCGTCCGTCCCCATATCCAAGGACTTCTTCTACATGATGTTCATCGTCCCCACATATGGAAGCTTGCAAGAGTTCAAAGAAACAGCACCAAGAGCTGACTTAAATACTTCAGCCCATAGACAGGTAGGCCTCCGCAGGCAGGATAAGAATGGATGTACGCTCGGCCATGTATATAATTTCTCCGGGGTTCTAGAACATCTACTGCCGCCTGTCCTTACCTCGCTCCACCAGTTTTGTTTCAACACTGCAATCGAGGCTGCAGGACCCAAGCAAGCCACATAATCCTTTATCATTAGTAGCTGGGACGAATCTGAATGTTGAGTAATCACTCGAGGTACTAGAACATGTCTCAAGCCAGCGTTGGTACAGTACAGACCAGCATATCAACTGTAATTGCAGGGAAATGGGTGCCATTGTCACAACTTTTGTATCAGACAAGGTAACAGGTTCTAATCCATGCAAGAAGTAACACACTGCAGCTTTCATCTTGTGGTACCAGGTACCATTAGCGAGTGTTTATTCTATCGAAGGGTGTCGACTATGAAACCATGGCATTCCATCCATTTCGTTCAGTGATGGGAAACGTGTGCGGAGACTTTATCGACAAAGTTCTTGAACATCGGAGTGAATCCTTCGAGTCCCAGCAAATCCATTTTAATACCTCTTGATCCTCCCAGCTCTTAGGCTTTGCCATTCAGCAAACTCCGCCTTGCCTTTCTGAGTAGTAGTCTACGACAGTTAAAAATGCCTCAAATCAGCTTCTTGGACGCTACAGCGAAGGAGCACATCCGCAAATTCTGCAGAAACTGCTCGAATCAAACCTCGAGCAGCAGAAACCTTACGGTGACGATGACTTCTCCCACCGCGCCAAAGAATGCCTGAGGGAGAAGCTGTGCTCTCCTTATGCGGCAATCTACTTCGTCGCCAGCGGTACGCTCGTCAACATCATTTGCATCGCAAGCTGCTTGCGTCCACACGAGGCCGTCATCGCTGCAAACACTGGACACATCGTGCTTCGGGAAACAGGCGCGATCGAAGCGACAGGGCACAAGATTATTCTCGTATCTCCATCGCACGGAAAGTTGACGCCTGAAGGCATCGAAGACGCTCTGGACAAGAATGCGTTCGCTCCCCACATGGCAAAACCTCGACTTGTCTACCTCTCCAACGCGACAGAGATCGGCACCATCTACACAAAGGCTGAACTCACCGCAATTTCCGAGCTTTGTAGAAAACGAGGACTCATCTTGTTCCTTGATGGCGCGCGTCTCGGGGCAGCGTTATCCGCGACGAATAACGACCTTACCTTGCTGGATCTGGTCCGTTTGACAGACATCTTCTGGATCGGTGGGACAAAGGTCGGACTACTTCTCGGCGAAGCGATTGTCATCAACACGCTCTCCATAGCCGAAGACTTTGGGTTCCATGTGAAGCAGCGCGGAGGGCTACTCGCCAAAGGCCGCGTTATGGGAATCCAATTCTTGGAGTTGTTTAGCTCCAATCTCTTCTTCGACCTCGCACGGCACGCCAATGCAATGGCTCAGCAGCTGTCAGATGGTGTTTTGGAGGCAGAATACAAATTAGAAGCTGAGACGGAGACTAATCAGGTGTTTGTCGTCTTACCGAATGCCCTCATCTCCAAGCTCCAAGGCGACTTCGGTTTATACGTCTGGGGGAAAGCTGGCGACGATCAAGCGGTGGTCCGGCTGGTTACTTCATGGGCAACGAGTGAAGGCCAGGTGGTAGCGTTCATTAAACAGCTGCAGAGCTAGATCAGATAGTACTTTAGGGGGTGAACACAATTCTTACTCTTGTCATTGTAGTGCTACTTTTGCGCTTCAGTGTACACTGCAATACGTGAGAAACAATTGTAAGATGTCAGTGAGAGGTAGCGAGGTGGAACATGCTGGAGAAGATGCGGGCTTATGACCAAGGACTGAAGAGTGAAGAATGACCTGGGAAGGGCGTGTTTATCAAAAGGCCGCTATTTCAGGATGCGTCCTAATCACACCCCATAAAGACACGCCGTTCGAGGGTTTCCGGGTACTCTTCACTGGAACCGCTTCCACACGGGTCGCTGACCCGCACTACAAAGAATCGCCCACTTCCCACCACAAATTCCTGCAGCTAAGGATTCCGATATGGAGTAGCCATCTCCCTGAAACTCGCACTTTCGATGCTGGTGGCTCCTATAGCGTGCCATTCGCTTTCGTGATCCCGTCACAGCTTGACTCTGCAGAGTGCGCTCACCCCTCCACCACACAGCCGCAAGAACAGCATTTGCGGCTCCCTCCGACAACGGGTTCTTGGGACGGAACGGACCACTCCCCGGAAATTACAAGAATCGAGTATGCACTGTGCGCTGAGATACATCAAAGAGGCGAAGTATTCACCCAGGGCAGGCTCAAAATGATGACTTACCGCCGCCATATGACCCAGTTAGTTGAATGACTCATTTCGCATCATCACCTTTGAAGCCTCCCGAATTGGCAACCCCGATTAATCGCCACAACTCAAATGCACGCTATTGGGTTGTTGCTGGCCGGGCCCATTTCTTTCGGTACGATCTTAGTAGGCTCGTGTGGGAGAGTGGGAAACCCAAATAATATACATATATATTCCTGGAAGCAACTTTTACCCTTCCCTTTGACTTTCTCAGCACACTTGCCAGTCGACCCTGCTGTCACCATGGCTCTTATTGATCCGCTGATCACAACATACGACAGACTGCTTCCCAAGGCCAAGCCAGTCTCGGAACAGGTGACAGCCCTCTCACTCCTGGATGCAACTGCGGCCAACTTTGCCCTCGTCAACGCAGTCTGGTTGTTTGAGCCGCCCGACCATTCTCATGGCGAAGACTTCAATTTAGTATCACACCTCCGCCAGTCACTACGAGCCACTCTCGATGCCTACCCTCATTGGTGTGGCCTTCTCAAATCCATCACCACAGCGGATGGAACCGTCTCGGATGAAACACGGCATCTCCCTCCACATGCCCAACGTTATGGCCGCGTTTACGTCCATTACGGAACCGCACGCGATCCAGGCCTTGAGTTCATCGTCGCAAAGAGCTCTGCCACTCTCGATGCTCTCTATCCAGTTTCGCGAACGGTAGATCAGCCTTTGTGGAACCGACAGACAGTTCCGTTCAACGGCTTTGTTCCCCCGACAATTATCGCCAATGCACTGGAGCCAAACGAGCCCAATGAAGCCGGGATTTGCAAGCCCTTGATGGCCATTCAGATCACCGAGACAGCTTGTGGGGGGTTCATCTTAGCCGCCAAGATGGCACATCCCCTAGCAGACATTTCATCTCTAGTCGGTTTCGTCAAGACCTGGGCCGGTATCAGTTACTCGACGCTTACCGAGGAGTCCACGCCAGTTTTGACTCACTTATTTGATCCGGCTTGTTTGGATGCTTTTGCAGGGGGCGATATCAACGCAGAGAAGCCCGATGAGGTCCTCCTTCAGCAGGCTAAAAGTTTACCTCTGCATAGGTACGACTGGTGGGCTACGTCTTTCAAGGCTCCTTGGCCTACCAAAGTTCCCCATGTCTTTCAAGCTGAGGACCTTGTCCCAGCTGGGAAACCTATGCCGTGGTCGGAATGGGACGTCAACGCACCTGTCTCGGAATACATTGTGCATTTCAACCATGACCAAGTCGAGCTGCTTTGGAGCGAGGCAAACCGAGATGCTTCACACAGATTCAGTCGGCATGACGCCTTGCTAGCACACATCTGGTCATGTATCACGCGCGCTCGCAACTTGGATGCTGACCCTGGCCCAGTCCACTGTGACCTCGTCTACGGTGTACGGCCCGCGTTCAAGCTTGGCAATACTTTCTTGGGTTCTCCAACCGTCATGATCAATGTCGAAATGTCGGGCGTTGACGTGACAGCAACGACGGAGACAGCCGGGAAAGAGAAAAGAGTGTCCCTCCAGCCCATCACACAGCGCATACGCGATACCATCAACAAAATAGGCCAGCCGAGCAATCTTGCCGCCTTTTTGCATTGTTTGGCCTATGAAAGGTCTCCTCAGCGGTTGTGGCAAGCATTTCTAGGTCGACGTCATATCCTTGTGACGAGTTGGGCACGCGCCGGTATCTACGACATAGACTTCGGAGTAGGGTCGAATGTTCGTTACGCTGATGGCATGGTTCCAGCTTTAGACGGGATCGTTCTGATTAAGGAGGCGCCTCCGTCCACGAAAACTACTTCTGCTGTGTCGCACGAGGATTCTTCAGCGCAATCTTGGATAGGAAACGGTGCTGACGTATCTATTAATATTTGCGACGAGGAAATGCAGCGCTTACTCGAAGACCCGTTACTGCTTCCAAGATATGTCGAGGATGTATAAGTTCGTGGTTTGCAAGCAATGCTTGGATCGTGTGTTGATAGCTGTCTTCTGCGGCGAGGTCAAAAAGAATTAATACAGAGAACCGATGTCCAGTGATAATATCTGTCTCAATGAACTTAAGGCTAACTACCCATCTCATAGCTAAGTCGTTAGAATGCTGAGCTTAAGCTGAGGTCTAATAGAAGACTCAAGTAGGGAGATCGTTGATATCTGGACGCGCTCGTCAAATTCTCACATCAACTTACGCAAAGCAACCGCAGAAGCACAACGAAAATCACAGATGCTAACCAATAGTTACTAGAGAAAAATAAATAAGGCTCTCATACTACAAAGTAACTTATAACAAAGGGTGCATCTTCATAGGTGTGTCACGTAGGGTAGCTTCGCTAAGCAAAATCTTCGGGCCCATAACAACAAAAAGGAGGTCACAATCAAAAAACATACAACAGCAGGGATTCCCCGGTCGTCACCGACCCGAGTACTAATCTGCCGCTTCTCAGCTTGACTAAGGGAGAGCGGACGGGATCCCGTATTTTCTAAGAGCTATGGTCGTATGTACTGCCTCGGGGTGGGAGTATGCAGTCCAGCTGACCCTCCCCCCTGGTCTTACCCGACCATAGCCCCACATTAAAAAGTCAAGCCGACCTATAGGGCATAGGTCAGCTAACCCTACTTTTATAGGTTAAGTGGATTATATTAGATAAGATAAATATATATTTTATAGAGTTATTTCTTAAGCTAGCTTTTTCTCTTTATTATTAAAATTAATTTAGGATTAATTTAGAATCAATTTAGAATTAATTTAGACTTAATTTTAAAGTTAATTCTAAATTATTTAATTTATACTTCTTTTAAGGTAAGAATAATAAGGAGTTTTTTATTATATAGGTTATTATTAGGTTTTTTTCTTTTATTATAGATTAATTTAAGCTATTTAAAAGAAAGATTAAATAGCTATTAGCTAAATTAAATATTAATTAATTTATAATAAGTATAAATTACCCTATAGAAATAATTAATAAATTAGTTTAGAATTAATTTAAAATTAATTAATTTATATTAAATATAAAGAAAATTAAGTAATTTTATAATAAATATAAATTACCTTATATAGATTATTAATAAATTACTCTATATAAATCTTAAAAGAAAAATTAAATAGCTATTAGCTATATTAAATATAAATAAATAAATACTTTATATAAATTATTAATAAATCAATTTAGAATTAATTTAAGATTGATTAAGAATTAATTCCTTATATTAAATAAAGAATAAATTAAATAAACTATAGATTTAAATTAAATAGAAGTAAGGTATAGGGTAGCTAACCTTAGCCCTTAGGGTTAGCTAACCTATGCCCTATAGGTCGGCTGACCTATGCCCTATAGGTCAGCTTAACTTTTTAATGTGGGGCTATAGTCGGGTAAGACCAGGGGGGAGGGTCAGCTGGACTGCATACTCAGGTGGTAAGTCGTAATATCAGGACGACGAATTCCATTTTGGAAAAGCTCATTAGGGCAAAAAGTAAGACATACAACAGCGAGGATTCCCCGGTCGTCACCGACCCGAGTACTAGTTCGCCCCTCACCAGCTTGACTAAGGGAGAGCGGACGGGATCCCGTATTTTCTAGTGGGTATGGTCGTATGTACTTGTCCTTGACGACAATAGCATCTAAGAGCCCTCGTCTCTGTGTGCTACATACACGTTATCTAAACATCTTATCGCACTATTCTCCACTTCACCAGAGGCGGTTGAACCTGAGTATTTGGCAGTCTTAGATTGAAGTTCTCATAGTATTGGCAAAGGGTGCTTCCAAGTTCCTCTAAGATTTCAGGTACTAACCATGTCTCGCCGATTCGTATGTCCTGCTAGCAGATATTTGCCAGAGTCCTTTTGTCTATAAAATATGATCCCTAATTTTCTGCCTGGGCCTCCACGCATGTCTAGTTTCCTATTACTTGAAAATAAGATTCTTTAGCTTAATGACTTTGTGTACCTCAGCGGCACTTCTCACTACGCTCAGGCGGCTCAAGGGGCCGGACAGAATTGTCACTACCTAGCTTGGAGGGACTGGAAGCTACCTTGAGGTCCTGCAGTATTGGGTTTCAGGCGGATCATGAATAAGTCGTAGGATTCTTCTTCGGGGCGAGTTGTCGACGAGACGTCAAGTTCGGAGACTGATCCGTCACCGCCTCCACATGACTCCTCGTTCTATGCTGTGCTGGCTGGTATGGTCACGAGTACCATGTTTATTTCTCGTACCGGCCAAATCGGACAATGTTATCAGCTGTCGTATACTTGTTTTCTCTGTCCCTCCTTTCTCAATCGAGCCGAGCTACGGCTGTGGCATGCTTCGCCGATAGCCTGTTCAGCAGCCACATGCTTGGAGCGGTGAGCAATACACCCAAATAATTTGCCAGGCGGATTATTTTGAGGGATGATACAATAAAAATCACACATTAAGACGGTCTCATAGGCCACACCGGAGAGACAAAAGGCGAGTCAATATCACACTGTGTAACCTGGGAGGCTTAAGACATGGAATGCAGGGCAGGGCGGTGAACGCGACCGCCTTCATTGAATAATACGTCACTTCATTGGATGCCTGATTGACAGGCTCAGCACTGCGTACCCGGCACAAGACAACTCGACTTGTCACATTTTTGCAGGCCCCGTTTCTGTTTCTACGACTTTTTCCTGCGTCACAGGGGCAAGTCCATGGAACGGCTCGTTCTCGGCGGATTGCGAGAGCCACATTTCCATCATTCTTCCTTTTGCCTGCCCAGGAGCATTGTTGGACAAAGATGCCGACCGACGCCGCCCGTCAAAGACAGGTACGACCTAACACTGGGGTTAGCCTATGCCATGCAGTAGGTCATCTCGGTTGGTGGGACTAACGATCGTTCTGGTGCTGCCGTGATCCATAGCACTAGGTATTGGGGCTTGACTTGGTCTGAACGCCAGGGCCACTGGTCTAGGTCGGTCAGTTTTCATCGCAACTTGTTGGTAGAGGGCACATACAGAAAATGAGAAGAATCTGGAGTAGAAGGTTCAAAATATTAAACAAATCCTGCGGTGTAAAACAAGAGAAAGAGCGGGCATGCTGGTCAGCGTCAGCTCTATATATCATCGGTGTATAGACTGATCACTATTGCAGTTATCTCAGGGTTGCAAGTTTAACCGCGCTATGATTTCTTTTCCTGAGACGCGAGCGATCTAGCTACAGAGAACAGGAAATAGAGAGACCGTAGACTTGCTTGTATCGGTAGAAGCTGTTGTGCCATGCAGAGTGTGTGGGCAGGCTTATGCAGCGGCCATAGTACAATGCTAGGTGGCTTAATGGCTGGAAACCCCCAACATGACCGTAATGCAAGGTGACGGTGAGACAGAATTAAAGCGGTCCGGGGACCACTTATCCTATCCAGTCTGTTGAGGCTATTCAGCGGGATACTTGCCTTGACGCTGTCCATCCGAATGTGCAGGTTTGCTCACGCCTCCTCATTAGAGTCACAGAGCATCGAGACCCGCCTGACTTAGGACTTTGGTGGGCTTCCATTTGAGGAGGTCAATAAGAGATGCTGTGGTGATAGTCCTGAAGCTCGGACCGGGTAGCTGGAATGCATGTCTGAGACCAGAACCGCAGGGACGAATGGGTTTCGCTCCGTGGACGGCCAAGACGAGGCAGGACTTGAGGTTGACTAGCGAGGAGGAATATCATGAAGAGTAGGATAAGACATGGATTCCTACGTGCCGTGTGGGAAGGGAAACTAGAACCGAAGTCGAAAAACCTGGGTTGGATGGTGTCTCGGGGGAGTGTGCCCGGCTCCCCGCGCTCCTCTTGTCGACCTCACTTGAAAGGCAACGTTTTTTTCTTTTTCTTTGGCACTGTCGTCATGGTCTCTGTCAACTGGCGCCGACTTTAAAAACGTAGGAAAACTCCTTAGGTGGTTGATATCCCTGTCAAGACTCAAGATGACCACGTCACCGACCCTCAACATGATGGGCGAGTTTGCAGAACATCAAGCTGCGCACGCAGGCATCTGGCTGGAAAATGTACAAGGGACCAGCTACCCGGCTCCAGGCCCTCGACTGTGGGGCATTTATTGACCCGCCTCGATTCATGCAGCCCTACGAACACATCACGATATTGGGCCCAGACTCGGGTCATACGATTGACGCGTTTCAGCTGGGCCCATCATCCGCCTTCGTTCAGCCCCAATACATGCTCTCGTCCTCGGTGCAACCGAACGCAACGACGCAGGCTCGAACGAGTAACGCCGCCGAAGCCTCGGGGGTACAAACGAACTCAACCAAGAACCAGAGCAAGCATAGGACGGGTACAAGCCCAAGGGCGCCACTTGGTTCTGGGAAGAGGCGAGGTAAGATCCAATCATGCTCGTAAGGAATTGTGCGTTTCTTCCTACCGTACTGGTCAGACTCGATGGCAACGCCGGCTGCGAGCAGTCAACCGGGCTTCTCTTGTCGATGCAACGGTGGACAGCATTCCTGTTGAGCAAAGCGAGGATGTCTTTGCACTGGCCGCGTCCTGGATTAAATGAAGCAAAATTATGTCTCAAAGACAGGACAATTCTCTCACTCATCGGGCTCGACGGGTGTGTCGCTGAAGAACCCACTGCGGGGTTTGCCCTGGATTACGGCACTTCGTCCTCCGTATGGCGGTGAACAATGTGCGCGCGTCTGCCGAGCTTGCCGAGAGTCTACTTCCAAGGATCGACCATACTGTCTACGAATATGAGGTTTGCATAGTATGCATAATGCTACAGCTATAACTTGAGAGATGCACGAAACAATGTGTCGTTTCTTTTTTCCGGTCCTGTTCTCCACCCCCACCACAGAGAAGCAATACTTCGTCATTTGACGTGGAGATCGTCGCTTGGATCCGGCTGGTTCGGCCGCTCGCAATAAGGCCGTCCTCCATCTCCACTGCTGCCTGCAATCAAGTGCGGGGGACTGTTCGTCATGCTGCGGAACGAGACAGAATCCACAAAGTTAGATGCCCATTGTCTGAACGAGGCCTTTGCCGTAGCAACAAATTGGTTTCACATGATGATGCCCTCTTGCGTCCGTATCCCGCCGGGCTTTAACTCGATGCGTACCGAAGTGGCTGTCCCGACGACCGGCACCACGAGTATGATTGGCTCGCGGCTGAAGTGTGGTGGGGATGTTCTCCTAGTTTGAGTATAGGGTGGCTTCGGGGGCTTGGGTTGCTAAGACGACGCGACGCTGTGAATACGAGAGATGGTCACATTCCTGGGCGCAGTTGGGAATACGAGGAGGGCTGTGGCATCCATATAAACCGAGGTTGTGTGCCACAGGTCGTGATCTTGTGCAACCTCCTGCAACTGCAATCAATCTACTGGACCATCTAATACCGCCATCTTCCACTATCAATCAAGTGCGTCGCTCCAATCACACGCCATCAATTGATCAATCCATCGACAAACACCACTTACAACATCTACCACCACCAAGTACGTAATCGCCATCAACACCCCCCACCCCCGCTTCGTCGCTCAGTATCATACCGATATTCGGCTATTCTGCTGACCATCTGACCCCGGATACTTCGAGGATTGTTCTCTTGCTGTACAACGTTGCTCACAACATCACGTTACCGGCTCTCTTACCACCTCAACGAATCATGTTTACCAAGGCAATCTCCGTGGCTGTTCTGGCCCTGGCTGCTCCTACACTGGTCTCGGGCCAGACTTACACCACGTGTAACCCTCTCACAACCAGTACGTTTGACGCGGTGCACCAATATTACCGTTGAAAGACTGACACAATATACTTATAGCCTGCTCCCCGGACCCCGCGTTCGGTAAGGATACTGTCACTTGCGACTTCACGAAAGGCGCCTGCGACGCCTTCACCTCCGTTGGTGGCAAGGCCGTCGAATATACCGAGCAGGGTGCTGTCTTCAACATCGACGGCGAAGGCCAGGCACCCACGATTGCGACCGGGAAGTACATCTTCTTCGGCCGCGTTGATGTCGAAGTCCAGGCCGCCGCTGGCCAAGGCATTGTGACGAGTGCGGTTCTACAATCTAATGATCTCGACGAGGTAATTACACCCACGATTTTCCCTAAAGTCCCGTTGTTAATGCTCTGCTCCCCTCCAGATCGACTGGGAATGGCTTGGCGGCGACAACGCCCAAGTGCAGACAAACTACTTCAGCAAAGGCGACACAACGACCTACGACCGCGGGGCTTTCCACCCTGTCGAGAATCCTACGGGCTCTTCACATGTCTACTCTATTGAGTGGACGTCCAAGGCGGTCAAGTGGATCATCGACGGGACAGTTGTGCGAACCCTGACCTACGACGAGGCCAAGGGCGGTACTTCGTTCCCCCAGACTCCCATGCAAATCAAGCTTGGAACCTGGATTGCTGGCCGTCCTGATGCCGCTGAGGGTACCATTATCTGGGCTGGTGGCCTCGCCGATTTCTCGCAGGCCCCCTTTGTCGCCTACTACAAGAGCATCTCCATCGTCGACTACGCTGGTAGTGATTATCCCACCACCAAGAGCGTGACTCAGTACATCTACGGTGACCAATCTGGTAGCCACCAGAGCATTCAGGTTGTTTGATCAAGACAAGAAAGGAATATAAAGATAAAGCGACAACGATTAATTAATGAATTTGGACATACAAACAACTGTTTTCACCTCACCTCACCATTCTTGAATTATGTGCCGCTCAAATTTCCCTAAACAAGTCAATGTGTTGCTGTTGTAAACAGGCCTCACTTCCAAGTGATCCATTGAAGTCTGCGGCTCAACGATTAATGAATCAAGAGAGCAGTAGATGCGTGGCAGGCGATCTTGTGGCCTTACAATTACAACTCCCATTTCCACTGTGTCTTCTTTGTCATCACGACCCTCAGCAACCAACTCGCTAAGTGTAGGGGCGGCCCAAATACAAGGCTAGCGTACTTGAGAACTAACACTCAATTCACAGTTGGTCATGGAGAACAACGCAGACGACGGACGAGGCGGTTCTGTTTCTGTCTCATTGCATGCTGTGATTACCGTCCAGCTTTGGAGCGCTTTTGTGATACAGTGTGATGAATCTAGGTCGATCAAGCATTCTTAAGATGTTTCGTCCGCAAAGAAAACGGCCCGGCAGTCTGAATTCTCCATGTGTGACTCAGTGACAGGATGAACGAACAGTAGCGATGAACTCTCAACTGGCTTTTACCAGCAGTTCAACTTGTGAAATCACTGCTCCTTGGCCTTCAACATCTTCTCGCTGTACGTCTGTCCCGCCTTGAGCCACCACGCTCCTACTAGGATCAACAGACCTCCCACAACTACGCAAGTGTAGTTCATGTTCTGCACCGTCACAGGCTGAACGTAGGGGAACGAGAAAAACACGATAGCGAAGGCAAGCCAGCCCACAGTAACCGTGTTCACGATTGGCCCGATCCTAGGTCCCATGTGGAACACGCCGCGATGCATGTTCTTGCGGCCAGTAAGTAGATTTGTAAGGATGGGAAACATGTATGAGATGTTATTGACGGTGACCGCCGTGCCGAGAAGCGAGTTGAAAGCAGTCGTAGATCCGAGATAGAGGCATCCGAGAGCGGCGATAATGGCAGTGACGGCAATTTGCGAGTAGACGGGGACTTGATGGCGGGCATCAATCTTGGACCAGCTATAATGGAGAAAAGCGTCAACACCTTGCATACTAAAACGGTAGATAGGTCTCAACAACAGCTTCTACTCACATCCTGGAGAACGGCATGGCACCGTCGCGAGAAAATGCCCAAAAGACTCGCCCTGTGCTCAGCTGCGAGCTGATGACACATGGACCCAGAGCAATGAAAAGAATAAACGTCAGGCCGAAAGCACCACCGGCCTTTTGCGTCACTTGGCGGAAGAGCTCTGCTAGGGGAAGGCCGGTGTTGGTACTGGAAAGAGCATCGAAATCTTGGACTGAGAACATGAGACTGATGAGGTAGGTAATGCCTGTGCAAAAGGCAATGCCGAGAGTAATGGCGATGGCTAGTGGTGCGTTGCGTGACGGCTTTCCAAGAGGTGGTACGTCAGATAGGTTCTCGCAAGGGGGTTGTTCAGCTCCATTATGTTGTAACTCACATTTGGCATTTCCTCAGTGATGTGCGTAATCCCATCCAGGCCGCCAAGACTGTACAGAGGATTCACAAGCCCGGTAATGAAGCAAACGGCCTGGTTGTTCCAGCCCGTGTTGTTGATCCAGGTCCTGAAGACGAAGTCCGCGCTCCGGTGGGTTGGCGCACAGGCGACGACGGTGATGAGGACCGCCAGCCAGCCAATCTGGAGGTAGAACAGCGAGAATCGGTTGAGGGCTGGGATGATTCTGTTCCAAAACATGACGACACCGGCCGTGATGAGGTTCAGACCCTGATACACGATAAACGTCTGCCATGCTTTTATCTCCAGAGTGTCGATGTACAAGGCAACGAGGGCCATCAAGATCTGTGCGTAAATGATGTTGGTTGAGGCAGTGGTGAAGATCCCTGGGCAAGAGTTAGCTTTCTTTGCATGGAAGTCGAGCTTGAGGTCTTACAGCCGAGAACACTGAACCAGCCGGTGAAGAAACTCAAGATGCCAGTCGATCTCCTCGGCGCGACGGCGGCAATCCAGTGATACATACCACCTGAGGTTGGGTATGATGAGACGAATTCGGCCAACGAAGCTCCGAGAAAGCACTGCAAGCATGTGACGAGAATGAAGCCATAGATGACTGCGCCTGGGCCGCCAGCACCAATCTCGGTGATGAGTCCGAGGCCCAGACCCGTCCAGGAAATGGTCGTCGTCGAAGCCAGACCGATGAGGCTCAACATGCTAAAGTGACGCTTGAGTTCTTGCGTATGGCCTGGACAGAGTGCGCGCATCAGCATCAACGAGTCATCACAAACAATGTTTGGCTTGCTTCCAGAAGTGCATGGACTCACTCACCCATTTGCGCGAGCCGGACCTCGTCGGCATTCATCTCCGCCTTTCCATCGGCAACAACCACGTTTTCATTAGCAGAACCCATTCTGTATGCTGTCTGATAAAAGCCCAGACTGCTACTGGACGCGTGCAAGGCGAGCACGGGAAGTCGACCAAGTGGCGTAAAGACGTTCAGATGACGCTCTTCCCCGCCAAGAAGCACGGATGGCAAGGCGTTGTGGATTATATACTCCAAAAAGGCAGCCAGAACCGTTCTCCACCGCCGAATCCCTGCGCGATAACCGTATACCGCAGAGAACCGAATCCAAGGCCCTGCCCATCTGCGTACTACGTAGCAACTCCTGTCGTGTGACACGAAAGCGTTATCTGCCGTGGCAGAACCCGGCAAGCCCCGGCCAAACAATCTCTGTGAGTGTTGCAGCACCCGGCAAACCCGGGGCTGGTCAGGCCGGGCCATGAACCCACAATCTCCACACAATCTATCAGAGGTGAGGTTACGTCCATAGCCTGTGATCTACAGGCCCAGCGTCTGAGCGCCAGTACGCGTTTCTATCTTCCGCGAGCTGTTTAGGCGAATACCGCCGTGAGGCTCAACCTAGTTAAGGATAATAGAAATGGCACGAATGGGGCAGGTCGCGCTTGAGGTTGAGCGTGACCATATGAATATCTCGTGGCCCGCACTCAGTGCGAGCTTCACTTTGTTCCACGGGACAATTCCGGCCCTTCACAAGCATCCTCCGCCAAGGAATCAGCGTCGTTCAAAATGCGTGTGTGTACTGCTCGCCTCATGGCGCTTTGCGTCGTGACCAGTACTGTGACTGGATCCTATGTCGGCTCCATGTCATCCAACACGAGGCAGATGTTCACTGAGAGCATGAACTGGATGGGCAATTACTACGACGCGGATGCCGGCTATCTCTACGACTTTGGCGCCGCCACGGCCTTGAGACACGAAACCCGCAGCTCAATGTGGTACGCGTTGGGTCTGTTGGCACGAAACAAAGGCACCGACGTTGCCGAGGCCGAAAAGATCATCAAGAACACCATTTCTGGCCAATACACTGTGGAATCGGAGGAGTGGTACGTAAATACTTGCAAGAAGCAATAGAAGAAATAACCGCTAAATGAACCAAACGTTGCTAGGTTTGGAAACTATCAGCAGGAACCCGAAGAGCCATATGTTGGTTCACCGGCGTATCCCGCAACGATTTACGGCTCTTGGGACCCCAATTGGCGTGGCTTTGTTGGCACAACCTTGATCCTCGCCATGGAGGAGTTTTCTCATCTACTTGCCAAGGATACCCAGAAGCTCATTTTAGATTCCCTTTACAGGGCCACGATCGGCGATTCGTATCGATTTGGTCACTTGGACAAAGCCCAGGACAACCTCTATCCGGCCTATAGCAACCCAGTAAGATATTATTCGTCCCATGATAAAATATAATGATTGAACTCTAACACACGTAGTCGATTATGCGCGCGTTTGCTTCTGGGTGGACTGGACGACGGCTTAAAGAAGCCAACATGACTGCAGCCGGCGAAAAGTACGCCCAAGAAGTCATTGACCTCTTCAACGAGCAAAACACGCTTTCCGAGTTCAACTCTGGTACTTACACAGGCGTGTCTCTATTTGGGCTTATTCTTTGGAGCAAATATCTACCCAAAGACTCTGTGATGACCCAGAATGGTCCCAGAATGATCAAGTATACCTGGGAGGCTGTCTCTGAGCTGTGGCATCCTGGGTTGAAGAATATGGCTGGCCCGTGGGATCGATCGTATGGGTATGACATGAATCGTTATCTGAGCCTGATGGCGTTGTGGTTCTGGCCCTTGATCGGAAAGGATCAGGCTGGGCTCATCTCCAAGGTTAGTTAATCCGCCAACCTAGCTGCCGGACTACGGTCGATACTGACATGACAAAACAAATGCAGCCGCAGGTGATGTCTCACATGGCTGACTACGCATGGGCTCCTGTCTTTGCCGTGCTTGCAGACAAGCACAGGAGCTTGATTCCTAAGACCATTCTCAAAGGCCTGACCAAGTTCAGTGGCGAACACACCTTTAACACGTCGACGAGATCTCCGCCGTTTGACAATTCTCCTCGCTACTTCACGACCTGGCTCTCGGACAAAATCACAATTGGCGCAGAGTCATTCGATGAGATTGTTGTGGGCGGTCCTGCCCGGTCGCCAGAATCGTTCAACCCGGCTGTCATTCAGTGGGACACTGGCAGCGAGATTTCGTTCATTTCGGTATGTTGTCTTATCCCAAAATATTCAAAGGGCCATTCTCACCTCTACCATGGCCTGGCGATGTAGAAGCTCACCAAGAGAGCGTGATGCTAACATCGAATCTCTCAGCTCTATCCCACCGAGATGGCTCTTGATGTCCAAGTCAACCCCTGGAACCTGACTTTGTCATACCCACACGGCAATTCCAGCTCTATCTTTACGCTTATCGTTGGCACGTTTGCCAATAAGCGTACCGTTTCCGGCTGGGAAGACGTCCAGGGGCTCGATGTGACGGTATCCGGCAACGTTAACGAAGCTTACGAGCTGTCCTTTGCCGGAAGCTACGGGGGCAACAGCGAACCGATCCGAGACTTTGAATACTGGAACTTTACATACACGATGCCGGCGGGCTTCACAGGTGTACCCACAGTGGTGCTTGATGTTCAACTGCTGGATAACTAGGGTATCGTGTGCCAGGAGAAAGCAGCCAGTAGACGAGGGAAGAGAGTTTATGGGATCGGCTCTCGTCTCGGAATCAGATTTTGAGACGCGGCGTCCTAGGAAAATAGGATAATAAAGAACATTGTTGATTTCCAAGAGTAAATACACTCCATCCTAGATGACCGCGATGCCGACTTAGTATCCATTTCTATGATCTCCACCCAGCTTCGATTTATTCCTGCACAGCAACATCATCAATTAGACTTATATTAGTGTGGAAGCTATTATGAATCTGCGGAAATATCGATTTATGTAACGTGATAACGTTGACATGGTTCGTCTCTGGGGTGATGGGCTACCTAGGGCGATTCAAGATGAAGTCATGTACTTGGGCTCAGTGTCCAATTGTAAACGGGACCCAAAGAACTATCCCACCAGTGGATGCCGGAAATTATCACAACTACCAAGCATACTCAGAGATACCGCGTGAGTACGCACTCGAGGCAGAGTTGAGTGGTGAGTAGATTGTAGGCTTCAATCACCATTGGATTGCACATAAAACCCGAGGTGGATCAAATCTCAGAATGCAGACTTCACCATATCATCCCACTGATAGGTAACACTAGAAAGCTACCATGATTGTTCCAGGCTCACTTATCAATATCAAACCCGTGACCAAACCGGAAATTAGGCCGGGACCCCGATTATCACTATCCGTCCCAATCAGCGCCAACACGGTTCCCCCCCTCCTGGATAAAAAGACGGCTAACCCGGCCAAGCCGGCCAAAAGTTATCTCTCCCCAGAACATTCACCGGCCTCTTTCCGAACCCTCCGACTTTCACGCCTCAGTCAGTAAGCGGGCTTCGACGAACGAATCCTCGCATTTGCCGTTGCCAAGTTTCCTCCCCCGCACCAAAAAAGAATGCCTCCGCAAGTCGTGCCGGAAGCCGGACATGCCCCAGCTGGCGATTCCCCCGCAAAATCCCGGAAAGCGTGTGGTGAGATGAGGCCGTTGCCGCACTGTCTGTCATGGAGCTGAGAGCTGACTGTGAGCCATCGCCCAGTCAATTGTCGGAGACAAAAGGTTGGCAGTTTCTAACACCGGATTTTCCAATCGAAATACATTTAGCACATGCATGTTTTGACCCGCTGGACATAGATGAAATGTAGGATCGATGCTGGACCACGTTGCCGAAGGTGTCTCAGAACAGGAGTGCCTTGTGTCTTTGTGCCACGAGCCAACGTATGTGATCTTTCATCTTCTTCTTTAATCGGGAAGAAGACCAATCGTACCATCCCTAAGACGATGCTGATTATTCATGATGCCCTTCTAGGCTGCCTCGTACCCCGAAGCCATTGACGAATCTCCACTGCCGCAGCTGAATGAACAACTGCTCGCATCCAACACCGCCGTGCTCCGTCGCCTGAAGCGAATTGAGCAGCACATCGGGTTGCCAGATATTAACGAGGAAGCTACCGCAGACCTAGTGAATGGCCCTCCAACCATCGAAACCAATGCCAGTGATCCGTCTCTCAGCCCTTTGTGGCAGGCCATTCAAGTATTGAAATCCAACTGCTCTGCCAACGCCAACAAAGAGATATGGGCGGAGCCACTCATCAAACGGCTATGGCTTACGTATGAACTTCATCTCCATCATCAAGAGCTGTTTACTCACGATGTTACAGCTTCCACGACACCATGCTAGGTCTGCACTTCTTGCCAAGCAAGCAGACCTTCTCATCCCCGACGCCGTTGCTGCTCGCTTCCATGCTATATTGCTCCAGTACTAGAGGCTCCAATGACGTTGCTGTCATAGCAGCCGATTACTTCACCGTGCTTTGCAACGCCATCGCCCAGCTCTGCATGCCCTCAAGCGCAATCGGCCAGGACTCGAGGAATCCTGCCCGGGCCGAAGAGTGGGCGTTTCAGACCATTCTAGGCATTATACTTGCCGGTTTGTTGAGGGAAGGCATCAGTAAGGAGACAGGCATATGGATATCAATAGCCTATCGCCTCATTTTAGAGCACTGCCCTCCTATCATGGACGAAAGATCTCTTGAATGGCAGAGGCTATTCACTGGACTGCAGGTTTGAGTTTCCCAAGCCGTCAACAGTGCCATGAGTAAATGTCCCTGACGCTTGCGTTTAGATTGTCGATCTTGAACATGCATCGATCCATTTATCGTGTCCAGCCGTCCCGATAATAGCACCGTTTCCCCGTCTTCGTATTTCCATGCAAGACCAGCTCTATAGGCTATCACGAATGATGCACACGGGCCTCACACACTTTACTGGAAGAGGCCTGCCCACCATCTGGTCCTGCTTTTCAGGAGAGCTCTCAGCGGCAGTCGACCCGTCTGTTTCTTTTAGCGACGTCGATGCAGCTGTCATTCGAGACTGGGCACGTCAACTTGACGACTGGCTGGTAGAGTTTGGAGCGCGCAACGACGAGCCAGAAAACGAGAGGAAGCTTGTGTTCAGACAGTATGTCTTGCATCGCGTTCTCGTTCTGTCCATTTATCTCCCTGCGCGGGGGAGCGATCTCTTCTCCGACACGACACCCAAGGAGCAGCATGAGCTACTCGTATCCGCTCGGGCGGCCGTCAAACTACAGCTGGCGGACTCTTCCATCTGGTCAAACTTTGATCTCGTAGTCATTACTTGGGCCGCCCTGATTGTTATGCAGGGAGTCGAAGGCGGGGTGGGAGAACCTGACGGTATGAAGTTCACACTCTCCCTGGAGGGGTTTACATGGCCCTTCGTATTTCTAGCATACTGACAAGACGCGCATGTCTCAGACTTGGAAAGTGTGAAAGTTCACTTATCGAGTCTGCAAGAGAAGCAAAATTCAGGTCTCCATGGTTTGCTAGCCAATTGTCTAGACCAGAAGTTACAGGCATTGAGCACTCCTATATTTGGAGAAGATGCTGGTTTTCACCCTGATGGCGGCCTTGATAGGTCCTGGTACATCTTTAATCAATCCAGCTTGCAAAATGGATACGACCTGTTTTCCTTTGAGGGAGCGTAGTTAGGACCCAGTCAGTCTAATTTTGACCCAACCTGAGATAGGTGGTTGTGGAACGGGGGCATAACGTCGCAGTCAACGTGGCAAGATTGGCCATCGATTACTTGCCTGAATATTGTTACTCGGTGTCGACGATGACTCTCCTTAGTAATACAAAGTTGGTGGAAGGGTGATGGAACTCCAGCTCAGCAACTTTCAAATGCCCGTACCGGTTCGATTTAGTTCTAGTGAGGGGGGAAGCTCTTTCCCATCGGCCCGTCTCCCTTCCATCATGATATTCCATGGAAGTAGAGAATTTCTTTCATGTTAGGCCCCGCTGACTCCTCAAATATGCTATATGCAACGCCAAGGACAGAAGACCTCACCGGTGCCAGGCCAGACTTTGTTTCAGAGAACCTAACAAGTTTTTCTTCCATCAGGTCCTCTCTGCCGCCACGCCTTGATGGCGTCTTCTCCAGATCATGATCCGAAGTAGTAGTTCAAGCACTCTAGCGACAAGAAACGGCATCCAGTATACCATGACCAGAGCGACCATCACTGGACAGACCCAGGGGACGGTAAAGCGCGTATGAAGCATACCGTGACCTGGCGTAGAAACTGGAAAGCGAAGAAGTGATGATGCGGACGATTATTACAGTCGTCAGTAAGGACAGTCTGGTTCTCCGTGGAGTGTCGACGCTGGGAGCACACAACAGGTCCGCACTGAAGAGAACCCGCAAATTGGTAGTGAAAGCCGATCGACTCCGCTCCTAGCGTTATTTAAAGCCTTTTGGGTTCAGAACGTCCCTTACTTAATGTCGAGAAGTCACAACCGCACTAATGCTGATGGTGCAAGTGAGATGAAGGAAGAAAAACATAATAAACACCAGTGTTTCTAGGGACGATATAGCCAATCATGGCTTACATCATGGCGTGTTCCTTGAAGCCTCATCTACAGTCAAACCAAAGTAAAACACAAATTAGATCTCGGAATGTTCTACTTGATATAATGGGATTGTTCACGTTTGAGAATTTCCCTCTTTTGTGGTTTAACTTATGTAACGTAATAAATCTTCAAAATCTGCTACTATCTTGACTTCGGTACTTTGACTACTAGAAATACCTTTCGCAGAGCTCAAACGGCGACTAACGAGCTTAGCAATGGGACAACTCTCACAGGTGCAACCGCCGGTTCTTGAGTGGCCAGTTAGACTTTGAGGCCAACTTCGCAGCCATCTATCCATCATAAAACGTGGGCGATTTGAGCGCGATTTGAGCGAGATGAGGGTTCAAAGGACGAGCAGGGCACAAGAACTAAGATGTTGATTGAGAGCACAGCCATAGAATCAACTCCGTGCCATGCACAGCCCTCTCCTCAGCGATCATTTCATCTTGTTGCTTGATTGATGGACTGGTAAACAAATGTTTGTTTGATGTTCATACTACATGACAAGCATTTAATTCTTCTTTTCTTGAGATTCATCGAAGTCGCCCAACTTCTCACCACGGTCGCCTCGTAAATACTGCAGAGGCGGGACGAACTCGACGAAGCCAATGTTCGGACTGGAAAGTGTATATCCCATAGCTTTCTGAGCTTCCTCGGTCCAAGAAAGTACCTCCTCCGCGGGGGTTGCGAGATAGATGTTTTCTTCCTGTCGCAAATGGCCTCGGATGAAGAACAGGCCGTGGACAGATCGTTTCTCGTGTTGAGTCACATTTGCGCCGCCCGCGTGATAAAGACCTCCGAGCATGATCCAACAGTCGCCGACCTCCATCTCAGCATAGAGGGCTTCCTCCGTCTTTGGGATACGGTCTGAGCCCCAGAGGTGGCTTTTGGGGATGGCCAGAGTCGCGCCATTATCAACTGTTGTCCGAACGCCAGGGACCAGAAACGCCATCTCGACGTCGGTGCCGACGCGATAGCCAGTCTGTGTCTGGTCAGGATGGTCGACATGGTAATTCTTATCGTCGCGGTGCAGGCGCTGAGCCTTTCCACCGGGGCCAATCTCGAACGTGACGGCGATGCTACACACTGCTTCGCTGGTGTAGGTGTGCTTTGTCTCGCCGTAGAAGTTGAACGTCGTCTTATCGACAAACTTGGCGTTGCAAGCCCGGATCAACGGGTCGACGAGCCACTCTTCACGGACAGTCTTACTCCGCCGAACGAGATTCGCACATCGGCGTGTCTCTGGGGGAAACAGATCGCCCTGGACGATGATAAGTAATAAATAGAGTGTAGGGCGGTACTTGAGTCTCACCGCCCAGGGTACGTCCGCATCGAGATACGGACGCGTCTCAGCATTGACCTGGGTAACAGTTGCTGCGTCTGTGAAGTTCTTGACGATACAGCAGCCGTCCTTGACAATGGCATTGATGATGCCGTCGACGTCGGACTTGTCGATACGTTGAATAGCGGGGTATGTAACGGCCATAGTTGCAGATTTAGAACTTAGATGGATAGATAGATATCTGATGTTGGTTGCGTTAGCTCATGCCAGTCTGGTTAGCTTTCTGGGGAGAATAGTAGATGGTGTTTTATATTTCAAGCCTCCCAACTCACAGCCAGGATCTCGTCGAACCTCTGCTGGCCTGGATTCATCGCGGGCTGCGAGGCATCGAACCCAGACACCAGAGGCAAGATCTCTGCATGGTTTAGCTCGGAAACTGCTCTCACAGGTATCCGGATGTTTGAGGTTGCAGGTCAAGCCATAAAGCAAGTTTGGGAAGCACGAGATTTGGCAAGGAAGCGGAACCTGCCTTGGTCGAAGATACTGATGGAAAGCAGTACTCTAGACCGATTGGTGTTAAGCTAAACTCCTAAAACTATCTACTATGAAGGCTTTTAATTCAACTTTTTTTGAACCCGGCTCAGCGCATGTCTGAACTCCCTCGGTGAGACTGAGAAACCGGTACCAACCCACGCTACTAGCCTCCACGATCAACGTCTCTCAATACGGCAAGCCACCAGCTGTCATTGCTGACTCGTACTGCAGGTACGGCTGGAATTCGGCATATAGGCTATCCTTTCCATGGGGTTAGCATCAACCAAACAAGTTAAGCAACGGGATACATACAGGGTCGCTTGTCATTTCAAAGGTATATCGCGCTGCTTCGTAGTCGATGAAGACCTTCTGGCGTCCACAGGCAGCCGCCGCATCAGCCGCCAGCTGGATCTGACAACTCCGTTCCATGAGCATGAACAGGTATGCAGCTTCGTCCACAGTGTTGCCGACAGTCAGCAGTCCATGGTTCCTCAGGATCATTCCCCTGCCCTCGCTCCCGAGGCTCTTGGCCAGGGCCTCTGACTCTTCGTCCTTGAGCACGATGCCGCCAAAGTCGCCGTACACGGCTTGAGCAGCGCCGTAGAACATGGTGACGTCTTGGTTGATCATCTCCAGTGGCTGGGCAAAGGCAGACCACGCTTTTCCGTGTGGCGAGTGAAAGTGACAAGCGGCGTTGATGTCGGATCGGGCTTCGTGTAGGGCTCTGTGAATGAGAAAGCCAGCTGCGTTGGCGGGATGTGACGTGTTGCCGCCAACTACTTGGCCCTCTGTATCCAGCAGGATCATGTCGAGGCCTCAACAGAGCAAAATGAAGGCCCTAGGACGACAAGATATTTGACCAGACCTATGGCTGGCGATCCATGGCATGGCCGTTCATGCCTGCCTACCTGATGGTTGTGTCTGCAATGCTCTTGGTCTGTCTAATGTACAGTGCTATCAGCCCACTGGTAAGTCTTTCTCCATTGTTACTGTTGCTCCAGTCGCTGTCTACGACCATAGAGCTTTTCTTATGTATACATTCTACTGAAGTTATCTCGTACATGCGCTGACACATAATGTCACAGGACGGCGGTGGTTTCTCCGCAAACAACTTCTTTCAGTACACGATCGGCCTGATCCTCATTGCAATATTCACCATTTCGTACAAGCTGGTCAGGCGCACAAAGTGGCAAAACCCTGCCACAGCAGATCTTACTACCGGTCGCAATGTCCTCACTGTCGAAGAGATTCAGTTCCTGGACGGGTATTATCGCCGTCCTCTGTGGCGTCGGATCGGGACTGATCTCTCTCTCGTTTGGGTTGCTGGGAGATCAATACAATTCTTTTAATTCCATTGGCGCGGCGAGTTATGTCGTCGATATGTAGACCTCTCGAAGCAGACATCAAGTGTCTTGCTTGAGCGAAGAACAAGAGGCATCACGCTTTATTGATACATCCAAACCATCACGTCCATTGTACTGAATTGCCTATTTCATGGAAATCATCCTCAAAAGTTAAGCACATTTTCCATACCCTCTATTGATTCCGGCAATCTCTCAACGAACGAAGTCTCGTCCTCGGGCCTCTCAGACAGATCCGGGACAGTGATGGAATGCTCATCATCAACTTCCAGCATCCAGTCATTGCGGAAAAAGTCAAGCCCCAGGGTATAACCTTCAGTAGATTCGTGCAGCGTAATTGGCGGGATTAAATGGTCTGGTGATGTTATCTCCTCGCCGACAATGACGAATTCTGGAGGTGCTGGCTCGTCGCACCAACACGCAGCAAAATTGATTCGCTCAATCGGGCTGCAGTCGCGTTCTCGCAGAATGAAGATTTTGTCACCAACTATTTGTATGCTGTTCTCGTTGATGACAATTTGTTGGTCGAATAGGAACAACGGCGCGCGGAAAAGTCTTTTGCGTGTATAATCGCAGCACAACTCGTACGCCTCCATGACTTCGTTGCTTTTCCAGGGGTTGAACATGGGGAAAGAGTGCATCGGGCAGCACCCATCTCCGTCCTTGTCGAAGTTCTCAATTTCCTCAGGCTCGCCATCCCAGTCTTCAAACCGGCCTACAAACGGTCTGTCTGAGCTTTTCTTGATCAGCGATTCCACGTCGTTCTCTTCCAATCTCCTAAAAGCCCGTGGACCCTTTTGCCTGACCATGAAGCATAAAAGACCATATATCGTTCGTACTCAACACTCTATCTTGGATCTTGGTTGTACTGGCGAGTGGTCGAAAAGGCTGCTGATCGATTTTGCAGTTGAAATAGTCTAGTACTGCCACTAAGGCGCAGTCTTTTGCGTCAAATCCACCACCTCGTCGAAACCAGTAGTTGTACCCGGTAGTGAGGAAGGATATGCCTTGAAACTGCTTGGAAAGGTATACAGGTGGCTGGGTTGCGGCTTGCTCGACTGCCCAGTGGAGCGAATTGGCGCGCTCGAAGCATTCGTGAGCATAAGAACCCAGGTCTTTGTCAAACATGCTCTGGCCAGACATGTAACACGCCTCGGAGAACAGTGCCGCAGCCTGGTCATTACGACGCAGCTGGTCATTCTTAAAGACCAGTTCCGTGCGAATAGAGGGTTTTGTTCCACTCAAGAATCTAGGTACACAAACGCACTGTAGCAACCAATAGTAAATGTGCCCAACCAGAAATGGGGGAGGGCGCTGTCTCTACATGAATCCCCTCATGCTCTGAACAGGACGAGATATGGTGAGAATCGATTTAAAGACAGTCGTTGCTCATACACGCACAAATCCTGCACACCAAATAAACATCTAACACTTAAAGCTTATTCAACACTAGAACAAAAGAAAAAAGGGTG
>WPDF01000062.1:0-113496 GCA_019137265.1 Neonectria coccinea | reverse complement strand
GGGGGGGGGGGGGGGGGGGGGGGGTCTCCTATCTTATCACACGCAGAATGCAGGCAAAGAGCACGCACGCCCAACGGCCTCGGGCAGCCCAATGCGGTGCGAGACCCATCTCATCGGCGTTCGAACCCAGCCCGCTCCGACCTGGGGGGGGGGGTTTGCTGCGGTCGGTGCGTGCGCTGATCTCAGTGATGGGAAATCGGGAAACGCTGGGCGCCAGCAACCAACCAACATCGATGCAGGCAACAAGGGCGAGAGAGAGGGAGAGAGAGTGAGGCCCGGCCCTGTCGCCAAAGGGAGGGGGACGGCATGGGGGACGGATGGCACGCAGAATGGCGGTGGGCGGTGGCAGGCAATGCAATGGACGCAACCGAGACTGGACTGCGCATATACTGTCCGTCGACTATTTCGTACTCAGCACTCGCTCCGTGCAGTCTGCATTCTGCTTTCTGCACTCCTACCGTCTTTCTCACGGGACGACATCAGCATTCGTATGGATGCCCATGTAGCCCACGCGCCGATGCTAACTCGGGGGAACGAATACTGGGGTACGAGTACTGGATCTTGTCTCGGAGCATCAAGTGCGGCGGCGCGCGCGTGAATTTCGTCCTCCTCTTCCATCCATTGTTTGGAGCGACTCAGCAGGGGCATCAATCCAATCACCCCTCCGTCGATTGGTTCCTTCTTTCCAGAAACGAGAACGGCGGCCGCGGCCTTTTTGTCTTCCTCTCGGCCTTGCTCTACGAATGCGCATTTCTCTCATGTCATGTCAAGCCTTACTAGCAGTAGCACGCCGGCTAACAAGTTACGTACATGCTTTTCCCTCTCCGGCGTCCCTCTCTCTCTGTGTCTCTCTCTCGTAGTCGCCGCCGCCCTCGTGCTAGAGCTAGGTCCATCCTTGGTCGGCCACCCTGCCGCCTCACCCGCCCCTCTGGCCGCCGGGCCACTCCGGGTCTTGTCTGTTAGTGCTTCGTCCGTCGAAGGGACCCTGAAATCTTTTGGGGGAGAGGGGCCTCGAGCCAGTTTGTTGGGTTTTTTGAGTCGGCACTAACACGGACAGAGACTACGACGTATATGTGTGCATGGCCAGAGTGCCGTGGCAGGCCCCATGGATGTGTAGGTCGGCGGCGCAGTACAGTAAGTAAGGGAAATGTGGTTGCGGTGTGGGATGGAAGTAAGACGTCGTCGGTTCGCATCTAAGAGCGAGAGTTCAGTCTTGAACTTGTCTGACCTGCGTACGTACAACATCAATGACACGCCCAAGATGCCTTGACTTTCAATGGCCCGCCAGAATGGTCAACTCCTTGTCGCACAACACACGCCCTTGATGAATGTAGGCGGTCCGTACGTATCCCCATTTCGCATGCCCGTAGATGACGAGTGGACCGGATCATCTCTTCATCCCCATCATTTTCTCCATCAAGACCCCATTAGGCCCTGCAAGACCTGCAAGACCCCGTTCCACCTCGTCAGGTTCAGGACCCCCGTCGCCCATGGCAATCGATCTGGGTCTCCGAGAGTGCGCGCGTGTGTGTGTGCCACCGTGTGTCAGTGTGTCATGGTGTGTCCGCGTGTGTGTGTGTGTGTGTGTGTGTGTGTGCCCGGGTGTCAAACAAAGCAATACATCATCGGTTGCGGCGTCTGTGCCTCAGGTCGTGTGTGAGAATGAGTGACTGAAATGTGTAAGAGGGTGTAAGACTGTTCAGAGTGTGTGAGAGTATGCGTGAGATTGGGTGCTCATGTCTCAACCTCATCCAGCACCTCTGCCAATCGCCACCGCTTGTTTCCCAGTGGGCGTTCGTTCCTTGTTAATCCCTCTCCCCTCCCTTCCCGTTTCTCTCGTCGAGCAACCCGCCGCATCCGATAGACACTCGCTCCAACACAGACAGAGAGAACAGCCAGCCAGCCAGCTTGACCGACACGGACATGGGCGTTGACTACCTCTGCTTACTTACACACATTACCGATGGGCACTTACAATGTACTCACATTGGTCCAGGCCTGCCCCCCTCGTCGTCCGATGCCAGCGGTCCAAAGCCCGGAGCGCTTGCTTCCCTATTCGGGCAGGTTCCCACTTTGTATGTGCACCCCAATCCCCGGTCCTTGTCCTCGACCTCGGGGGTCTCTTTCTTACCCGCCGTTGTTATTATTGTCGTTGTGTTGGAAGCGCCTTGGAAGCGGGTTTTCTGCGCTTTCTCCAGAACGAGGTGTTACATTGCCAAACAATTCCAGGTGAACTTCTTGCTGCCTCCCTCCTTCGCTGTCAGGCTTCCCACTAAGAAAGTGAGACATTGACACCATCCAACCTTGTTTCTCCTCCCCCCTGACTCGACGACCACTCCTCTTACACGCAACCCAAGGCCCCGTTCGACGCTGGGACTACGAATGCTACTCTCCACTCGGCAGCGGCGTCATCCTCGGCAGCCATGATCCATGGAGCATGTGGTGCTGTGGCCATCCGTGCCCTCCCTGGCGTCTCTGTGTCCCTTTTCTCCGACAATTTCCAGCGAGCCAACAGAAGGGTAATTCACGACGTACCCTACAGTTGCGGCTCCGAACTCATGGAAAATGACAAACGTCCTCCTCCCAGCTGAATGAAGCAAGTCCCACGAGGTGGGCTTCTATGCAGCCTTAGCTTCCCCCTACCCCTTGCTTTCGCGCTGCAGTCCAAGTGGCTGCTCCACCCACACCCACGAAGCCTCTGGCGACGCCTCGCCCGAAACCGGGCCAACATCGCATGATGTCCCTCCATCCATCTTGGTTTACGCCTTGCTGTCTCCTACCTGAGGCATCACTGACCGAACCGCCTCAGTTGCTTGTCGTGTGTGTATATGCTGCATTGTCTGAGGCCAGGCGCGTTTGGCGCAATTATGAGCTCTCGACCTCTACTAATCCCCTTATCCAACGCGACATCTCCTCACAACCCACCTTGCCCCACCGCCAATGTCTGAGGAACGCAAGCTACGTAGTTCGTTCCCCGTGCATCTCTCGAGACTCCTCGATCAGCGCTCCTTTAGTCTACCTTGCAGCCGTGTCTGAGAGTGGTTCATGTCGCCCAATAGGTTCCCTTGTACTCTTCTGCCTCGATTTGCCTTAGGCCGAAACTCGAAAGGCTTCAATTGCATGTCACTCCATTGGCCAATCCGCGTCCGTCGACTACCCTATACCTCAGTGCGTAGCCCCAACTCTGATTTCCTGACTCAGGTTTCCCTCGTTTTGACCCCACACCTCCACCACAATTGACCCCTCCCCCTCACGCAGACACACACACACCACTCGATTTCATCATGGCCTTTCAATTTTCTCCTTCGCCCACCTTTCGTCGCCTGCCTCCTGTTTAAGCTATAGACTTTTCGACCCCGAGAGAGATACACGTCCAGCGCCATGGAGTTCCCTTTCGTCACCCTCGACGTCTTTACCACCACCCGCTATCGCGGCAACCCCCTCGCCGTCGTCACGATCCCCGCCGGCGCTACGCCGTCCCAGGCCCAGAAGCAGGCAATCGCCCGCGAGTTCAACCTTTCCGAGACCGTCTTCGTCCATGACGTCGCCGACCCCGAAGCCGACAAGCAGCGCGTCATCGACATCTTCATCATTGATGCCGAGCTCCCCTTCGCCGGACACCCCACCATCGGCACCGCCGTCTACCTACGGCCCCACGGCGTCGATACCCTCATTACAAAGGCCGGCCCTATTTCCCTCGTCGAGATGGCTCCCGGCCACATCCAGGCTGCCATTCCGCACAATGTCCGTCGACACCGTAGATCCATCGCTGACCTGCCCGACCCTTCGCCCGGCCAGCTGAACGCGGACCCGGTCATCCAGCGCCTTGAACTCGACGCCCCACTCTTCAGTATCGTTAACGGTATGACGTTTGCCCTTGTCGATCTCCCTGACCTAGACCACCTCGCAAAGGTCACTACAAGCATCACGCCCTTCAACATCGAGCAGCTTCTGGACGACGGCTGGCAACAAGGCTTCCTGGCCAAGTATTTCTTCGTTCACATTGGACAGAGACATGAGGAAGGCAAGACTGTCTTCTCCATCCGCTCCCGTATGCTGGAGGCCGTCATCGAGGATCCCGCCACAGGCAGTGCTGCGTGTGCCCTCTCTAGCTACCTTACTCTCCAACAGCCCGACCTTCAGAACCAGACATTTCGGTTTGAGATCGATCAAGGCGTCGAGATGGGCAGGGAGAGCAACATCATAGTCGAAGTCTCTCTCCGTGACGCCAAGATTGACACAGTCAAGCTATCAGGGACTGCCACGCAAGTCATGCGAGGATATGTGACAGTCTGATTTGGAGAGAAAGCGAACACTTTTTTCCGGCTAACAACTACTAGTCTCCATCACCGGGAACAGAACCACCCACTCTCACTCCATGCTCTAAATAGTGACCTTGTATGCCTTCCTTTGTGACAAACCAATGCGCCCAGTACTCTCTTCACACCTTCGTAAAACTACTTTATCGTACATTAATACAGTATTACCGAGTGCCCTTGGGCCCCGATGCCGAGTCCCCCCAGACGAGACAGTCGACGCCCGCTCACACCACATCTCTATAGTTTCCGAGAGAACCTTGTACCGAACGCCCCCCCGGATCTCTCGACGATGTACTGCACTGATTCCAGAAATCATCGCCATAACGTGGTTCAAATATATATCCTCCTTGTGCCTCCGTATTTCACTGCGCCTCCATCCATCGCGTCGTCATGTCACTTAGGCTCTTTGGAGCACTTGAGCGAATCGTTCGGCAGCCTAATGATGAGTTAGTGATTCTGCCGTGTCAGGTGGGGATGTAGAACCATGTGTGTAGCTTACCTCTGGTGTTGACTTGATGAACGGGAGATCGAAGAACATGTACTTTTCGTTCTTGACCAACTCCAGGACGGTGCACATCAGGCCCCATGGCTGCGGCCAGAATCCGATGAGGCGCTCAAGCAGGATTCGCGTAATTTCTTGGCGAATTTCCGACTCCTCTGGGTCGTTTAGGTCTTTGCCGAAGATGTATAGGAGGACCTGGCTAAAGAAATCCGTGTGGGCGTTGGGGAATCGCAATTGGTTGATCATGCTGGCTAGCAGATAATACCTAGCCTCGGGCGACAGCTCGTGAATGAGGAGAGACAGAGTCGACACCTCGGTCTCACTACCCGACACCGTCACCGCGGTGCCCGCCCGGGCCGCCTGTTCTGCGGCATGCTGTCCGATGTAGATGACGGCAGCCCCAATGACCCGCACATTTGCCATGACAGGAACCTGCCCATAAGTTGTCTCCTTCGGCGGGTTGTGTGTTACAGCGTGGGTGATAGTGGCCACGATTTCCTCAGAAGGGCCATCTTGGAGTGCCTGGTCGAGCACACTGAGCAGTCCAGCATCTCGAAGAATCAGAGTCGCCTCATCCACCAGTCCAGGGTTGACCCTAGCTTCGCCTGGTCGGTCGGCCTTGACACCCGGATGAATAGGTTCGATGAGCTTGGGGCTTTGCTGTGGGTTGGCAGCCAGAACAGCATTGAGCAACTGGGTGCAGTGCGGCGGAATACTGGCACATATTTTGACATGGTTGGCTGCGATGAAATCGGGGAAGTCGTGCTGCAAGATTACAAGCAGTTTAAGGGTGGCGCGGTAGATCTCCTTCGCAACGTTGGATACCTCGAAAACCTTGAGCTGCTCTCCAAGAGTGTCGAGGAGCTGGCAGACAAGATTGACGAAAGCGGCCCATCCGGCCCCGTCAGCTAGTTGAAGGATCACGGGCAGGAAAGCTCGGTGTTGAATGAGAGAGAGCCACGCGTAGATGAAGCCGGGAAGATGAGTCGGACCCATCCCTGCGAACCTGGTGGCAACCTTGACCATGACATCGCGGCGCTCTCCTTGAGGAAGCTCATCGGAGAGATTTTGGATTTCGTGTAGAACCATGGAGACAAGTCGGAAGAATACCCTCTGATTTAGTTGCTCTCCGCGGTTGACATGGTGATGGTTTAGCACTAAAGTAACCAGTGCCAGTGCAGAGTCCACAAACGACGCACGCGAGCCCGGGGCCTCCGGCTGCATGCTGATGAAAGTGCCAATCAGCTTGGCTAAGGAATCAGTCATGATGTAGGCGTCACTAACGGCTCCAGCGTGGAGGATATGCTCGAAGCGGTCCACAGAGAGGTCGATGGCAATGCGAACAAACAAGAAGAAGTCATCTCGGTCGCGGATGACTTGCTTGATCTGCAATTGTTGAACAAAGGCAACCGTAGCCTTTTCAGAGGCATTGTGGTTGTTGCAGAGATGAACCCATTCCTCGAACACGTACTCCATTTGGTCTTGTCGGAAGGCTGCCTGATCATCGGTGGTCTGGGATGGCCTAGGCAGTCCGGAGCCCTGGAGTTTGTTCTTGACCCGCTGACCAGCAGGCGAGTTGGGATCCTCGCAGATCCAGACCCAAGCAGCCTCGAGAGTTCTAACAAAGTCGGCGTACAAAGCAATCGGGCGGTTGTTGAGGAGTGCAAGGTCCAACAGATGCTCTAGAAAGTCAAGAGAACCCTCTTTTCGGGCCAGGAGCGCCTTGGACATGGCGAGATCGATAGTCCTCCAATCCAATAAGTCGGTCCGGGTCAATGCTGCAAGCAATGGCAGACTTAGAAAGGTTGAGCCGGGTTGGTTGCTGAAGACAGCGCGGACGCGATTGTTTAGACCCGGGCCGGAAATCTTCCTAAGTGTTTCCAAAACATGAATCAAGCTCTCGAGCGTTAGGTTATCCTCGAGCTGGGTGAAGATCAGTTGGCCGATTTGCTCAGCAGCATAAATTGCAAACTCTTCCGAGTTTTGCGACGTCTTAATGATGAGCTGCACAAGCGCATCAACAACATCGAGGACTGGATGGGGCCGGGGCAGGCCCAAGAAATGGTCCTCGCGCGCTTCACCGGCGACTCGCAGGAGTTCCTGAAGTAGCTTGTTAACTCGATCAGCCAGACCTCGCACATCCATTTGGAACGCAGGGGTTCGTCCATTGGTCATGTTGTTGGCACCAGCGGCAGCGGCATGGACTGGCGCATACGGTTGCATCTGAGCACTCAAGTGCTGCTGTTGCTGTTGAATGGAGGGCGTCTCGACGGGTGTTGGCAAGTTAGGCAAGGGGTTGAACTGTTCTTGCAACACCTCATTGGCGAGCGACCTGGTCGTATCGGATGCAGAAGGGTTATGCGACGGAGCAGGAATCGATGCGCTCCGAGGCTGCCTGGCAAAATCTTCGTAGATGGCCATTTGCTCAGGGTTCAAGCCACTCATGCTCGGCGACAGCTTGTAGGGGTTTGGAATTGCCATGGCCCATCGGCTGAGATTCGAGTCATAGTAAGGCTCGTTGGATCTCTGGAGTCGATGCCGCCGGCGGGATTCCAGCTCTGGCTCAATCATCTCCTCGATTTCGGGAACGGCTCTTTCCTCGGCCTGCTTTTCGATGATATTGCAGGCTAGATCCAGGTTGGCATTGACGCACATGATGATGGTGCCTTCCGGAAGGCCTTGAGGAAGGTCGTTGGAGAGGTTCCGCATGTAGTTGGTGAAGTTGGCTCGTAGGGGCTCCTTGGAGGTGACGAGAGCCAAACTACCAGCAGTGGCCTTGACCATGTTGACGGCAGAGGTTCGCACGCGGTTCTCATCATTCTCGGTAGCGAAGTCCTTGTGAATCATCTGTTGTGTGGAGATGGCGGCAATAGTGACAGATCGATCCACCACGGGTTGAATGATGTCTTGTAGAGCCCGGCTGAGAGCGTTGCGAACGATTTCGTGAAGTCGGGTGGTGCTGACAACCATCTCGTTAGTCGGGGGGATGGTGATTAATGGCCCGAGGTCAGGAATGGTCGGGGCAATAGCTTGAGGAGACAATCCTGCCCCAACGGCGGAGCCCATGCCGTTAAGAGACAGATTTTCGAAAGCGTCGATTGGTTCTGGGGGTAACACCTCGGTAGGTTCCTCGATAATTGGACGGTTCAAGATCTCGCCGGAAGGCTCGATACTCTTGTGGTCCAGGTTAAGGCCCTTGCAAAGAACCTCAATCTCGAACTTGAGGTTTAGTTTTAGTTCCGCGTGATGGTACAACTCAATGAGCAGATGAATGATATCCATGAGCCAAGGGTTAGGGGGTCGGAAAACTGCCGAGGTAGCACCTTGAGTGAGAACCTTGCAGACAAATGGAATGACCACAATCAGCCTCTTAGTATCATGTGCTTCAATCAGCAGTTGCTTAAAGGCGATGTTCTTGTGCTTGATAGGTCGATCTCGGGCCAGGGTCAGAAGTCCGAGCCAACCACCAAGGTTTTTCAGATGTGTCCGCTCGGTGGAGTTTTGCATTGTAGCCTCTGAGTTTAGCATGCGGGCCACACTGATATAAGTCTCCCGAAGGACTTCAGTCCAGAGAGATTTGTCTTCGAACAGCTTGACCAACTCGAGGTACACGTGATGATAGTTTGGCTGCATCTTAGCGCGTTCTTCAACCAGGTGACAAGCAAACCATTGCTGATGCTTGCGCTCAATGGTCTCGCGAAGTTCCTTGCACATTGACTGTAAAGTTCCCTCAGTGATGTTGTTCAAGACGAATTGAACCTTATCTTGCTCATCCTCATCCGGCTCATCAAACTCAGCGCCTTGTGGGTGAGGATCGGCGTTGATAGAGCTGAACGCAGGGGGTTGTCGATCCCCTGGAGGTGGCTCTTCAGAAGTGCCATTTGTGAATGAATCAGCGGGGAACGCGAGCCCATGAGGCGTCCCGGCGCCGTTGCGACCACGAACAAGCTCCTCCTCATGATCACGAACCACATCCTCCGCCTTCTTATAGGCCTCTGTGCCCTGAAGACCTGGGATTTGCAAAAGTTGCTTGCAAAAGCCAGGCCATTCACGGAATCGTACCAACAGCTGCATTAGGGCCTGCAAGCCGAACTTGTACATGGGATCATCTGGCATGTGGTCCCGAACAGCCTCCAAGATCATTCCAAGCCCAATCTTAAGGGGAAGGTCCGATATCAGCTTGTGGGAGACGATGCCACCGAACAAGACCGCCGTCGTCGCAAGAGCTTCGAGTGGGTAATCGACGTAGTGATTGTATTCGTCGAAAAGTCCGTGGATCATGCAAGCGAAGACATCTTGATCCAAAGGTTCCCTGGAATGTTTGTAACGGTCGAGGACATCGACGATGTTGCGAACCTGGATCTCATCGCTATACATCTTTTTGTAATGCTCCTCCATCTTGCTGTTGGCAGCTGGGGGGAGAGCATTGCCATCTTTGCCGTTGGCATCGACGATGTCATCGTAACCTTCGCCGTAGTTGATTAATCGCGGGTAAGCTGTGATACAGTGTCGTTGGACCAGGATCAAGTCTTGAACGGGGGCTTTAGGCAAGAAGTCTTCGAGAATGGACAATAACGCTGAAACTGTGCGAACTTGAAGGGTCGTGCTCGTCTTGACAGGTGGTTGGCCGTCGGCAGGAGATCGCTGGAACTGGATCTCCAGATTTGCTTTGATCATCAAGAACTGCAGGAGGGTACGTGAGATCTCGCTACTCCGATCAGCATTGAACCGAGCCCATTTGGTGAGGTCCAGGTATCCTTCCGCATGGGCCAGAGCAGCGAGGTCGATGCCAAACCCATTTGGCAGATACACAAGTCCATCCAGCCAGTTATGCTTCAGTGCGTGCTCGAAGACGAGAGGAAGGTCAACAGGCTTGATTGCATGGGCGTCGATCAGCCGCTGGGTCACCCACTCCTTGTCCTTCTTCCAGAGGCTATCTAGAACGAAGTCGTATTCCGGCGATCGCTTGTAGAGGAAGTTCTCAAAGAGGGAGTTAAGGGTATCGACGGCCATCGTGGCCCATGACTGTCGGGGAACCTCAAAGGCGGACACGAGAAAAATGTCGAGATTGGGCACCACGACTTCCTGGAATAATCGCTTCGCTTCGACGCTTTGTGATGCATGCACTGAGCTGAGTGCAACGTTGAAGATTGAGGAAAGTGCAGCGACGGAAACTAAGGGATGCTTGACTGCCACTGTAGCTCGCTCGCGGACGTTGGGGGGTGAGTTGGTATAGTCATCGAGGGTGATGCTTCGGACTAGCCCAGGAATCGTGGTCGCATCCAGCTGTTCAGGAGTTAGTGAAGCGTAAGCGCTGACATAGGATAGCTGCGCTTCGGGTTCAGCCCAGGCCCCTCCCCAAAGTCGCTGAATATCCAGCCCACACTTGGGATCCTGGGCCACAGGCAGTAACGCGTTGTAGAGACGCAGGAATTGCTGAGAGGAGATACGAGCTGAGGCCTGGTCGAAGAAAGCAACTACTTCGACCCAATCAAAGGACTTGGTGACAACTCGTCGGAGAGCAGTCACCAAGACGCTGGGGTCATGTCGTGGTGTTTGGCTGATGGTAGCGAACGTCAGAGCCGCAGACGCTTGATCCGGAGTAAGCTGGAGACTGGTTGGGCGGTTTTGAAGATACGAGACGCAAGTATCCTCATCTCTGGTGAAGTCCGCACCAATCTTCTGGATGTAGCGTGCCAGCGCGTTGGAAGGTCGCTCTGAAACCACGCGACCAAGATCGAGAGCTGCGAGAACCTCAGACGGAGGCGCTAGATCCATGCTGATATATCGCTTCGCCACATAGCCCTCAAGATCGCGTCTGGATGAAGCGTTGAAGCTGGGAGGATGATGTTGTATGAATCGATCGACGATGAGGGCGACGAAAGCGGGGCTTAAATCGGCGTGTGCTTCGATCTCGGGACGCGAGATAATATCCACAAATGTTGGGAAGTTCGTCGATAGAATGGCGTCGGCTTTGGAAGCCAAGGTTAGTTTGGTCAACCGGGAGTATTCGTGTTGCTCACCTTTGGTCTTGAGATCTCCCCTGGAACCAATCTTGAACGCCAGAGCCAGTAGTGTCTTTTCCAGCGCGTCAAGTTTGAAGTGCTCCATGAAGGTGGAGAGATCGAAATCGCGAAAGATGTCCTCGGTAGCAGTCTCTATCGACTCGGCGATCTTGCTTGCTTGTTCGGCGTCATGCGCAATCTTTCGCATCTCGCTCACGAGTATGTGGTAGTTTCCCGGATTCGAGACAGGCCGGTTAAGGCCAGGGAATATCTGTGGCGCATTTCCGGCCACCAGCCGGGTGAAATATTTAGAGAAGACTTCCATGCCGTGTTCATCGATGAGCTAAGCGCGGAAGCATGGTCAGCGGCATTAGGGGAGACGCGGGAGCGAGGGGGATAGCTCACCTTCTTCAATTGGTCAACCTGTAATTCCCACTTGGCGCGGTCCTTGTCCTCTTTGATGGTACTCAGTAGGAGATAGACCTGGGCCACGACGATCTTGGTCAGCGAGTTGGTGCCCGTCGGACTGCTGGCGCTGGGGCTCGCGCCAGCACTGAGGATGGCAGCCTGCGATGGGTGGGGTGAATGACTCGATCCCGTCTGAAGTGTCTGCGCAGGATTGGGCGAAAATGATCCCGCTCGAGGTGGTGGGACCATGGAGGTGTATTGGCGGCGGTGGAGGGTGGATGATGGAGAGCCTGCCCTTGGAGTCGTGGCAGGCCGGAGCGCTCACGAAGCGAGCGAGCGGATGGTGTTGTAGGAAGGGAATTCGGTGGAGAGTTCCTACATGGAGGAGCGGCGGAGGAGAAGCACCGGTCGGGGGTCGAGAGGGAGAGCTCGAGAGTGCGCAACCGTGCAAAAGGGAGCCGTGAACAAGGGACGAGGCGAGACTGACTCGGCGCTGAGGGGGAGAGGGGAGAGCGGTACGCGGGTGACAGGTGTCCAGCTCTCGTCGTCGGGGGCTGAGCGCCGGGAACGCAGCGTATTAGAAGCTTGGGGGAGCGATGTGGCGGTGCGGCGTCGGTCGACAAAGAGTCCTGGAGCGGTAGGGCGTGCGTGATGGAAATCTGAGTAGTGATATCTCGTCAAGCGTCCACTGGTGGTGTGGAAGTTGGGTTGAGGATAAGGTATGAAAATGACCATGCACCGGAGCGCGGTAAATTCCGGTCCGTCAAAGTCGGGGTCGCACTGCGTCTGCAGTAGCCCGGATCACGTGTTCAAAGGGTGTTTCTGTTGTCCCGTCAACGGCTACAAACAATGGCATGTCCCTGGCTAGTGGATGTCGGGGCAATATCACTGTCCTTCCACGCTGCTTCAACGGTGCACCAAGCCTTTTGGTTACTCAATCTGAAGTCTGAATAGGGCGCAACATAGGCTGGTTCCTTTTCTATCCCGACGACACTATTGTTTGCCCTACGCACATTTTTCCAGTTTGCTCTATTGTTTTCAGTCACCATGCCTGCGTCAACGGCGGAGCCCCCAGCCGTTGCGCTGTCCTGTGAGCAAGCTGCCGCTTTGTTTGTCCACGTCGCGGTCGCTAACATATTCGTGTTTCCTAGTCGCAAACAACTTTTGGGGCAAGGACGATGCGGGAGTTGGTCCTATGCTCGCCCGTCTGGCCGGGGCCAAGCAGACTTGCGATGAACTAAGGGTCTTCTATGGCGGTGTGTGGCCCTATGATGTTGCCTCCAGCTCCGGTTCCAACACTGACTTGCATTATCTGTACAGCACGAGCGTCGATCGAAGACGAATATGCCCGAAAGCTGATGAATCTGTCGCGGAAGCCATTGGGAACCAACGAATCAGGTACTTTGAAGACGTCACTGGATACCGTTCGAGGCGAGGTCGAGCAGATGGCCAAACAACACCAGAACATAGCAGCCCAGATGAAGACAGAGTTGGAGGAACCTCTAGCTGCCTTTGCGGGCGGCATGAAAGAGCGACGCAAGATTGTACAAAACACTGTGGAGAAACTATTGAAGGTCAAGATGCAGCAAACGCAGCACGTCAACAAGGTTGGTTCCATTGCTGCTTGTCATGAGCTCTCACGCAATCACTAACTCTACCCAAGACGCGAGACAAATACGAGCAAGAGTGTCTGAAGATCAAGGGCTATCTGGCTCAGGGTCACATGGTCATGGGCCAGGAAGAGCGACGTAACAAGGCGAAGCTGGAGAAGACACAGATCAGCCTCGCAACCTCAAACACTGAATACGAAAGTGCCGTCCAGGCCTTGGAAGATACCACAGCCAGGTGGAACAGAGAGTGGAAGGCAGCTGCCGACAAGTTCCAGGATTTGGAAGAGGAGCGTCTTGACTTTAGCAAAAGCAGTCTGTGGACCTTTGCCAACATTGCGTCCACGGTGTGTGTCAGCGACGACTCCTCATGCGAGAAGATCCGACTATCCTTGGAGACGATGGATGTCGAGAAGGACATCATAACATTCATTACCGACCGTGGCACGGGACAGGAAATTCCTGATGCACCCAAATACATCAACTTCTGTCGTGGCGACATCAACGACAGCCAGTCTGAGGCTTCAGAGGACGACAATTACTCTGTGGCCCAGTTCCCTCGCAGCATAAATCCGGCTTTCAGATCATCTTCGCCCCAGCCGTCGACCTTTGAATCACATCACGACCCAGACTCTGCTCTGGCTCAAAACTTGGCGCATAGAGAGCCTGGTCCACCTGGCCGACGAGAGCCAACTCTCGCTCCCCAAAAGACCATTCAGCCACCTCCAGATGAGCAGCTTTTGCCCCTCCGAGAGAAGCACCAGCAACCTCCGCAACAATTTCAACAACACCCCGAAGACCAGCTGCAGCCGTTCCAGAAACATCGAGAACCTCCTAAGCAGTTCCAGCAGCCACTGAAGCAGTTCCAACAACCTGCCCAACAGCTCCAGCAACCTCCTGATGAGCAGCTCCAGCCGTTCCAAAAACACCGGGAACCCCCCCTGCAGTTTCAGCAACCTCTGAAGCAGTTCCAGCAACCCCTTCAACAGCTCCAGCAGCAACCCCCGCAGCAGTCTCTCCAGCAGCAGCCTCCACAGCAGTCTCTCCAGCAACGGCATTACGCAGGACACCAGCAGGCGACCCAACCGCTGGCGCAGCCCATGAGACAGTCGCTGGAGATGAGGAGATCTACCGAGGACCAGTACCATCGAAACCAAGCCCCGACACAGCTGAAAGGCTATGACGTTAACCAGCATGGTCCTGTTGCCGCAGTTCCACACGACCCGTACCCCATGGACGGTATGACAATGCTGTGCCGCACCGGACCCCCTGGGCCTCATTCCGATAGAAGCTCCCAGCTTACTTCTGCTCGACCGTCGAGCAGGGATTCTCACAGTGACTACTCCAACCCGACATCGTTCTCTAGTCAGGAGCCTCCTAGTGGAAAGACTTCACCTGTGAAGCAGCCGTCTTCGCCCGTTAAACAGACAATCCCCGTCCAACAACCCTCCCCTGTCAAGCCGGCTTCTCCTGTCAAACAAGACACAACTCCCCTCCCAAGTCCAACAAAGCCCCTTGCAAGGAAGAAGAGCGGCGGCTTCTTGAAAAACCACACCCCGTTGTTCAGACGCAAGAGCCAGAAGGAGATCCAGTCCTCGAGCCAGTCCAATAGGAACACATGGCATGCGGCTAGCTCGCGGAACAATGCCAGCCCCGTCCGCAAGCCGCAGCTGTACAACCAAGAACCCCCTGCGGTTCTGACACAGCAGCGTACTCAAAGTCCCGAGCCCATTGATGCCAATGCTAGCCTCGCACTGGGTGTTGGTCAGAACGTATTCCCGGTGTCCAACCCAGACGAGAACAAGCGCCCTGGTGCTACTCCTGCCAAGCCAGCCGAGGAGATGGATCCTATTGCCCTTGCTCTCGCAGAAATCAAGGGTGTGACCCTTGGGAAGCAGTCATCCGTCCGAATGTCCGCGGACCATTACCACGGCATTTCCACACCTGCCCCTGGCTCCGAGGCAAGCATGTCTCGATCGGTGCCAGTTCCTGGAAACCAAGAAAAGGCATCCGTCAAGAGGGGAACACCACCTCCTTCGTACCACACACAAACTCAGGTGTCGAGACTGGGCGTACCCCCTCCCGCTTGTACTTCTAAGGCCATGAAGGAAGCCACCAAGAAGGCCACTACTCAGACGCGAAGTATCTTCGGAGATGCTGGGCGGCCCGGTTCTGGTGGCTACAACGCAGCTCCCTCGCGACCCACGACTCGAGGAACTGACGTGAGCCGAGACTCTGGAAGCTATAACGGAGCTCCATCGCGATCGGGCACACGAGCAACCGAGATGAACCGAGATTCTGGAAGTTATAGCGCGGCACCATCACGGTCGGGCACACGAGCAACTGAGATGAGTCGGGGTGACAGGGGAGAATACAGCGCGCCTCCGATGACCCGCTCAGGCACCAGAGGAACTGACATGGCCTCTCCCACCACACGGCCGGGCACACGGGGCTCCGATATGTCACGGGGATCTGGAGTTTATGGAGCTTCCCCAGTCTCGAGGCCAGGGACTCGAGGCACTGACATGCCTCGGGCAACTTCTCCAGCACCAATGCGGAGTGCCTCTCCCCAGCCGCCTCGAAACGACTCTTCTCGAATGAGCTATCGATCAGCATCGCCAAACCCACCCTTCCAGGGCAGCGTTCGCAGCCCATCTCAGATGAGCTCTCCTCAGAAGCGTGGCTCTGGCCAAGGATACTTCCAACAGGCATCACCACATGAGGCCAGTCGCGCGCCGTCCCCTGCGGGATACAGAGACTATAACCGACCGCAGAGTAGCTATGGCGGAAGTGAGATGGCTGTTGCGCTTTCTGCTTCTGGTGGTGACGACGGATATGGCTCACAGAGGAGTCGCGGCAGCCGTCCAGAGTCCCAGGCCATGGGGCTCTACGATGGTGGAGGCTCGCGTCAACGAAGCAAGAGTGTGGCCGATCCTTCTCGACTATATACCAGCGATGGCAGGCCAATTCTGCACTATGGTGAGTCTCTTATAATGATGTTACGGCAACTGATATGATCATCGCTAACAATCTCTTCTACAGCACGCGCATTGTATGTGTACCAAGCGGCCATCCCCGAAGAGTTGGGCTTTGCCAAAGGGGATTACTTGGCGGTGCTCCGACACCAGGATGATGGATGGTGGGAGGCCGAGGTCCACGGCGCGAATGGACGTATCGGGCTGGTCCCAAGCAACTATCTCCAGCCATGCTGATCTCATTGACTTGGGCGGCTGGAAGACTCGCTAACATACCTACTGATTTTGATTGATTGATGTATTTGATTCACGGCCTGCCAATACCGGTCACTTTCGATTGCTTGTTGGTATGGAGCTTGGGAGGCTTACACTTTGCGTGTACATGCCGTGTTACGACTTTGAATCTTCTTCTATCTTGGGCGTTCTTTGTCTTTAGCAATTATGCTTTTCAGATGCCATTCATTCTACGAGCAATAGGGAAACACATATTATTTCTTTTTTTATCCGAGATTTGTAAAGACGTTTCTGAATTTGCGAAATTTGCCTGTGACCTTATGCTACTTAATAAGGTGCCTTATTTATCGAGACGGGACGGGACGGTACGTACCGCGCATGCGCTGGGAGCTATGACGTCTTGAGCTGCTGGTGAGCTCCAGCATTAAGACAGGACGTCTCATTCACATGCCATTGGACTTCTTCCTGCCATCATTCCACGACCCCAACATACACGCGACTCGCGTCAACAGACGTGTTCTGCTCGCCATGGTAATAATACTCCAGGCTTCTTGCAATACTGCAACTACTAACAGAAATCTCATACAGGATACTTTACAGGAGACTGCTCGTCTCGTGACATCGAAGCCCGTCCAGCGGGTTGTGGTCAACACTGTTCTTCTCGTGTCCAGCGCTGCCACCCTTCTTGGCCTGGCGGGAATTGCATCCGCCTTGTTCTTCCAGAACTTCCTCCCGCACCAAGTTGTTACGACGCCTGTGCACCTGCAATATGGGTATGAATGTCGCTGTTTGGTGTACGCCGTGGTTGATTCAACTGATTTTTGGGTGTAGTTCGGGCGTCAACCCTTACGGCATTGCGTCAATCGCCACGCCGCAGATGAAGTCGCAGCAGGAATACGATATATCCTTGACCCTCTCCATGCCGCGATCGGTTCCGAACCTCGACCGAGGTAATTTCATGGTCAGCCTGCACCTTCTCGACGCAACCGCCGACGGGCGACTTGATACGAGCGCCCAGCTCCATGCTGCCGAGCGCGTAGGCTTTGGAGAGACAACGATTCTCTTCAGCTCCCGCAGGCCGGCTCTTATGCCATACATCGACCCCCTCGTCTCGGTCGCGTCTCGGGTCATGTTTCTCTTCTACCACATGTTCGCACCCGGATCTAGCACAAACGAGATGGTCATACCATTGGCAGAGCGGGTTTGGTTTCCGAAAGGGTCAAAAATCCCGGGTTCTGCCTACGTGGAAGTTGAGGCTGGACAGGCAATTCAGGTCTACCACGCAGCTCTGAGGCTAACGGCCCAACTACGAGGGCTTCGTTGGCTGATGGTGCACTACCGTATCTCCACGTACCTCACGTTTACGTTTCTGTTTTGGATTTGCGAGCTCGTCTTCATGGGCATTGCCTGGGGCATATGGAGTGCGACTACTGGATCGGCACCTGGAGACGCCGATGGTAAAACACAGAGGTTAGAGGGAGCCTGGCGACAATCCATCAAAGACGAAGATACCGAGGAAGGTGGAGAAGCAGGAGAGGAAGACCGCCCTGAAACGTTTCCTACATATGGGAAGCAACCACCTCTCAAGTACGAGCCAGAAACGAAGCATGAGGGATCTGAAGAGCCGCCGTTATCAGAGCTCCCGAGGGTTGGCGCCGAGGCGGATGACGAGGACGAGGATGGGGACGAGGATGGGGACGAGGATGATGAGGCAGGCGAGGATGACGATGACATAGAGAGAAAAGACTCCGGGCTGGGTACGAGCTTCAGCGAAGAAGGCAGCACAAGGATCCGCAGGAGGGCATCGCGGAACGTGGAGGAATGGTAGAATTGGATATGAGGATGTGATAGTAGGTGCCTTGTGGTAGGTTCGGTGGGATGGGATGGGATATGATTGATGAATGATAGATGGATGGATGGGCTGTATTGATAGATACCCGAAGAGATAAGTGTTACTAGCAGTACTCGGAAGTGTTTTGACGTTGCCTGGGCGTTACCATGGGAATTTGGTTTGGTGTTGCATTGTGCAGCGATGCACTTAGTTTCCCTCCCGAGGTGTCTGCATCTCACTATGACGCTTTGATTGAGATGATCTGGAAGCTTACCTCCAACTTGGACAGTACAGTACAATACAGTACAGTAGATCATGAATATTTTGGAGCGGCCAACAGAGATGTGACTGATTCAAGGTAGCATTGCGACCTGTGACCTGTGCCACATGCGTTGTCGTCTACACTAAAGGCGGGCGCGTGGACCGTGGTAAATGTTGTCTCCTTAGGTCTCAGGATAGTCTAAGGTAAGGTACCTCCGAAAACCAGGAGGCGTGAGGCTCTTTGTGCTGGCTGGCTGGGCCGACGAAAAGTCACGGGGAGTTCACCGCCCACGCGGGCTACTCCAACGTCAAACTCCCTAAAAGTACCTACAAAGCAACTAAATGAATGGAGCAAGCAGACGTGCCCCGCCTGCAGCAGCCCGGTGCTAACTACATAACCCCTCACCGATTGCGAATGGGAACGTGCTGGGCTGGCGGAAAACTTATGTCCCCCCCCCCTCATGATCAGGGCGGCTGCTGTTGGGTGGGCTGCGGTTGTTTGCCCATTGTGAGGGATTGTTTACTCACTCACTCACTCACTCACTCACTCACTCACTCACTCACTTCTATAAGTAATAACTCTCGCCTGCAACTGGACGAAAGAACACTTGCACTGTACCGTAATTTGACAGTCGGTGGCCACTGATTTTCTTGTTCCGTCCGCTGTCACCCACCGCCGCCTCAGTGACAGTGACCGCCCACTGGGGACATCCCAGCAACCGCCCAGGATTCAACTTTGACTCCACCAGACTTCCCATCGTCCCGCGACACAACCGCAACTTATTACCTTGCCGTTGAACCTCAATCCTTTTCCGTGCTTCGTCTCTCCCGCGCGCGCCCTCTCTCTCTTCCTTTCTTTCCCTCTCGCTCTCTCTCTCGCCCAACCCATCTTCTGCTCAACTTCCCACCGACAACTCGCACCGCGGCGTACCTCCTTCTTACCTCACTTCACCTCACCTCACCGCACCCGCACCGCACCGCACCGCACCGCACCGCACCGCAAGCGACGACGACCGCCACGAAGTCTCCCCCCCTGGCATCCTCTGGCCGCTCTCATTTGGCTTAGGCCGTCGTCCGTCGCCCGTTGCCAAATCGCCCTCGTCGCCCACCACCCCGCCGCCGTCGTTACCCGACCCGAAAGGCATGGCTACTAGCAGCTGAGCGTCGGTGCGTTGTTCCCTACTAGGTACCCAAGTTACCTGCTAGCTAGCAATCTGCCGCCTTGCCCGCCCCCACAGTGCACCACCGCCTAGGCCTGGCTGGCTTTCCTTCGTCGTCTCCCCTCGAACGAACGCCAACTTTCCGCTTCCCGACGATCACGAGCCCTCCGAACGCCCACCCTCAACTCTCCGACTCCGACTCTCCGACTTGCTCTTTGTCTCTGCGAACGAGGAGCGAGTCACAGCCCCAACCCCAACGTCAGCTTCCGCCTGTCTAGCCTTGCTTGCTTTGCTCTTCTCCCCCCGGATCCTCGCCCACCTCATCTCGCCACGATGCCCTGCTTCAAGGGCGTTGCGGTCAGCATCCATGCAAATGGGGCCCCGCTGCCCGAGCACGGCATGCAGAAGCAGGCTCGTCTCTCGCGAATCAGCACCTACATCCCGGTGCCGCAGCCTCAGTTGAGCACCGACTCCAACAAGCCCGAGCCTGCCAAGTTTGCCATCTCCATCACCCTCCTCACCCCGGGACTGCCCATCCCCTACTCTACCCCAAAGCCCAGCGATGCAAACCCCTACCCGAAGCCTCAGTTCGTCGGTGGCATCCATCCCGGCTCCAACGCCGATCGCGGCAAGTTTTCTGGCGTCGTGAACCCCTACATTCCCATGACAAACTCCGACAACGAGACCATTGCCGCCTACATCTACTTCGACGGCCGAGCTAAGGAAGAGGTCGCTACCCTGCTGCGACCAGGCGAGGAGACTTGGGTCAACAGCCGCTGGGTCCAGATTCCCGATGCCGAGGGCGGCGGGCTTGCTGAACGCGAGTTCCTCTTCCGCGAGGTCGGCCTCGAGCGTTGGCTAAACGGCCTTGACCTGCAGGGACACGACGCGGCCGAGAAGCTGGAGAAGCGCCGCCAAAAGTTCGAGAAGCGCCGCCGGCGACAAAAGGCCCTCGAAGGGAATGCCAGCGTCGATGTGGAGGAGGGGTCCAAGTCCCAGAGGGATACCCTGCGCTATGGTGCCGACGAGAAGACGCCCGTCGAAGCCGTCGGCGATGACTCGGATTCTTGGTCCGACGACGATGACGAGCCACCGGAGGCCACCGGCCAGATCAAGGTCGCCATGTTCCGAGTCCTGGCCTCTGGCGAGATCAAAAAGGGTGAATACTCGCCCCAATTTGATGCGCACGACGGTGACGAGGACGACCTGAACTCCAACAAGGGCAACGGGAACATTGATGCCGACGTCGAACATACTACGAGTTTCGCGAAACCAAAGACTCTGGACCCAAAGACGATCAGCACCCAGACGGTCACGGGAATTGACGGGCCAGATAAGCCGTTTGCCGTCTTTACCTTCTTTTACAGGGGCGAGCGTGAGTAGAATAGAGTATCTATGGAGGCACCGCCCAGCTAACACAAAAACCCAGGACAACTTCAGAAAATCGGCGTCCTGCAGTCATCGAAGAACTCCCAGGCTACCCCTGGCTCGGCCAAGCGACGATCGGGACAGCTCGACTTCTCGAACCTCAACCCCCTGAAGGCTGGTGGGACTGTCGGTTTCTCAACTTTCCGCGACCAAAGCTCCGAGGCGGCGAGACGACGAAAGGCGAGGAAGAAGAGCAACGGAAACATTGCCGAGGACAGTGATGATGATGACGACGACGACAGCGATGCATTGGTCAAAATGGAGGAACCCGATGACAAGGATGTTGATGGGAAGGTTGCCCCTGAGGATATACAATTTCAGGGCGAGCTTGCTGATGGTGTCAACCGCATTCATGTAAGTCTTCATCCGAAGAAAACTCTTGGACTCATGAGCTGATCACCTGGAAACAGCTTAAGAGAGCGCATTCGGCGGATCCCGACAGCAAGTCGACCCCGGAAGGATCGCAAGGACCGGACGTACCCACGCCGCTGGATTCCGTAACAGGGCCATCACTGGGAAGCAATCTGACAAGCACGGGTGGCGCCGATGTCCCCGATTCAGCTTTGGTGGGAAGTCCACTTAAGAAGCAACGGCCAAGCGTCTCTGGGCCATCGAACTATCCAGCGAACTTTTCAGCGACACAGAACCTGAGTGCTGCCTTAGACTCGGTAGTGTCTGGCAGCCCTGTGCCTGCAGTTATCCCTGAAGCAAAACCCGTAGGCGAGACACTAAAACCGATTGTTCACGACGAAGAGGAACTGTAGGGCGAAGAACCGACCATTTAACGCATTGCTTTGCTACTGTTGGATCCGTTGTTCTGATACCGGCAACCACAAAGAAGGCCCTTGGAATGGACAATATTTCGGCAAGGCGGGGGTTCTACGACGACGAGGGTTGTCGACATGATAAACGGCTTGACCGATATGGACAGACTTGGTATAGATCTGGATGACGAGAGACTTGGGCCATTTTTGCCAACGAACCCTGTTGAAGTATGGATCCGTTTGACTTGTATATGGCTATCTTTCTCACCATGGCGGCTGAAGCGTCGGAAGCGTCGAGGCGTTGGCAGAAGAAAAAAAAGAAAAGAATAATGAATTTATTGTACTGGAAGGCTTCGGCAATAGGTGCTGGTAACAAGATGGTTTTGTGCCGTGAGGCAATGGACACTAGAGGCTAGAGAACCATAGCAAGTAGTTAAACTCTTGTTTTGGCCACGGTTTTGAGTTGCTTGGTCCATATCGTGGAGGCTGGCCGTTTGATGTGTAGGAAACCGAGGCATCAAGAAGTGAGAGCAGGACGATGCTCGTTAAACAATAATCCAGTATTAACAAACTTGCCAAGACCTGCGTAGCGTAGCAGTTTTATCAAGAGACCACTATTAATGAACCACCGGCAAATAACTTACGTATAAGTTGACGAATACTTGTCGACTTCCCCGCGTGCAACGCAAGCCCGCATGCATGTTACGCACAGCAATTTCGACTCATCTGACCAGCCAACTGCCTAATGTACCAACGTAACCATGCGCGTGATTCCGCCTGCACGAAGAAGTTGCAGTAGAATCACCCGATGCCCCGATGCCCCGATAAGGCTTGCTTGCATCCAAAAAGGTGGCCAGGATCCCCAACGTTCTGTCTCAAATCGGCAGGCCGTTTGCCATAGTTACGCCAAATCCCGAAGCCGTTGTTGCCTGGCTGCTTACGTGCCCCCCCTCTTGGCTTTCAGTTGGGCAGAGGAGGGTTATTGCGGCGGTAAGTCGGTGCAAATTGACCTCCGAGACAATCCATGACGGCATCGGGAGGGTAAGAGTTGCATGGGTGGTAGATGATCGAGCTGAATTAACTGGTTATATAGTAGAAATACATCTCCCACAAGTAGCAGTTGCTCTCGCGACAAAGACGTGGTTGGAACTGGTTTTGTAGCAATGGGAGAGTATATACAACCCGAAGATGATGGGAATCCGTTAACGGAGGAGTTTGGCAAGTTTGCAAAGGAGACGCTGGAAGATTGGAAAGTCCCAGGCGTTTCAATCGCCGTGATTGACGGCGAGGACGTCTTCACCAAGGTGCACCTCTCCCTCAACACCACAATAGCCGTGACCATCATCTTGAGAGAGGCCTCGCTGATCACGAACACCAAAACAGAGCTACGGCATCGCGACATTCCCCGACACGCGCGCAACGCCCGAAACCCTCTACTACGGCGCATCAACCACCAAGGCCTTTGTCAACGCCGCGCTCGCCCACCTCATCGACACCAAGGCGTACCCGGCGCTGGCCAAGGGCTGGGCCACGCCCATCGCGTCCATCATCCGCGACGACTTCGTCCTCGGCGACGCCTGGGCCACCGAGCACCTCACCCTCGAGGACGCCGCCTGCCATCGCACGGGGTTCCCGCGGCACGATGGCAGCATGACGCGGTTCGTCGACGACGACGATGGCGATGTTGTGGGTGACGACGGGAAGAAGAAGCGGTACGCTACCGTCCGCGACGTGGTGCGCAACCTGCGCAACCTGCCCATGAACGGAGAGGAGCCTCGCGTCAAGTTCCAGTACTGCAACTTGATGTACCTGGTGCTCTCGCACGTCGTCGAGACGCTCACGGGCAAGTGGCTCGGCGACGTGCTGCGCGAGCTCATCTGGGAGCCGCTCGGCATGTCGTCGACGTACTTCTCCCTAGACGCCGCGCAGGCGGCCCCGGAACATCTGGCCACGGGCTACTACTGGGACGACAAGGAGGAGAAGCACGGGGAGGCGCCGTTCATGTCCGTGATGGAGCTCAGCGGCGCGGGTGGCATCATCTCCACGGCGGCCGACTACGCCAAGTGGGTGAAGTGTCTGCTGCACGAGGCCGCGCCCTTCTCGGCGGCGGTGCACCGGGAGATCCGGACGCCGCGCATCGTGGCCGGGATGCCGGAGCTGGGCAAGGACGTCACCATGTACGGCCTCGGGTGGCAGCGGGCGCTGTACCGGGGCCACCTCATGTACACGCACTCGGGAGGGGTGGACTGCTTCGGCACGCAGGTGTACTGGTTCCCCGATGCCAAGTTTGGCGTCGTGGCGTTTGCGAATACCAGCGCGACGTCCAATGCCGTCGAAGATGTCCTGGTGTACAGATTGGTGCATGAGAAGCTGGGAATCGCTCCAGACGACCAAGTTGACGTGGGCGCAAAGTAGGTCACGCGCTGATACGATATAAGGGAACAAATGACGGACGGGCTGACACGATGTGCAGGTGGCTTGAAATAGTTGATAAACTAACCGAGGACTATAATAAGGGGGTTGAAAACATCTATCCCAACAGGCCTGACCCGCCTCTGCCCTCCCCGCTGAGCGCCAAAGACCTCGCAGGCACATACTACGACCCGGGTTACAAGGGCCTGACGCTACGTGTCGAGGCCAACCCAGAGAACTTAGAGAAGGAGACACTGGCCTGCGATCGTCACGACGGCACATGGAAGTTCTCGATGCGTTTTCACCATGTCACTGGGAACTGGTGGCTCCTAGTCATGGAGCAGGACGTAAAGAACCCCCCCAAGTTCATGCAACAGTGGGAGAGGGTCGAGTTCAAGATCGGGCCTGATGGGAAGGCTGCTGCGTTTGCCATCGGGTGGTATGATCGTATGGGAACCCAGTACGAGAGCACCATTGAGTTTAAAAGGGTCGACTCGTAGACATGCTGATCTAGACTGATTGCTGAGTTAGCAACGAATTCTCATGAATGAGCCCTGGAATCATGAAAGAGGAAGTATGAGGAATGTGTCAGACGATAAAGCTTGGTAAAATTGATATCAACATTGTGATTCAGTTGGCCGTTCTTATAAGCGATTGTCATCATGTTGATGGAGGTAGATCGTGATTGGCTTGTGGGGGACAAAGCGGAAAAGCAACATCGGCAATGGCAACGTACCTTACTGGGAGTGTGTAACTTGGCTGAGCTGGCGTTGAACCGCGCCTGACTGATATCACGACCGGCACATCAGCCGAGTCAGGCGCGAAGACATCACAGCCCAGTGCAGCTCAGCCCAACACCGCTTGACGTTGGGCTCAACTTGAAACGAGGCTTTGGTTGAGGGTTGGTTGGTAGGTCGTAGAGAGAAAGTTTTCCGGAGCTCGCGTTTTATTCAAACCAGGCCGTCGGGCGGGTGGGTACCTGGGTACCCGACCTGACCTTAAGGGGTAATATCGGGCTAAGCAAGCTCCATCCCGCCATTTATGCCTCTAGCGGGCCGCACTGTGCCGCCTCGTTTCCACGGCACCCGTCTCCCTTGTGGCTGCCGCCCGCCCAGTTCATTCAGTTCACAGAGCGAGGCCTACCAGGCTAACCCCGCCGGCGTGCCGTTTGTGCCTAATCTGCACTGTGCCCCCCTCAACCCCACCATCCATCTCCTCTGTCTTTGCTGTGCTCTTCTCCCCCTCGAACAGACTTTGCGACAACCCACGACAAAGGCTCCTCCCGACATCTCCCAACCTCCTCCTCTTCAAACAACACCCTCGCAGTCCACCCGTGTCGGCACATATCTTCAAGATGGGCGGTATGTTCACAGCTCTTCGTCCTCCACGCCTCCGACCACCAAACTAACCGCGCACCATGTAGATTTCCAAACTGTCGCGAGTACGTTTGGCTAGCCGATTCCCCCACCGCTTCCAATGCCCGAGACGCTGATATTGACATACGTGCGAACAGCTCAGTTCATTGAGTTGTATTACAACCAGTTCGATTCCGATCGCAAGGCCCTCGCCGGCCTCTATGTAAGTCGTGTCACCCGCCACTCGACGGCAACTCCACAACACGGGCGAGCATGACGACTGACAATCCCAAAGCGCGAGAACTCCATGCTCACCTTCGAGTCTGCCTCCGTTCTCGGCGCCAACGCCATCACTGAGAAGTTGACGGTACGCATACCCTCTCGCTCCAGTCACCCTGCAAGAAATCGCCATGCTGACCATGTTTCCACCACAGTCTCTCCCCTTCGAGAAGGTCAAGCACCAGGTCGCGACCCTCGATGCCCAACCCTCGAACGAGCAGGGTGGAATCATCATCCTAATCACCGGCCAGCTCTTGGTACGATGATCCCACAAGCCATCGTTTTCTTGTCCCGACCCTTGGATAACTAACAATCCCTTCCAGGTCGATGAGGAGCAGCGCCCCATGAACTTCAGCCAGTCTTTCCAGCTGACCCGCGACGCCTCGGGCCAGTACTTTGTCTTCAACGACATCTTCAAGCTCATCTTTGGTTAAACATCACATGATAGAGAAGGATATGCGGAGGAGTTATGACATTCCATGTGGGGGATTTTCAGCGCAATGGCCAGACAACTTGAAGATCTGATGAATTTTAGAGCACAGAGCTTGGGAAAACAGGGAGGAGGTGCAAGTTTGGTCTGACTATGAACCGCCTTCTATGCTTGCTCTTCAATGAACCCGATCAAACGGATATCCCAACACCAGCTTCAGGCATATCAGTCGCCGTGATTTCAGAGTCGGTAATACGACACGGTTCCATGGGAATGCCGGATGCCGTGAAGTAAATCAACCTCGAAGGAAGACTGGGCTCTTCGTTCGCGACCGACCTCATCCAGTCACGTAGTCATGGCTGTCGACAGGCCAATGAGATGCCAGGCAGATTGTCCATAACTATAACAGTCCGATCTATAACCCCAGTGTGCTAGTATCATACCAGACTTACTTTGACACTCGGGTCTGCGCACATACGGACACTCAGGTCAATCGATTGCGCGTAGTATACATCTCACGTAACGTCACAAGGGAAATTGTCATATGTGCGAGTCACAGAATTTAGAGGTCTGCAGACATCACAACGTCGTTCCCTGGCTTCTTTGCCATGGATAGAGACGGACTCCTGGGAAGCGCGGCTAAGAAACAGCCCCCTATCAAAACAAGATACTCCAGGCCAGGCCTGAGCCTCAATAGCAGAGCATGACATGATAAGAGCATTTTTTGGGGTTGTAAATGGCAGAGGTTCCTCGGTGAGAATTGCTTTTGGACTATTAAGCTATCGGGAGTCCTCGAATACAAGCCGACTTCAGCTGCCCGAGAAAACCTACAAAGCGCACGGGTCAATGGGAACAGTTATGGTCCAAATTTTACAAATTCATTGTCACATATCCTGCATAGCTTCAAGAGCAAGCTCATCGTCTATTGTGGAAGGGTCGGACCCAGACCCCACAGATCACTGCGATGGGGGACGGGAAAAATGTAACCCGAGAAAAATTCATTCGTTTTCCATGCCCTGAACCGTGCAACACCGTTGATCCCTTAATCGCAATGCATTGTGAGGGGTATTAGACAGCTTAGATCTTGGTAGCAGCCTCCAGAGCCTTCTGCTTCTTCTCAATTCGCTTCACGGCCTTGGGGCCCATGATGCCACCACCCCACTGTCGGCGAGCCTGGTCGTGGGACTCCATGTAACCATCCTTGATGGCAGAGACGAGCTTGGAGAGCTCAGTCTTGTCCTCGGAGCGGACCTCGGTGAAGGCGAGGACAGCAGCGGTCTGAGAGCGACGTTAGCAACAGTGAAAGAACCAGATTGGTACTGGGAGATGCGTACCTTCTTGTGAACAACCGTTCCGAGACGGGCCTTGCCCTTCACGATGGCGTAGGGGACACCCATCTTCTTGCACAGAGAGGGAAGGAAGACAACGAGCTCAATGGGCTCGACATCGTTGGGGATAAGGACGAGAGAAGCCTTCTTGTTCTCGATGAGGCCGACAACGTGGTTGAGACCGTACTTGACAGTGTAGGGCTTCTTGGAGACATCCTCCTTCTTCTTGCCCTCCTTCACGGCGGTAGCCTCCTGGAGGAGACGCTCCTTCTTCTCGGCCTTGGTCTCAGGGCGGTACTTGTTGAGGAGCTTGAAAGCCTGGGCGGCGGTGTTGCGGTCGAGGACGTGCTGGAACTGGGACAGAGCCGGGGGAACCTTCAGGCGCATCTGAAGGATCTTCTTCTGTCGCTGGAGGCGGACATACTCGGGCCACTTCACCATGCGGGAGACATTGCGCTTGGGCTGGATGTCCTGGCCGATACCGAAGTTTCGGGTTCGCTTCTCAATGAGAGGGTTCTTTCGAGCCGTTAGCCAGCTCGATCCGGTGCGGAAGGGAATTGCATGCGCTTACCTTGGGGGCCTTCTTGGAGCCAGCCTTTCCCTGGGGGAATGGGGCGGCGGCGACCTTCTTGCCGGACTTGGGAGGCTGTCATTGAGAAAAGAAGACATCAGCAAGGTGCTCAAGCAAAGTCTTCTCTGAACTCTAGTGAGAGCAGGCAGTGGCATTTCTGCGCACGCCGCATCTCCAGCCAAGTCTTCACCTGGTCCGATGAGGGACGCAGGCGGAATACCGACAGGTCGCAAGCGACACTGCGGCTCAATTACGCGAAAGCGCTTTTGACTCCCAAACTGTGGCCATTAGAGTCGAGGTGGTTTTGCACTTACCATCTTGATCTTTGGGTGAGTGCTCGTGGGTTGAAGAGCAAAGTCCGTGATGCGGTTGTGGAAGGGTGACGAAGAAACTAAGAAAAAAGGCAAGAAAGTGAACGATTTTCGGTGGTGAACGAAAATTAGGGCTTCCTGTGGGCCACCAATCCAATTGCCCCACAACTCCCAGTTACCGACACGGAAGGAGGGGCTTGCTATGTGGCGGCCTGATCTCACGTGACTGCGCCTCTTTCACAGTGTGCTTGCACAGTGCCTTTTTCTCGACCGGCGGACTCATCGAGGCTCGACATGAGTAATGGAGTAGTCGAGTTTGCAAACAGCCTTTGTAAATCAGACATCAGACTCTTTGATATTGCACCTGTTCCAGCAGCCAGCCGTTCCTCAAACTTCTGGGGTCGGGAAGTTTCAACTTTTCTCGAAGTGATGATTACCGACGACTCCTCGCTGTCTTGACTTTAACGACAAGGGTCCCGCGGTTCCTCGCCCAACTGTTTTCTTCAAGATGCCGCCTACATCATGCATCCGGTGTCAGAATAACAGAGCCGTTGTGAAGCGACCTAAGAACCACCACAAGCTCTGCCGGGAGTGTTTTATTTCAGTTTTCGAAGATGAGGTCCACCACACCATTATATCTTCCGAGCTCTTCTTCCCTGGCGAAAGGGTGGCTATTGGGGCATCAGGTGGCAAAGACTCAACAGTCCTAGCCTCTGTGATGAAAACTTTGAACGAGCGACACAAGTACGGGCTGAACCTGGTCTTGCTGAGTGTTGACGAAGGAATCAAAGGATATCGAGATGACTCGCTCGAGACCGTGAAGCGAAACGCCATCCAATACGACATGCCGCTTGAGATCGTCGGCTATGATCAGCTTTACGGATGGACGATGGACCAGGTTGTCGAGACGATCGGCAAGAAAGGAAACTGCACTTACTGCGGTGTGTTTCGACGGCAGGCCCTGGATCGCGGGGCAAAGCAGCTGGGCATCAAACATGTTGTGACCGGACACAACGCTGACGATATCGCGGAGACGGTGCTGATGAACCTCCTCCGTGGTGATCTACCCCGGTTGGCTCGAAGCACAAGCATCGTTACTGGTAACTCCAGCAGTGAGGTCAAGAGGAGCAAGCCCTTGAAGTACGCCTACGAGAAAGAGATTGTGCTGTACGCCCACCACAAGAAGCTCGACTACTTCAGCACGGAGTGCATTTACAGCCCGGAAGCATTCCGAGGAACCGCCCGAGGCCTAATCAAGAACTTGGAGAGAGTCCGACCAAGTGCAATCTTGGACATCGTCAGAAGTGGGGAGGATATGGCCCGACTAACACCAGATAAGGGCCAAGGGTCGTGCGCCTGCGACGAAGGTGAGGGCATGGGAGGTTGCGGTTCAGCGAATGGCCGCACCTCTGGCAGTGAGATGGCGCAGGTGGAAGCGAATATCGGCAAGTCTGCCGCCCTGGAAACTGAAATCACGTCGAACGGAACGTCGAACGGAACGTCGAACGGAACATCGAAGCCGGATACCGATGCAGTCGCTTTGCCCATTCGCAGCCGACAGCAGAAAGAGGCTTCATCTGGCCGAATGCAAACCTTGGGGAAATGCGTCAAGTGCGGATATATGTCAAGCCAAGCCATGTGCCAGGCATGCACACTGTTAGAGAGCTTAAACAAGAACAGGGCAGAGATAGCAATATGAAGCGTCTATGACGGTGCTACTTCGAACAACCATCCGCTATTCTGCGCTGTAAAACATGTCACAAGAAGGCAAAGCCAAGAATATTAAAGGAGTCTTTTGTTTTGTTTCGTCTTTCCCAACATCGGTCATGTTCCAATTCTTCTCCATTCTAATTTGTACACTTGCGACATGCGCGTGCGGCACTTTCGCTGATGTGGCCAAGCCAAGGGGTTTCTCTGCTCACAAAAAGCGTGTTTCCAACTAGTATTCGAGTTAGTGATCTATGATTACTCTTCCAACGTCTAACGGCACCTACCTTCCATGGGTTGTTCAACTCGAAGCCTGGAGGAGCCGCCGGCTGATCTGTTTGACCTCGCAAGGATCCGGTGAGTCGACGGTCACGCTCCATCACTAGAGCTCAATTAGTTTTCGGCACAGATTATTGAATCGTCGAGTCTGGGGTAGATTATACTTTGCTGTGACGGCAATTAGCACATGAACAAAAGCAAGACGCGAGATACCAGACGTACCTTGTCCCACTGATCAATGGAGTAGCGCGGTCGCTTCCCCTCGTTCTGCCAGGTCTTGATAAAGGCAAGACCAGTTCCAGACACGGCGAACATCTGTCATTGCATGAGCTTTGGTCCAGCTAGGCTGAGGAGTTGTCTAAACATACGCCGGTCATGATCACGTAGGGGAGGAGAGCTTCGAAGGGAACAGGCATGGTCGCGGTGGTGCTGCCTGAGCAGACGTAGATATTCGATAGTATTCGTCGGTCTGGGGTTCGAATTGACCAGGTTTCACCGGTCGTTCGGGGTTTCGGGGTGGTCGTTAGTCTTCCGAGCGGCCGGGCCTTGGTCGTCTTGAAGCTCACGATGAACCGAGCCATTGACGATGGAGCGATTGGTGATGGAGTTGGTGCCTGAGGCGCCAGCGAAAATCAACAGTACGTGCTCCGGGCAGTGGAGCCTACTTGCAGCTCATCCAGTGACGACGCCCCTCACCCCTGCATGGCCGGACAGTTAGCGCATCCCAACCGCACACGGTATCCCACAAGAAAATAGGTAGATTGCTTGGGGGCCGGAGTCGCACGCACTGTGGCAACAAGCTCCCGCGACACCTGGTGAACACCTCATGAATAACGCGACTTGATCCCACCGGGCATTCACCTCCGTCATCGCTGCCGCTGTCCGACACGTTGTCGGCGCATTCGTTGCAATAGCCAGGCTCTCTGCGCCCAACTTTGCAATTGGCTCAGCGTCATCTGAACAACACGTCCAGTGCCGAGGCTTCCCCTTCCACGACCGCGTCTCGGCAAGAATCGTCATGAACCGACCGTGACGACACCGCGACAAAAACCCATCGCAAGGCCCTGCATCCGACCGACATGCGAATCCCATCCGTCCGACTCTACCTCCTTCTTGTTAGAACGCTGGTGTGACCATGCCAAGCGCACAAACTATGGTGGAAGAACAGCAACAGGGCGCCATGCTCTCCGATCAAGACGCCGAATACGATACTGCCGACACTGCAGGCGAAGCTTCTACGATTAATGATATGAGATCGAACAAATCCCGCACGAGGACCGGTGCAGACAGCCCTGTTGGTGAGGACGAAGATGGCGACTTTAGCGACCGCGACGCATCAGGCGAAGAGCTAGGCGAAGAGCTAGACGAAGATGCTGAAGGCGAGGACGACAACGACTTTATAATACAACAAGGAACTACTTTTAATGGCAATCAGAATCACGGAAACGGCGACAATGAGGAGGAGGATGACGTGGACGCCGAGGGAGAAGAGTACGACCTGGACGAGGGTGTGGGGGCTGTCAAATTCAAGCCAGGAGAAACAGACAACGAAGAAGAAGATTCAGAGAGTGATCTACCCAGCCCTCTCGAGGAGGAGACGGGTGAGGACGCCCCGTGGGAGGACGCCAGGGGTGTGGAAGAAGACGACGAAGATTCAGAGGAGCCGGAGGACGAGGATAGGGATGACCAGGCCATGGATGATGATGATGATGATGATGATGACCAGCTCACATCACAGCCATCGGATGCCCCTGAGCTCCCCGAGGGATTACTATTGATTCAGTCGGGAGCTGAGGGCTCGGTGTCTTCTTCAGCCATCAACGAAAATGTTGCGAATGATGAATCTATGGACGGATCCCGCACGTTAAGGAAACGCAAGTCATCGTCACTAGAATCCGAGGATACTGCTGCGTCTCTCAGAAAGCGCCGACGGAACCAATCAGTCGAGCCACAATCCTCAAACGAGGACGCAATAGACAACGACAACGACAACTCGACGGAAGGTACAAGGCAACAGTCTTCCCGAGCTTCACGGCTCAAGGTTACGCGACCCCCACCTGTCAGTATTGAGAAGCGCACCCGCAACGCCTTGGTTCTGAAAATCCAAGTCCGGCCTGGCAACTTGAAGGAAATCCTCTCCCGGAGAAAACGCGACAGAAGACGGCCTCCAGGCAGCGCTACGAGACCACCATCTTCACGGCCGGCGGCGGCGGCTACACCTAAGAACAACTCTGCTCCGGCTCCTGCTGCTGCTTCTGCGGCGGCTGCTGCTACTGTTCCTACTCCTCTTCCTAGTGCTGCTGCTATTGCTGCCATCACCAATCTCCCGACCCCATTTACCTCCGACACTTACTCACAGCCATTTTACTCCTTTTTCGATCGGGAGACAGAGGACATGAAGGGCAAACCCTACGGCGGTATCTTGACCGAAGCGGAGGCTGATACCTCAAAAACACTCCCTGTGCCAGAGGACCGCCGCAAGTTCGATGAAGCTAAACAAAAGGCTGAAGACGAGTGGAGGGCCCGCGTCCTTGCCATTCAAGCCGAAGCCGAAGTCCCTCCGCGGAAACATAAAAAGTCGAGCGAGAATGGAAGTCAAATCGAGTGTATCGAGTTCGGCGGCTGGGAAATCGACACCTGGTACGCCGCACCGTATCCAGCCGAGTACAGCCGGAACCGCGTGCTTTACATTTGCGAATTCTGTCTCAAATACATGAACTCGGATTACGTTGCGTGGAGGCACAAGCTCAAATGCCCAGCAAAGCATCCGCCGGGAGATGAGATATATCGGCACGGCTCTGTGTCTGTCTTCGAGGTCGACGGTCGCAAAAACCCTGTCTACTGCCAGAACCTATGTCTTCTTGCCAAGTTGTTCCTCGGCTCAAAGACCCTTTACTACGATGTAGAACCCTTCCTCTTCTACGTCCTTTGCGAGTACGACGATTGCGGTTATCACTTCGTGGGATACTTTTCTAAAGAAAAACGAGCCAGCAGCCAGAACAATGTCTCATGCATTCTGACTCTACCTATTCACCAACGGAAGGGCTACGGCAATCTTCTTATCGACTTTTCATACTTGCTTACAAAGGTCGAGCAGAAGACGGGCTCGCCAGAAAAGCCGTTGTCGGACATGGGTCTGGTGTCTTACCGCAACTACTGGCGCTTAATTTTGTGCCGCTACTTCCTCGATACCATGGACGGAGGGGAATACAAGAAACAAGGGCTAAGCATCAAACGTATATCCGACGGCACAGGGATGACACCCGATGATGTAATCGCGGCTTTGGAGGGTCTGCGTGCCCTGGTGCGAGATCCGCAGACGAAGCTTTACGCCTTCAGAGTGGACGTGGACTACTGTCGAGAGTACGTTGCCAAATGGGAGTCCAAGGGACATGTGAGGTTGAAGCCCGAGGCTCTCGCTTGGACGCCCTATGTTATGGGACGCAGCAATGCAACCAACTTCGAGCTTGGTCCGCCTATCAACACAATTGCTCCTCGGGAAGACGACGAGGCGAAAGTTGACGAGGGACTCGACACTACTGGCGCAGGGAGCCAACCAACCGTTAATGGCGACAACAAGAGCGTGTCAGAACAAGGAACGGATCTCCCATTAGAGTCAACTGAAGCGGAAGAGGAGGCTAGATCAGAACCGGTCACCTCTATCGAGAAGGTAGCGTCGGAGGACCAAGAGAGTACATCGCTCAAGGATGAAGAGATGCATGATGCCGAGGATGACGGTACCGAGCCTTGGGCATTGCCCTATCGGGACATTCCTCCCGTGCGTTTCGAGGTTTTCCCAGCCATTGGAGGTCGACGCTCCGATCGTTCGCGCCAGAGCTTTGGTCGACCGACTGCGCCGCGAACTAGTAGTGGCGGTTCAAGGGCGAGACGGGCAGGGGGAAGCAGTCACCGGCCCACGCCATCACGCCCAAGACCTTCATCAAAAAGTGCGTCGAAGAATTCATCAAAGAACTCGAGGCGAAAGAGCGGTGGAACTGGCCGTGGACCTGGGCGATGGCCCAAGGGAACCAAGAAGGCCGACTACGGAAATGCCGATAGCGGGCCCGGTCTCCCACCCGGATGGTCGGCCAAAGCTCCCGTCCTACAACCGATCACTGAGGGCAAGGATCCTAAAAAGGCAGATGGCTCGGCCGTCGTGTCCAATGAGCCGACCGACGGCGAGGTTGTCAATAGGGATGGTGCCGACCGTGATGCATCTGGAGCAGAAACTGATCGAGAGGACCATGAGCCTATGGAAGAAGAAGAGGATGTTGACGCCGAAGGAGAGGATGTATGAATGAATATTTAGCGTGGAATTGCGAGATGGGGGAGTTTGGCTGTATACTATTATACCTTACACCTAAGTACGGAGCTTTGAAAGGAACCATTCGATCATACAATGCGTCTACGCTCGGGTGGCTATCATACTCATCAGGCAATAATGATGTACGTGAGTGTAAATCCAGGCTGATATCTCCAGGCCTGAGCCAAAGGCACATTCCACAGGATCTCCAGCATAGTTACCCTACCAAACTCTAGCGAGTCTTCCGAGATGGACTAGTAAAAAGATGTATCATCTGCTCAGCCACGTTTCGTTCATAGCGGACATAAGAGCTGAGAGAGAGCCACAAGATGACTGGCGTAGGATCCCGGTGGGCCGTCATCGTCACCTCGTTGGGGTTTCCCAATCGGGCAAGCGGCGCGAACATCCTTGAATGACGATAGTTACTAGAGTTGCCATGATTATGCTCGAAAATTCGCGACTCCGAAAGGCCGAAGGGATGGACTGGGAAAGCTATAAGTAGGTCGTGGTTGTCTCACTTGTTTCTGGATTGCTCGGATCATCCATCACCTTCGAGTCACTCTTCTCGCCTCTGCCATCACTACACTCTTAACACAATCAACTTACAACTCACAACTTATAATACCTACATTTACACCAAAAGTCTCATATCCCCAATACTTTCACCATGGCTCAACAGTCTACTCAGTCTACCGCGACTAGCTCCTTCTCTCGCCTTGTGCGAACCACTCACTCTGAAGACGGCACCTCCATCTTCGCCCCTGACGAACACCTCACACCCTTCGCACCCTTCCCCCCGAAACGCAGTGCGTTCACCGTCTTCGACATGCGCCAGTCGGTGCCCGTCAACAACATGGAAGCTGTCCCTTCCTTCGCCAACACCCTCCCACGGTGTTCTCCGCAGGGCGCCGTCTTCGCCACCTCGCAGATCGAGGCCGGAGATAGCTCCCCGATGCATCGCACGCACAGCATCGACTACGTCTTCGTCCTCTCTGGGGAAATCGTCCTGGCCCTTGACGGAGGCGAGGAGAAGACTGTCAAGGCTGGGGAGTTCATTGTTCAGCAGGGGGTCAATCATAGCTGGATCAACCGCACGGAGCTGCCTTGCAAATTCCTCTGCGTGATGCTCGGGGCCGAGAAGGTCGTGCTCCAGGACGGGACGATACTGGAGGAAACTGTATTTAAGAAGTGAACCGCGTCGCCTCGTATAGCATGAGCATTATGCATGGCATTATATCATAGATAGAGCCCCCAAATTGGATTTCATTCCCGTGCATTCTCGTATTCTTTCAAACACGATCTGTGCTGCAGCTTGCTGTGACGGTGTACTCTTTCCCTTGGGATCTTTGATGATGCGCATCGGCCATAAGAGGAGGTATGCGCCAATCGCTTGGCATCGGGGCGGTTTCAATGGATCCGGGAGACAGCGGCCAAGATGATCTACGTCTCCAAAGGACTGTGGGACTGTGGCCAGGATTTCGTCCGATAGCGTCTGGATGGTCCATAGCGAGGCTAGTTCTTGATCTCGGATCATGGCTTCCGACTCAATATACCACTGCGGCGCGGGGATTGATTTCGCTTTATCCAGGCAGGCCAATAGCTTCTGGTGTAAAATGATTCGTGCTGAGCGATGGTAGCACCATTCGTACGCGTTCCATACATCTCGGTGTAGTTCAATAAGTTCAGGAAACCGGCTGATGACTTCTCGGTGGCCCAGGATTTCACCCTTGCGAAGAGTTCTAAACGACCACTCGGGTTTGTCCCGGCGCAGAACAGCCTGCTGGTCAAGGCGGGTGACTTCCGGGAATAACTCGAGGAATTGCCCAAAGTTGAGCGTATCCGTACTGAGGGACTCGATGATCTCGTTGGCTCTTTGACACATTGTCGATATCTCCAAGGCATCCTTCTCGAGGCGTACAGTCGACATCTCCTCATTAAGGGTATCGAGCCAGACTTTGGACTCGGGGAGAGGGTCTATCTGCTTTGCAAGTTGTTGTTTTTGCTACATAGACAGTAAAATTAGGGACGCGTATTGGCACCAAAGGTACAAGTTGTCCTTACCAAACGATGATGTGCCAGGCGGAATAGGCTCCATCCTCGAGCGTCGTGAAACTGTTCGTGACCACGAAGTCTTAGAATGTGTGCCATGCCTTGAGCATGAGACCCGGGAGATGCGGTTTCCGGCATGAAGAGTGTCTAAACATTTCATCAGCGACAGCATTTGAAACGAATTGGAGCTCTCACTTCGAACAGGTCCAGAATCACCACGGTCATTAGGTCATAATCGTCTGGAATCTTGCCCTTCTCCGCCAACGAGTTCCCTAGGGCGCTTAGGGCCCGTCCATAATATTCCAAGGCTCTGGGGGCTAGAATCTCGGGGCTCTGGTCACGCGAGAGGTCCGCCACGGCAGCGGCCTGCACTGCCCAGCGCAAAGCGTGGCGGCCATTGACATTCACTTCTTTGAATAAGCAGGGCAGATGCTCGAGGAAGCCCGGGGAGGAAGATTCGTGGCAAGGGTAGATGACATACTTTTCCATGAAAATAGATACTGCTCGATCCTCCATTGGTGGCAGTTCCTTTTCAGAGGGTGGTGCCTTGAGCCAGGGGAGAGCTGAGGGAACACGAATATGCGAGGCGTCAAAGAGTTGGGCCGAGGGGGGACGTTCAAGTGACCTGCTTCGAGTGCGTCGGGTCGATCTTGACGTCGATGTAGAAGAGCCAACTGACTCGGTCTGGCTCTTGAGCACCACCTTGTCCGTCTCGTGCTGGAAAACAATGTCTGCCTCATCCCTATAGCCAACACAGAGCTCGTCGCGGGTCAGACAGCGTTGGCACGAGGGACGACCGCCATCGCACTATCGAGCGAGTGTTAACGGGCAATAAAGGAATTGAAACATGGTAAACTGGACCTTTACACGCCGTTGGCGGCAACGCTGACAGCCTCGGCTACGGTGCGCCATGACGAATGGAGCTTGGAGGTTAATAAGACTGAGATTGAAGTCGAAGTCGAGGTTGAGGTGTAAGCCGTAACTACCCCACATGTTCGCCCTGACAGTACGAATACGGAATTACTGGATACGCTGCACCGTGTCACGAATGCCCGGGGTCTGAGATTCAATCCTCACCTTGCTTTCTAAAATCCCAGGTACTACTGACTACTACTTAGGTGGGTTTGATAGCTCAAGCTCTGCAAGTGGCAATTAGACTCTGTTCACAATGGCTATCTGTGGTAGCGAGTGGTTGGTATCTCTTTGCTAGGTGGTAAGTATATGAAGCAGATAGGCTGTATCAAGTTTCACAGTGAGCGCTCAAGTCAAATTCCAGCGCTGTTTCTTTTGTGATGCACACACGTATTCCTCATTTCAACGCGACAACTATGGGAGTGGTGATCCCTTCCCTGGCGTCCAGCTCGACCCTCCTCCAAACGCCGACCCGGGTGTCTGTGCCCCCATCCCTGCCGGCCGCACTGGTGTTGAAGGAGGCACAACGCCGTCAACGGGAAGAGGAGGCGGGGTCTCGCTTCTTGGGATCTGCCCGTCATCCTTTCGTGGCGGCTTGAAATTGACCTCCCGTCCACCGCGGTAAATGTCCTGCAGCATCGTCTCGAGGATTCCGGCATCCTGGAACTCCAGAAACTTTCGATACAGCTTGAGTGCTGTCCGTGAATCCTCAATGGAATCGTGTGTTTCCATCTGAATGTCCTCCTTGAGCAGATACCAAGCCAGGAACGCCAAAGAGAGTTTTCGCAAGCGAGATTTGAGGAAAAAGAGATCGATGGTGTCGATAACTTGAGACTTGGGAACGTGGATGTTCATGACTCGGAAATCCTGCTTCAGACCGTGGCCCAAGAACTTGCACCCGAGATTGAGCAGGATCCAGATCTTCTTGTATGCCATCTTCAGAGGCAGCAAGCTGTGCTTCGAGACGCGAGGGTCCAGGTCTTGCTCCGTGATTCCAGAGTACGATGTCAAGTAGTCGACAATAGGTTCCCGAATTGCGATATAATCATCGATGAATGGGGTGCCCTCATCTTCGCCCTGGCCACGCACGACGGAAGCCCGAGCGAGCGCGTACACTATCGGTCGGATCGTCTCCCTTTCACCATCCGAGTTCATTTCGATCTCTGGTTGCCGCACCGCAACAAATTCAGTATCGAGAGCAATTATAGTTTCCGGTCCTGGCGCTTCTGTCTCAGGCTTCAGAAGTTGGTAGGTCTTCGACTCAGTGTCAGTATTGGGGCTAGTATCAAGTCAGCATCACAATCCAAGTCAGGGGCTAATCACGGAGCATACTTGAGATCATGGTACAGGATTGATGTGTCGAGGTTCTTCTTCCAGTCCGTGTCAAGCTTGTTGTTGGCTTCCTTGGCTTGGTAGGCAACGACAGATGGGACCTTCCACGACGTGTTGAAAGTAAGTGCCTCTTCTGTACTGACAGATCGTACCAGGAAATCGTTAAACAGGTGCCACTGGCTTTCATCGGGTGCCTCTGGCTCCGCATGCCCGACTGTTCACTGGTCAGTTTTACAGAAACAACCCACTGGATTGTAACTTACCATTGACCATAGACACGAGGTGCGATTTCTGTGTTTGGCCGCTTTCGATATTGATGGCCATACCGATCAGTGAGTACACTGTGATGTTATGCATGCCTCGTTGCAGGTGCAGTTTCAAATCCTCCCCCTCGTAGCAGAAGAATTGCCCTTGTTCAACAATTATTCCAATCTCTTCCGGTAGCCATCCGGGGGTCGACCAGAGCGCCCTGTGATCCTGGCTAGTAATGGCGGTGTTGAGGAGAAGCACAGCAGGAATACTGTGGATACTTTTCTTCGTTGCTATCGTTTGGTATCGTTGGCATCTACTGCACCATCCCTTAGAAGTTGTTTCTCTCTCCACGCTGTTCTTGAGAATTTGGGAGAAAGTAGTTCGTGGTTGCTTTGCGTTCCGTGCTCCAGGCTTCTAGGGATGATTAGTTTAGATAGGCTTAGAATCAGACTTGAACTTACGCCTGATGGATAGAGCAAATCGTTCACAAGCGTCGATCCAGGTCTCGTGTACTCGCTCATACAACTAATACATCGAATCGAGCTGGTCGCGGATGTTGCAAGGACCTAACTACACTTAGCCAGGACTCAATCCTAGCTAGAAAGGGGAAACAAACCTGTTCCATCGCAGAAGAATTTGGATTTATCAGTTTGTGGTCATGGACAATTTTGTCCAGGAGGAACCTCGTCAAGCCTTGCAGCATGACGTTTAGGGAGGATCCATGGGGGTCCTCTTCGAGGAGGCCGAGTGGACCAGCTACAGAAGTCAGCAAGCGGATTCTGATGACGATTCTTGATCGCAATACCTTGGGGGTGGTTGCTAAGGGTTTTGAGCATGTTGGTTGCTTGGCAAATTGACCCATCTGCCTTCTCAAGCATATCAAAGAGGAAGCCAAGCTCGCACAGCAGGCAAATCTCGCCAACACACGCCGAGGCGGCATGCTGAAGCGCCAGATTCCGAATCACGGGCGTGAAGTGCATGATTTGAAGCAGCGAGTTGGCATACGAGTTTGAGATGTGAGTCTCAAGGCCGGAGTATCGGGTCGTGTTGTAAAAGCTGCACCAAGTCAGCCATGATCCGTGTCTGCGACAGTCCCGAGTATACTGACCCAAAGTCGAAATCATCCACGCCAAACTTGCTGTACTTGATCTCGACATTCCTGTACATAACCGGCACCTCTGACTTCTTGCTCTCAATCTCCATTTCCCCCAGGGGGCCGGCCAGCTCGTTCACTTTATCATCAAAGGGTCTTGGTGTGGACGTTGCCAGCTCGCGCGCCTTCTCGCTGAGAAATTTCGGTGCCTTGAGGCCAGAGTTGACAAATTTGTTGACATTTCGGGTGTCTTCGGTTTGGTTTCTCCGAAGTCCACGGGTATTTCTGCCATAGTGCCCAAATTCGGCAGGTTTGAGACCTGCTAAGAATTGGGCATCGTACTTAACAGGAGGTGCTCCAACATCACATGGAAGGTCCGGCCAAGCCGAGGCGAGAACGTCTCGGTAGTAAGGTAGGCCAATCGAGTTCAGGGGTCTAGTGCGATTAATGAGATGAGGATACAGACATGGGCTCGCCATAACTCACGTATCTGGTGTCCAGTCGATGGAAGGAAGCGGTTCCTCAGGGGTTGCAAACTCGATGGGGGTGGGTAGATCGACAAAGTGAAGCTTGGTTGGAGAACCCCACAGGTGAATGAGATGCTCGGCATCTGTCAAAGCCATGGCTTCGCCAGACGGAGCTATCTCGAACATGATAAGATACGTGAGAACATTCGCCTGACGGACATTACTAGTGTTTGGGTTCATAAGGTCCACAACATGGATTTGGCCACTCTGAGACACAACGATACTAGTCGTCAGCATGCGGGGATGCATGCGCACAAATGCTGCACCCGCGGGAAACGGGATCGGTGGCATCGAGGACATCTTCTTGATATCGAAGACGTTGAGAAACGGGTCCAGCATGTAGTTCTGGCCCTGTCTAAGGGAGTATCCGCAGGTGACGATGAAGTCGTGCTGGGCGTCCATGTCGTTGATCAACGCTGAGTGGGCGTTCCAGGTTTTGACAACGGCAAAGCTGACCGGATCTAGAAGGTTGATGGAGCCGCTCTTGGTGGCGGCGCAAATATAACGGCCGCGTTTCATGATCGTGTACTGGTGTTCGGTAGGTACCTAACGGCTGTCAGCATCTCCGGTTGCGCGACAGAAAAGAGGTCTTCTGACTTGTTTGACGACATCTCCCTTAATGAGGTCAATCACAAGCATCGTATCCTGCAGGCCAGCGACAATTATCTCGGCGGTCCCCTTTGACGTAAAGCTCATACATCGTAAGTCTTTCATTTCGTCATGTCTGCTACCAATCAGTCACTGATCATACTCGACTCTCGGTTTGGCTGATAACACGGACCGAATATGCCATATCGGCGGTCCCCTCCGTATTGCCATGTGAACATCTTTGGATCCAAGGGCCACGACGCCCTTCTCGTTGACGAGGATCTGGCGCACTGGGCCATCGGAGGACAGATGGGCCTTGAGGGAGGTATATCGTTGTAATTCGGTGCCATAGAAGGAGGTTACGCGACCCTGTGACAAAAATAAGCACCTAGTCCGCGGCAATCAGGACCGATAGCACAGCATACGTATTCATTGCCAGTCCAGAGGAGCTCTTGCGAGGTATCGAAGGTCATAGTAGTTACCGGGGTGGGGAGCGCGTGCACGCCCGGGGGCGGGAACTGAATCCGGGCGACCTGGAGGCGAAGACGAGGTCAGCACACGACACAGAGAACCGGGCACACCAGCGCAAGAAGCGGCCCTGGACGATGCCACGAGTGCGACCCCGGTGCTACCACTGCGGTCGCCTCGCGAGGCGGCAGATGACCTCGCGACAGGGCAGCGCGAATGCGCCGTTGGGCCAACATACCTCATCCCAATCTCCGTCCATTGTGGCAGAACATACATCCTCCAGCGGTGCATAGCTATGGGAAAAGAGACGCAGCGACACCACCGACGCCGCACGGGCGAGAGAAAAACAGATCAGCCAAAATTGAAGAGCACTTTGGCCAGAGGGGTTGCAAGAATTCGGACACTTTGTCTCGGCGGGCAGGTCGTGGAGGGACGTTGGAAGCTTGAATGCTTGGAGGGGCAGTGAGCTTGGCGTTAGCCGATATTCACCCGCCCACCCACTGAAGCGGGAGACAGCAGTTAAATGATAGGGTGGCTGCTACCCTAGGTACGTAGAATGTCATGAACGGCGAGCTGCAGAGGTAAATCTCCCCTTCGTATGAATTTTCTGTCAAGGCAATACTATGTTTTTACTTGTTGCTATTATTTTGCTATTTCTTCGACCGTTGACCTGGTCATCCAGTAAAGTAGCAATCGTGGTACAAATGGGTAGAATAATTTGAGTTTCACTCCTCACTCCGTAACCCATGAGCCATACAACAGGGACCAAAGCTTGACAGTTACGCGTTGATAACTTGGAGGTTAACTTGAACTAAGAAAACTTAACAACTCCAATACCATGCCCTTTAGCCCATAGGTTAATTAAAAGCCCCAGGATGAGAACCCTCGCGTAATCTCAAAGACATAGTGGAAGAAGTGTGCATCGAAAGGTTACATTCGCACGCGGCAAACCATGACGCCCACCTGGGAGGCTGGGGTTTAAAGCGTGGGGGCATGCTGAGCAATATACTCAATGGCCCTAAAGTTTTTATGTATTTCCTTTTCTACCTAGGTGGTGTAGACTTTGCATAATACATGTATTCTATGCAGTCTACTGTTAAGCACCTATTGTCGAAGTGCCCATGAAAACTCCCAGGTGTTGAAATCAAAAGGATAAACATCCATTGCATACGCGCCGAACGCCTCATCCATCATGATAAAAAGCCACCACGTGAAGGGGCTCTCTCTTCTTTGGGCCTTGGTCGAAGCCGAGGCTGGTATCGCGCAGTCGCCACGGGGAATGTGCAGACTGTTCCGTGACTCGCGACATCTTCATTGTCTCGAAAATGTACAAGTCCTTCCATGGTGTTGCAAATAGCCGACATGGATTTGCGGTCGGAACTTTGTGCAGGCTGCGCGTTTCGGAAGACGAATTGTCCCTGGCAAGGGGTTAAGATCCGGCGGAAGCGATGGGACTCTGCCCGCAATACGCCAAGGAACCTGGCCAACCGTAGTGGACCCCTGTCGACAATCCGCATGGCGAAATCCGAAGCCGCAACCGAGTGATTTTTTTGCGGTTGGAAGAATTGTCCGTCGTCCATTTCCTCGAGAGCCGAAAGAGTACACTGTTCCGCAGCTGCTATCGCGGCTCCGTGTTGCCGCTAAGTTGGCTCAACTCTAGCTGTTTGTCTAATTTGAGACAGGTTACTAGGCTGACAGGGGTAAAGATGCATCATCATCTGTCGAGATTAGAGTGCTGTATCTCGCAGGAGACGGTTTCCCAAGTCAGAGCAAGAAAAGGGACGACAGGATCGTGGTCGCGAGGGTATCCTCCTTCAGAAGGAGGTATGAGAAAGTAACCCATATCGATGGTGTTCGTTCAGGAGATTTGGTAGATGGTGAAGTTGACGGGGAACGTGTTGTTGTTAAATCCTGGTAGCTTGGACGCTGGCTCGCCTGTAGGCTCGAGCTGGACTTGCCACCGCGTGCCTGTTAATATTCCAACATCGTACCAGAGGCGTTGAAAGCTGTCTTGATCATGGAGATATGCGGAGCGGGCACTGGTGATGGACTCTCCCGGGTTGTTGGTGCCAACTTGACGACCGTAAATCAAGGCGTTCCGGGTTCCGAGCTTGAGGAATTCGACCAAGCGCTTGCCCATGTACAGTTGCTGGATCCAGGTGAAGAGGTGGAAGAAGCTGCCGGCATGGATGATGGTAACCTTGCCGCGCAGGCCGGCGAGCTGCTTGTCGTCGGGATCGAGCATGTCGCCGGCAACAAAGGTGGCGCCGAGACTTGATCGGTCCTGGAAGAGGTCGTAGCCAATGTCAATAAACTTGGACTGCAAGTCGGTGCCGATGAGCTGGGCGCCCCTGGCACCGTCGGCACGGAACTGTCGAATGACCTGGCCGACGCCGCAGCCCAGGTCGAGAAGAACATCACGAGAACCGGCGACGTTGAGACGGAAGAGGACCTGCTGGTAGCGAGGGTCTTGGGGATCTAGGATGTAGAGAAATTTCCATCGGCCAACACAAGGGTACTGGGAGATGCACCATGCCTTTTCTCGCTGGGAAATAGGCGGGTCAGGTCAGCCAGCTCTCCGTTGGCGAAGCGCCCGGGCCATGGATGGGGGACGGGGGACTTACAACACGGCGGATGTGATCGTCGAGATCATTGCAAGGGATCTTGCTGTAAACCTCGAGCAGGTGCCGGGCTGGGCCGATGTCTTGTGGGGGATCTTCAAGATATGTCCAGTCCCGTACCTCCATGATGTCCATGCTGAGCAACATGACTGCGGTGACGTGGCGGGCCCGTGCAACCGGAGACCACGGCGGCGGAGAGGGATGGTGCTACAGAGCGAGAGAGGGAGAAAAACTGCAAGGCGGCGGTCTCGTTGTCATCGGGATGCGGATTGATGAAAAAAGAGGTATCGTCGGGTCAGAATTTGAGGGGGGATGGCAGTGTGAGTGTGCGGCCATCGGTCGAGTCAGGGGGGCATCCAGAGCGGCTTAGAGCGAGCGGCAGGTTTTTGGGAATGGAAGTGTCGCAGCGTGGGAAGAAGTACCACCCAGACAGACAGAGCCAGATCCGAGACAGCGAGAGCAAGAAGGGAGAAGCGGAAAGGAAAAAAGAGGTCAATTGACGAGTTATTAATGACGGGGAGATTCCCAACGGCCGGCCCTACCTTGGGTACTTTCCATGCGTCGACTGCCCGGGCTACGCACCGCCGTAGGTAGCTGGACCATCCGACTTGGACTAACAAAACGGGCCAGGGACAGGGTTGTCGACAGATGGAAATGGAACATGTCCACGCGCGTGTGGAAGAATGGATGGAAAACAAGGCCTCGGCCGCCCGCCGCCCGCCTTGAAGAGGGCCCTTCCAGTCCTCGGCTGGCACGACAGTTGGCAAGCTCGTTAGTGGCCTGGGCGACGCCCGTGGACGCGGGAAGCGAGTGGAGGAGGCTCCATTTCCTGGGGGGGCCGAGTCTTGCACGAGACATTTTTTGGTGGAGAGTGGACGGAGGGCTTGGACTCGGGGGCCTGCCGGGGCCCCGCTCCAGCGCGCCGCCAGCGGACGAAACAGCCGTCTTCAGCCTTCCAGGCGCTGGCGTGCGCTGAGACCATCCATGGCCTCACCAGCAGAACCCGATCTCACCTACCATTGCCATCCATGGATGAATCATGGATCCTTCTTCCGTGGGGCCTCCGCTGCATAACGCCCTCCTAGAGCACACCAATTCCTAGGTAGTTCCGGGCGCTATGAGCAACACGGAGCCGCCTGGCTGGAGATCACCGCAGGCAGTCAGGTCCCGTCCCGTAGCCATCGGGTCCGCACCAAATGACGATAATAGGAGAGCGATTCTCCCGAGTCTCATCAGACAGACCCATGGCCTCAGGCTTGGGCCAACCCTTCTAGCCCTCCATGGAACATCCAAGTGGCCAGTTCGCGTCGGTTTTGAGTTTCCTCATCCCGCCGCCTCGGGCTTGCAACGTGGTAATCACCATGAACCCAGCCCAACCAAACCCCCGTGCCGTGCCGGGGCCTCAAGGTATAGTCTACCGACCACTCACAACCACAACCATGCAATTGTGAACCATATATGAATCCTATGCAAACACAAGCATCGAACTCAACCGCCCTCACGCCATTCCCCGCGTGGAAAGCACTTTGACACGTTAGTCACCTCTTCTCTCACGGACTTCCCCAGCTCCCACAGACCAACCGCGGAACCGCCGCCATCTTTCCACCTACCGTATTAGACATGGACAGAAAACAGACGCTGTTGCAGAAGAAGCAAACAACTGTACCTACCTGCAAGGACAGCCCGCTATTGGTAGAAACACCTGTGACTTCCCCCTCACCTACAGTGTCGCAGCCACCCTTTCGGCTTCTCGCTCCTCCGTCGTTGAAGCCGCCCTGCTTACCTCGTTACTACGTACCCCGAAGGTGGCTGTCTGCTAGTGAAGTCTGGCCCTGAGTGTCGCCATAACCACCCCATGGCGACGGTTGTTCATTTCCAACAGCGACTCAGGCCCGGGCCACCGCTAACAATTCCTCCGACACAACGCTGATGTCCCCCCCCGCCAGACCGTGAGTCTCAGGGGTTTCGTCCGTGATGTGACGTTTGGGTGTCATCCTCGCTGCATTGGACCGCTTCAACGCCCGGCCTTGCCGGATACATTGGACATCAACCAACAATCCATGACTCGCCTGGAAGTCATGTAGACAGAACTTGGTGAAGCCACACATCAAAGCGCGTGGCCGGCTCATCTTCGTTTCTCGTATCGTCGTCAACCATTATTCATCGTCACATGTGACAAGACCACCTCTTTCTCTACAGCACCGCCATTGGCTTACGGCAACACCCATTTGCTGTGATATTGGACAAGTACCGACGCTGGCTGACCAACCTGATGATCTGCCGGAGACTATCCGTGGTGGTTGCTCCCCTCCGCGCGACCAGTAACGCTGTCTCATGCAACTCCTCTATCATTACATGCCATTTAGCATTCGTATGTATCAAATGTCACATTTCGAACGTGGGTTATCCCTCAATGCCGAGCGAGAACTTAACCCGTCACCTCCACATCAATCGTTTTGTCGTAACCGGCCTTGATAGGTTTACGACCTCCCCTTCCATTCCCCTTATAAGTACCTAATAACAAACGCACTTAGTAATCACCGCTTTGTTCTGGTGGGGGACTCATTAGTGGGTTCAACAATTTCTGCCGCTGATGTCCTTGTATGCAGGTTGTGAAGGCGATCTCCAAGCGAAAGACCTTATCCTCTAGCTTATCCTTGTCTGGACATGACGGCAAGGTTCTCGACTCCTCACATCATGTCAAACCTGCATTATCGAGTTCTGCAGGGTATGGTGCCCTCTTTGACCCTGCTAGGGTGAGGGTCGAGAACAATAGTCGGGCTCCATTGCTATGTTGCCTAGTAGTGCACGCGAGGACAGGCGCATGTTTAACACAGACATGCGAAGTATACTATGTATGTATGGGTTCAACAACGACTCCCCTCCCGCCGCAGTCATCGCCTTGGTCGACCAAGTGTTCGTTCACGCAAGGCGGAATCTTCGTAGGGCAAGGCGAGGTATTGATCAATCATGCAAAATCGTAAGGTCTTGGCCCTGGCAAACGCGGTATCACTACGAGTATAATCCTCAAGTCCAAAATCGTCGCCCGAACAAGTAAGTAGGGTCTTGGTCTCACCGCTCCACCAAGTGGAACACAAAGAATGTGCTGCAACTACCTACACATCCTGGCACCAATAATCTCGGGATCTCGGACCGAACTAGGAGTCTAACGCCTGCTTGTCAACGTTGACTGGGATTCAATCGGACCTTCCAATTGCGATGCATCTAGAATCAAGGTGAGACTCAAGGCCATATACTAGCCGCTGTCGGGTCATTATTACCTAAATGACCTGTGTGTGTGACATGGGTAGGGAGTACTTGAGCGCCGGAGTGCACGGATGGGTTCGCTGGAATTTATTAATAAATTGCCATGTCCCAGCATTTATTTATTGTACACAAGGATTTGCGCCTTACGCTGAGATTGAGGGCGCTAGAGTATTAGGTTCTATCCTCTTGGTTGCCGCATGTAAAGCTCACGGGGGAGCTGTATCTAGAGGTACTGCTTAATTGATGATTGCCAGGGCGTGACTTGCGAAATGGATGAAACAAGAGATCTCGTCCGCTTAGAGCAGGATAAGAAAAAGCGGCTGATTCTAGTACTTAATGAAGGGGGCGTATCAAGCTACGGAAGTTTTTAGTTGAAGTTGACATTTCTAGGTTATTTTGCGGTTTAGCAATGATTGTATTACATTGGCAACGTCATCGACTGGCCAACAAACCCATGGACAATAAGTGGCGGCAAATCCGAGGACAGTTTGGATGTTATGTAACCTGTCGCCCGTCCTTGATAGCTCTGGCATTATCTCGACTTTTTTCCACCAGCTTGATCCCGCAGCGTGGCCTTGCGACAGAGAGCTCAAGCACACGTTTCGGGCTTATTGCGCTCAACACTGTTCCGGACGAAGCCAGTAGCGTTGGGCGTAAAGGTGAGGGTATGATCCCACCCAGGCTGACGATACTTTTGCGTTCGGGTCAGTCTTGTACTTGATTATATCTGGCGTAGAGCCGCAGCCGTTGTCATATGGAGGGAATCACAGGCTCAACCTCAACTGAGCATGCTTCCTCATCTTCAACACTAATGCCCATTAGCTCCTTCTGGTTTGCATTAGACCCAATAATGAAAGGCCGTCTAGAGCCAAAGCACAGGGTGCTAGCTGGACGATGCGACCCAGACGATAGTTGGATCGAAGGATAAACTGGATAGCTTAGCCTCTGAAGCAGACGCAGAAACTGGTCAGCAAGCGCACGCATGTACGACGGGATGATGTTGTGGAGGAATGATATGTTGAGGCGGAAGCTCTCTAAGCAGGATATAGTTGCCAATCAAGCCCACCTCGATTTCTTCTACACGACGTGCTTGACGCTTGATGCAAGGGTAAAAACACATCAGTTTTATTGGATGTCGGTCGTAGCGTGGATGGAACCATTCAGCATATATCGACTGTGAGATAAAGCTACCCTGCAGTCAACCCTGAGCCCAGACTACCTGGACATATCAAATGCCCTCCTTTCTGTTCCAGCCCTCGAGAAGCCGTGCTACATGGGCGCATGTCCCATATTACATTGTCTAGACCGTTGGCGAGGACTGTCACGCAGACAATGGCACAGAGAAGCAATGGCATCAGTTAGACTCTCAAGTCAAATTGCATCACATAACTTCACCGAGGGAGTTCTCAGGCTTTTGGTATTGGTCGTACCCGACAATTGTTGGAGGATGGGTGGTCCATTTGACACGCCCAAATCAATTCCTAGTACCCGATAGGCCAGATGGACGTCACCAGAGAGATCCATCAAATGCAGATGAGGCTTCGTTCCCAAGGATGTCATTTGGTCTCATTCCCTATGGACATCAAAATGCAAGCCCTTGCCATGCAGAGTTCTTTCCCATCCGGACACAACACCCCAAGCAAAAAGAAGCAACCACCACACAATCCCGCAGAATCTTTTTTTAGATAGTAGTCTCGTAGGGGAGAGGGGTGACGGTCTCAGGGGGGAAGTCGGTGAGAGAGACAGTACGGGCCTCACGGGGAGCGAGGGGCTGGCGCTTGACGGAGACGGTGACACCATCAGCCTTGGCCTGCTTCTTGGCCGCGGCGTTCGACTTCACTCGCTTCAGGAAGTCCTCTCGCGATCGGGAGGGCTGGATGTGCTCGATTCGGATGTTGATTCGCTTCTCAAGGTAGCGGTGCTTGACCTTCTTGTAGATGATGATGCCGACGGCAGCTTTGGCGACGTTGTAGATGACACCGGTCTTGCCGTGGTAGACCTTGTAGGGCATACTGTTGTCCGTCGTTAGCATTTTTGTTATTTCGCAGATGCCCCGCGGCAAAGTTCGTGATTCGCAAGTTGTTTTGGGGATTCGTCTTACCCCTTCTGAATAGCACCGTTGGTACGGATATCGACGATGTCGCCGACGCTGGGATTCTGTCAGTTTCGTCGCGCGAAGCCGCAGGTCGTTGCAGAACTCACTGGTACTGCTTAAGGTAGGTGTTCAGGGCGATCATGCCCTTCTGGCGGAAGTTCCGGCTGAAGGCATACTAGAAACATCATCAGCACGGCGGCTCGTCGATTGAATTCGTGATTGAACATACGCGGGTGCCCGCTCTCTTTCCGTAGGAGTGACCCATCTCGAATCGTGTGCTGGGGACGCGGGAGGGTTGGGATTAGTGGTCGTGGTTTGGCGAAAAAGATGGTGAAGTCCTTCGCCTTGGTGTTGTGGATTTCGAAGGCGGCTTGTGCGAACGGACCCTGGGATAATCCGACTTTTTTTCTCCCGCCCCGGGTAGGGCAAGAACGGATGTGGGTGGAAAAGAGCCCCGTTAGGGTTCTCGAAAGTGCACCCACGTGATCTCTAAACCTCCAAATTTACCTCCCCACAAGTTGGCGGTTTCTCCAACTTGTGTGCAAAAGTTCAACTCCCGCCAAACACCCAGGAGCAAGTCAAGTGAGTCCCATCGCCGGCGACATTCCAACGCGCATCAATTAACAAGCCTTCAGGATGCCTCCTCGCGCGTATTCGAAGACCTCTCGTGTCCCCCGCAGACCCTTCGAGGCTGCCCGACTGTCAGTTATCACCGGCCACTGAATATGAGCTTGTCTCTGTTCAAGTCGATTGTGAATGAAGACTGATACGATAACTTAGTGACTCCGAGTTGAAGCTCGTTGGCGAGTATGGCCTCCGCAACAAGCGTGAGGTGTGGCGAGTCGGTTTGACTCTGTCCAAGATTCGTCGTGCTGCCCGGTAAGCTTCAAACTCCCGCGCACAAGAAATGGGAGGCGGGGAATTCTAACAAGCCATACAGTCAGCTCCTGACCCTCGACGAGAAGGACCCCAAGCGTCTCTTCGAAGGCAATGCCCTCATTCGCCGTCTCGTCCGTGTCGGTGTCCTCGACGAGTCCCGCATGAAGCTCGATTACGTCCTGGCCCTGAAGATTGAGGATTTCTTGGAGCGCCGCCTCCAGACCTGTGTCCACAAGCTCGGTCTCGCCAAGTCCATCCACCACGCTCGTGTCCTGATCCGCCAGCGCCACATCCGCGTCGGCAAGCAGATCGTCAACGTTCCTTCTTTCATCGTGCGTCTCGACTCCCAGAAGCACATTGACTTCGCTCTGTCTTCGCCCTTCGGTGGAGGTCGCCCCGGCCGTGTCCGCAGAAAGAAGGCAAAGGCCGCCGAGGGCGGTGACGATGAGGAGGAGGAGGACGAGGAGTAAATGCACAAAATTATGCATTAACGGTTCTCCCTCGTATCTTGGGCAGCTGGGGATGGAATACCACCCATGGGAAGGGGGTTCTCTTCATAGCTTGCGGCGTTGGCCAGAGGATAAAAATGGAATGATTTCGCCGAACGATAACGACAAGAAAAAACCCAGCTTCCTCTCAACTGTGTATATGAGTTCCCAAAAAATTCCACCATCGTCCAAACGCTTTGCCTCTGCCTGTTCAATGTGAAGTTGCAATTATTACAATTGTTTGTGGTCCTGATTGATGTGTGGTATCCTGCCGGAAAATTTTCTTGATTAAATTTATTAAAAAAGCAGCGCTATGAAAGAAGCTCGTCTGTCCCCAGCATCTTCGCCATAGGATCATTCGTGACCGTCCTTTTCCGCCTGTACTCATCCATCTCCTCCTCTGTGACCCCGTTCATCATTTCCTCTCGAGTCCGTTTTTTCGCCTTGGCGTCGGTCTCGTCGACCTGGTCTGGCTCTTGTGCTGGCGGCTCTTCTCCCTCCGCGGTGTCTGCGATCAGATTCACGCCACTGCGTTGCTTCTCAGCAGCCTCCCAAGCCTCCTTGCCGTCGTCACCAGTGCAGTAACTGTTTTTCACAAACGAGTGACAGCACGAGTAGCCCCATTTGAAGTTGGCCCACCAGCTTCCCCAGGTGGAGGTATGGTTGTTGATGTACACATCCTCGGCGTACTTTGACTTGGCTTCCTTTCGCGGCGCTCCCTTAATCAGCCCAGCCTCGTCGTATTCCACAAAGGTCTCTGACTCGGTCACGGTCATGTTGCGAAGAGCATCGGGCATCGTCTGTTGCTCGCCTGATCCGTACTTGTCCAGAAGAAGCCTCTCCTTTTCCACACGTTTTGCCTCCGCCTCTTCTCTCTCCTTCTTTCGGTAAAATTCTCCCGCTGTGGGATTGGCCTGGAGATGCTGGCTGGTATCGCCGCTCTTCTCTTGTGCCTCCCAGGCGTACCGCTGGGCGTGCTCAAAGTCGGCTGCCTCACCGGAACCACGCATGAATCCATCCTCGGCGAATAGCTCGGCGGCCTTGTCCGCCGTGGCGCCGCTGTTGACTAACGTTCTCGTCTTTGGGTCGTATTTTGCGGACTCGAGGTCCAGGTTTACCAGGTATTTGGCAGTGTCTTCTCGGATTCTTAGTTGTCGCGTCGCAGTGCTTTGGTGCTTGCTCATGTCGTTCTCCTCGGCGTACTTGTCACCATCGTCGTTCTCGTCATCACTCCCAGCGGCGGTCTGTGTCTGCTTTCGCAGGTCTTCCATTTGATTGTACTCATCCACCACACTGCGGTACTCCTTGGCGTCGTACCCGTTCCAGCGATCTCGCTTCGCGTCCCATCCCATCTTGACTTCTTGGATCACCTCATCGGCTTGGATATCCCTCCCTGTCCACTTGGCGCCCTTGGCTCTGGGTCGGCTCAGGCAGTCCTTTGCCTTGTGTGTCATTGCGCCGCAATTCTCGCACGCGCCTTTTCGGTATTTGGTGGCTGCAGGGCCGGCTTTCCTTCCGCGGTCGTACCATTGCGACTTCTCGTCCTTGCCTTCTCGGCGCTGATGCTGGAGGTAGTCGGTGTCGTCGCCTTCTTCACCAGCGTAGAACGGCCGCTTGCTGATGAAGGCCGGAATGTAGATGTTTTCCTCCTTGGACGCCGCACCTGCGCCGGAGGGGGGGGGTTTCGGGGGCGGCATCGTGGATGGCAGTTGCGATGAGGCGATGTTGCAGCGGTTGTCCTTTTTTTGTGGCAAGCTTAGAAAGTGAAACGAGGAGGTAGAAGTGCTCTGCTAAATGATGCAGAACAGAAGCGCAAACTTGGAGGAGATGCGGTTTGCAGTATGTAATGTCCTCGACCTGGTCGCGGAAGCTCGCGGTTGACCAAAGTTTCTTGATAAGCTATCTTATCTCCACGTGACCGCGCGAAGAGGACAATTCGCGCGTTACTCTCCAAGAATCGAGATCAAGATGCCAACCAAATCTACGCGCCTTGGCGGTTTCGCAGACGAGATTTTCCCCCTTGCCTCTTACTACTGCGTTACAGAAATCGTGGTGTTTGCAAACATTTTCTGGGTTGATATATTGAGTAAGGATCTCGCCCTCAACGCTAACTTATATCTCCACATCCCAACTCAGTCGCGATGGACTCGGCCGAACGTCATCTATCTCCAAGGTCAAGTCTATTTTCAACGCCGACGACTGATATCGTTCCCAATAATTCGAGAGTCAATGTAAATGAGTCGTCCATAATCGTATAATCCGTACCGCCGCGGAACAGTCAAGCGCCTGGCTTGTTGCACAGTGGGTGCCCTGGCGACCTGGCCATTAGAGTCCACAGGGATGGCGGGGGCCCTGCCAACATTGATGCTTCTGTCCCGGGCGATACGTGCGCAATGAGGCCTTTGGCACTAGTCGCCTTAAGGCTGACCTTCCTTCCTAGCATCATCATGGAGGGCTACGTTGGTACTTCATCGCAGTGACGCGGGCGGCCTAGTGGATCACAACATTGTAGCTGTCCCACAGCTTCTCGGGGGCCTCTAGACATGCTTTAGTAGGGTTGAGTCGCTGAGGTTGATGTAGAAGTCGACCATCTTGGCTTGCTAGTGCTTACCTAGGCGCTGTTTTTGATTGAAGCTGGAGTCACGTCCCGGTGCGAGAGCTCCTTGCCGAATGCTTCGAGGCAACGTCTGGGAGTAGTTCGTGGACGCGCGCGTTCAAAGCCGGTCTAAGTCAGACTCAACAGGCTGGCTTGTTGTGACCTGTCAGCGATCTTCTCAAGGGCCCGCAGTTCATCCAAAGCTCGACTCGGACTTTTAACTTGCTGCGACGACTCCCAACCTTGTCAAATCCGCACGGGAGCCGGAATCGCCTGAATGTACCACCAACTGTTTTTCGTTGGATCCCCTTCTGGCATACACTGCTTCAAATCGGAGCTTCGTGAATGAGGTCCAGAATATTTTCCTGAACCATTCCCATTGTCGTTGTGACACCGCGTCGACCTGACAACGGCATAATAGGAAAAAGCAGAAACTTGACAAACACGAGATGTGCTGTTCGCCAAGTACCCGGCACCTTGAGGGACGAAATGGAAGGATGCTACAAAACAAGGGAATTATAGTGCATGCTTTTCCAAGGAGTCTAGAATTATGTTCTTATCTCATCGTGTTGGTGGAGATATTGCGCGACAACGACCTTACTTAAAGTACGACGCCTTACTTTTGGTTGGCACCGTGGCTGATTCAACACATGGGTCCGGCTTGCGAGCTGCTTCTAGCTATTCAATAGTGAGGCCTCAACCATAGGTCGCATAGTTCTGTTTACTGTTTCTCTACAGGAAGGCATTTGGGGAGACATGTTACTACAGGAGTGCCTCTCGTTCCGAGCCTAACAGGAGACGCAAGACTTTTGCTGGACCGAATTCGACTTCGGGACCCAATTACCTAGTAAACTCCTTGGCAACCGTGTCTCTATTTCCACGTCTTCTCGCACTCTGGAATCGCCCAATTCCTCATCCACGCCGTCTCCAGAACCTGCTTGGCACTGGGCCGATCATGAGGCCGGAATGCAAGCATCCACCGTACCATCTCGAAAAGAGCCTCCTTCTCCTCCTCATCGAGCGTCTCCATACCCTTACCACGACGGGGCTCCTGGATACTGTCTTCAAAACGCTGGTCCCACGACCACACAGATCGGCCCTCTTTAGGCTGTCCGTTACTAGTGAATTTTGTCGACCGTCCTTCCTACTTCTCCTACTACTCGAGAGGTAAAGGGCCAAGAGCATCAATCTGATCACTGGTGGCGTCATCTTGGGTCAAAAGGAAGCTATCAAGCAACGACCTTTGGCCGAGAATTGCCCAAATTGTGCATGCAAGACTCCAGATGTCAGATGCAAAAGACAGAGGCTTTGTCGGCTCAAAGTGAGCCTCTGGTGGCCGAATCTCTAGCGGCGTGTAGGACTCGAATCTCGAATCTTGCGAAGGGCGGAAAGCTGCCCCAAAATCTGCAAGAAGGAGTCTTGACTCAGATAGTGAAAATTTCTCGCTTGCTTCTCCAAGCCAGATGGGGGAGAAGACTTGCTCAAGAACACCTGTTGTTAGTGGCTTTCTGTCGACCCGGTGGACAGGCTCGGGATCTGGCGGCCCAAAATTGTGGTATAGTTGCTTGTCTGAAAGCTGGTCGAGGGTCGGAGGTAATTGAAGAAGCAAATTCCTTAAATGGAGGTCTAGGGGGCGCATTTGTGTGTTAATGGAGCATCAAAACAACCATGTACAGCATAGGAACGGCAGAAAAGGAAGGACGTGAAGATCAGACACAATGTAGAGAGGATGCTAAGACTTACCCCCATGGACATATCCCCGGCCGTGAACGTATGCCACCGCTAAAGCGAGTTGTGCAGCAAGAGACCGGGCAACTTGGAGCTGAAACACACCAGAGTTTGATGCCTCTTTCGTGTCGGCAAGACTGCATCTTGCTGGGATAGTGGCAAAGCAAGGATGGGTTCCATTTGGGCCACCAATATTGAAACGATCAAGTATCGGAAGAATAAATGCCCTGCCACGAGTTTCACCTTTTAGAGAAAGGTTGGTGAGTTGAGTTGGGATATCGCCTTCTTTCTGACCCGAGTCTGCCGTGCCCACTTTGATGGCGACATGCTTCGAATGCCTCTCATCCTGGGCAAGCCAGGTCGTCGAGTTACTGCCGTATCCGAGCTTGTGCACTACGCGGTATCGCTTATGAAGGCGATCGCTTATTTTGATCGGATGGTAGCCCCCAGGTTGATAACACTCGAGTCTTTCGACGTCGTCGACGTGTTGGAAGAAAAAGCGTGTTGTTGGCGTTGTTGAGCGGGGGACAACTGGATCGATTCCGGTGACCTTGGAGGCAATTTTGGCGCAGAGGCGACGGGGAAGCGCAGTCGGGATTCTCATTCGACCGGCTTCGCGGCTCAATGCACCTTGTTATATTTGGTGCTGATGCCTTCGCTGAGTTCGCCCACCGTGAAGTAAAAGAACGGTGTTTGGCAAGTGTGGGAGATGGCGGTAAGCGAGAATTCTGGTTGGAGTTTTGGCGTTGGGAAAAACAACACGAGACATAATAAGGTAGACAACAGGCTGCCATCACGCCATGGAAATTCACCGGGACACGGAATTCGTCCGGCGTATATATTTGGAGCGTTATTTACATCTGGCAATCCTTTTGCTGGCGGACTCCTGAGAAGTGCCAGCTGTTGGTAAGTGCCCATGTCTCCGGGTAGAGGATGGCTTTGAGAGGAGCATCGGACAGGTTTGTCTTACTCACCTTACTCTTTGAATTCAAGTCGGACAGCCAGCAGTTTGTATATTGACTGTTTGATGATGAACGAACGGGTTTAACTTCTAACTGTCTAAGCATAGTACTGAGGATGGAAGGAATACAGTGCCATGGTCTAGAAGTTTAGGCTGGTGGTTTTCAGGAAGGCTGTCGAATATGCACGAAAGTAACAATTGAATCTTAGCAGTAGGCTCAATCACAACGCTTTTGCTTCGAGTCCGATGGGAAAACGGAGGCGCTTTCTATGGCGTGCCGATCGAGAGGAAACCCCTAGCAATGAACTGAGCGACATGGTCGAAAAGCCGACAAATGATTGCCAGCGAATCTACACACACACAGCATGAAGATCACAATAACTAAGAGCCATGTATAGTAGTATGTCCTCCTATCAGATGCTGTTGCGTACCTCATACAACCCATCTGCAGTACATGCATCTAAATCATCAACTACTCTCGTCTGAATTCTCAGACGGTTCAAACTCTACGCCCGCCAACTTGCCCTCAAGCAGTTGGCAACACTTCTCTCCTATCTCGGCCAGATACTCTCCATCCAGCAAAGTTGCAGGAAATGTGGCATCAGCACCTCCCAAGTTGGCCATCTCCCTGGCCAGATCTGCGAATGACGCATACTCGCCTTTCCAGCAGCGATCCGTTATACTATCCAACCCCGAATCAGATAAATCGGGAACTTCATTAGGGCCAAGAGTCTGACGGCTGCATTGCCCTCGATTTCCTCGTAGAGCTCGAAGCATCGCGTCAGATTGTACAGAATTGGCCCAAAGGTGAATTGCTCGCTGGTGGCCCCGTACGTTCCGAATGTTCCTCGCTGAGTGTCCGCCTTAGCACCTTGTATCCGAGCCCAGGGCGGTGAATTGCCCGGATTACTCGAACCAACCGTAGCGATGCAGTCAAAGTCGGCTAGCTTCAGGCAATCCGCGTGATAGAGGAGGATATTGGCCGGCCTTAAATCACCATGAACTAGGTAGGCCCAATGACTCTAGCCATGCGATAGCAGCAGACAGTTCCTGGGCCCATTGCTCAACTTTATGGACTGGCTCTAGCCGAAGCACCTGTACACATTTGTGGTTCTTGTAGTCATGTCGCTGGTTGTTGTAGATGCGCTGGTCCAGCGAGCCTCCAGACATGAGTTGGAGGAAGTTGAGTCCCGGAAGCCTGAGGAAGCTTTGGATCAAGTACGGGGAAGAGCCGCGTCGCTCGATGAGGTCATATGCGTCGGTTTCCTTTTTGAACTCCTTCAGACGGTCTTTGCGGACGTACTTGAGGACGATATCATGGTCGAATTTGAAGACCCATCCAGTGGCGCCCCGAGAAATGAGGTTGAACTTGGTTATGCATGATGGCAGTTCGTGAGGAGCCATGTTCATCACCCATGTATGGAACAAAATGGCTGGACACCAAACTGGAGGATATATGACAATGTATTCATATGACGGGCGAGAGCATTGATTCAGGATGGAGAGCGAGCTGTCTCAAGAACACTACCGGGATGCGGGAAAATGGCACTCCGCCATCTGGATCCGTTAACTGCTGCCGACACTTGTAAGGTCCAGCATCGCAATGTGTTATCCGCACAGTCCATCTCAGATGCTGCATCTTCACATATTGCCGGCAGTGACCACAGTTGTCCCATTCCAGAAAAGCCCCAGGCTCGTCAAAGATATGTCTACAAGCATGCCTGCGCTGTGAGATCAACTGCTGGCACATGCTTGGTTCTGGAACGCCTGGATGAGACGAGCAAGTCGCGGTCAGTTGCCTGCTCTCGCACCACATCGGACAGACGAGAGATATAATACAAAGCGGTCGCTCCTTTTCGGATCAGTGAGAATGGGCCTTGCTGAAGTCTGGATCTTCATTTCAATTGACGGATGATTTGGTAGGAATTGATGTCAAGTTCTTGGGGAAGCCCACGCCCTTTTAGATTTGGTGGTGCACTGGATCTGTAAGCAACCCTTCTCGTCTACTTGTCTACTTGCGTGGCTCCTCGTTGCAGCCGCCTCAAATCACGGATCACCCGTTTACACTGGGCGCGGGTAAGGCTTTACAATGATATAAAGGCTGTCAAGGATTCTACACGGAATCGACTTTCGCTGTCGAAGCTTGGGCGTCGATTGACGAGTGTCTGGTTCGACCTCGTGAGAAGACAAGACCGTGTGAGACGCTCCATTCCGAAACGGACGGGAAAGGCATCTTGCAACAGGGGCCATCATCACGTCCATAGTTTGGACTGACGAATGACTTCGACCATTGCTATACAACAGAACCGCCGTATCGCTCGATTCATCCTCGGAGTGGTCTTTCCGTAACCCGCGTCTTTGTAGGTGTCTGACAAGTTACTAGAACAGGGTGACGTCGATTCACAACCTCGTTCAGACGTAAATTCCGGCATGAGAATGAACACGGCACTGCAACACGGGAAAGATATACGTGGATATCTAGGGAGCAGATAAATAACGGCGATGCCTCCAGACAGCTGCAACAGTACCAGAGGGAGATTCTCTGGACTGGCTACTTCACTGCCCTCAGAAAACTACCCCTGAATCCGACTCGAGGATTGGCAGTGGGCCGGTTATGTACCGGGTCAAGGAGACATAAACAGCAAACTATGGTGGCTTGGTGAGCGCAGTGCTTTGAATGGTGCGGTTTTGGTATATGTACTTAAGTAGCCCGGGCCTGGCATTTGACTTTAAGGGCATGGGCATACCGATGCTACCCAGGGCAGAGCTATCTTCAGGTCGGTCAATTTTGGAGTCCCTCGAAACATGTTGGATTTATTACTTATAACTTCTATATGCTCTGTGGTTGCGATTTGACACTTCGAACTTAGGGACCGTCTGCTTGAGGCGTGAGAGCCATGCCTGGTTCGACATGGAGGCACACTAAGGCAGTACCTTCTGATCACTTGGACTTCTAGAAGAGTATCAAGGAACTCGATCTCTATGGCCGCAGCGTTAGATGCTCATAATAAGGTCTAACAGAATGAGAGGTTAGAACTTAGGAGGCAGTAGACTCGCTCGCCACCGGGCCATCCTCCGCCTCTTCGCCCTCGACCAAGCGCCAGGTACACGGAACCTCGTCGAAATACACGCTTCGGCAGGTGGATATGCCGCAGTCCGTCTCGTCGGAGCCAGTTTCCCTCAGGCACCGCCTGTTGCTCTGGTGGCTGAACTTGAAGTGCCCCCTGGCTGCTCGCCAATCAATGTAGAACTCCGTCATCCCCGGAACCGAAGTGCTCCGGCACCCATCGGCCGCATTCACGTCGTAACGACCGACACTCGTAATGAACGTGGCCGGGTACGTGTAAGACAAGTAGCAATACTGGCTGACGATCAGACGATCAGCCGCGGCCGTGGTAGCGAGACTGAGGGCGACGAGGCATGATACCATGTTGAGATGCATTGCCCAGGCGAGAGGAGTTGAGCTTCTGGTGTCTGTCCCGTCGTTGTGAGGCAAGGGGGGCTCGAAACAAAACTTACTGCTACTGATTGAAGAAGTAATTAGGTGGGTGCTGAAAGGTTTATCGACTTGAGTAGTGAAGGGTGGTTGATAGAGAGGGCGATGGAGGGAAAGGAGGCCTAGAGCACATTCACCATGGATTCAGGGCCGTTTTCATATTGATCTTTCAAAAACCGGAAATTGTCTGTCCCTGACACAGCCGTCTCGGCAATGTATCTTACTTCCGTCCTTTGCTTTGCGCTCTCTGGATACTGTCCTCGTTTCCTGTGCCTGAAAACCGCATATGCAGTAAGACTCGGCCGGGGCAGGTGAAGGATTCAACGGAACAGTTTGGTCCGCGACTTGGCAGTCTAATAAATAGGGAAGTCATTCAAGTTCGAGCGAGGAAAAGCATTAGTAAGTCTGGTCAGGTTGGTATAGTGACTGGGAACAACCATGGTACTAGACTAGTTACGGACTGTAGAAGAAGCATGATCAGGCATTTTGGGGGTGCTGCTGTAGCTGGGATGACTGAGATTCTCGAGGAATCACAGTTGGCTAGGTAGGTATCTATCCCGTGGTCTAGCACATTGTAAATGCGAACTGTTAGAACTACGTAAGATTGCTAAAGTGTACCTACCCTACCCTGGAGGCCCCGGAAGTGTGAGAGGATGGGGAGTGAGTGTTAGTGAGAAGCTTCAACGTCAAACCCCGCCACGGATACGAATACTAACTAGCCAAATGAGGCACGGGCTGTCAAAGCTATCAAGTCGCGGTTCAAACTTTTAAGGTTGTTGCCAGCACGGGACCTAATGGCCACCAGTTAGGCCCAACGTGCGGACGAAGCAATCTGGGCAAGTAGGTAACTCGGTACGGCATCTGAACATGTCTTATTCCTTCTCTCTGCCTACCTTAATGTCTCGGCTCTGTAGTCGGCGTTCGGCTGGGTAATTGGCTGGCAGATAGACGCACACCGGCGGGCTCGTTTCCCCTCTTGTTGCTTCTTCTTTCCTCCTCCTTCCCCTCTCATTAATCGATCCCTCCCAGCTCAGACTACTGCAGCAACCCAGCCCGTCAGCACATTGATTGAGCATGCATGTTTGCCTTGGCGAAGGCGGAGATACCGCAGCTTGTAGTTGAGAGACAGGCCGGTTTTCCGAGGTTGGGTGGCTGGAACACTGACCTGCTGACGTCCTGTCTCGCTCGGTCCGATGCAACCAGGTAGGTAGGCTATTGCATTCCGTGCTTTTTCTTTCCTTTCCTTTCTTTTGGTCCTTTTCTTCTCTTGCTCAATGCCGATCAGCTTTGTCTCCCTCTCACCTCTTCCTAATTTTAGATGTGACAGGTAATTTATGACTTCTCGAGTCACAGGAAGCTCCAGCTCCAGCACACGAACTACTACTACTGCGTAAAAAAGCATTGGGTAAAGGGAGACTTACCGATGGCCGCGACGTCTTTGATCCAGTTGTCAATGAAGAGAGGCTTGCTGCATAGTACATACAGTACGAAGTACAGAGTACGGCATGGTAGGATTGCATCGACAATCACATCTCCCATTCGCTGACATTCCGCATTCCGTGCCGCCAAGCGGGCGGCCGGGGACAGATCCCCACACCCGGACGGCACGGGCCAGAGGGGTCGGGCATCCATCATCACAACGTCGTCATGTACGAATACTTCGGACCAACAAGATTGATGAGGTGATGAAGGACAGCATGTCTGAGCCGAGAATAGGAAGGATCTGTGCGCAGCCGGGCCATTCTCTCGAGAGTGTCGCAGTCACAAATCACAAAAGAAAAAAGAAAAAGAAAAAAGAAGGCGTCGGGGACGGGCTGATTGCTCCGTTGCATCACGACCGGGCTGGGATCGAGAGTCAACCAACAAACCCCTTGCTGTTGGATTTCCCGTTCGAATGTGCAGCCTCCCAAATGTGCAGCCAGTCAAGCTCGACAAAAGAGAACATCATTCCAGGAATTTTGAAGGGGGGGGGGGGGGGGGGAGGGGGGTNNGGGGGGGCAGGCGGTCTAGATTGCCATCCTGGCTTCTGTGCGCGCCGCTGCCTTGATTGTTGGACGCGCAGAGACGAGGCCACGAATCGGATGCTGTCGATGATGCGAGACAAGCTCAAGCCACGTTTCTGAGGTCTTCCTTGACGGGGACGCGTTTTCCCGGATGATCCAGTACCGACCGAGTTGCGGTCAGCGGCTTGAAGCAAACATCTTATATTCCACAGCTTTCGGAGAGGGACGTAAGGTCTATTAATCACCCATCCTCAGAACTCCCCCTCATTCGTCTCCTTCATACTGATACTGATACTGAACCGCAACCATGGAAACCGCATCGCTGCACTTTCGCATTCTTTACCTCCACCTCTCTGACATTGGGAAGCTCCGCTTGCACCAATTGGCCACGGAAGAAGACAGGGAACTCGCGAATGTGCTCTTGGCTCGAGGTAAGCGCCTTGTGTAACCCTCGTTGAGATTCCGGACTGACCATGCTCAGCGGATGACAATCCCGATGTGCCCACCGATAGGGAGCTCGCGATGTGGCTTTTGGCCCACGGAGAAGACGAGACAATGAGTGACCCTATTGAGGGTTTCGCCATCTACCACGCGGAAGATGACTTCTTCGACGTGCACGCTTTCGAAATTTCTACCGCGTTGCGTCGCTTGCAAATACTGGAGCAGCAGCACACGCTTCGCACTCCCGAGAGAACCCCGGAGCTGACACCGGACCCTCCGGACAACCCTCCCTCTTCACCAACTGAATTCCATCAGCCTGATCCGGTCCCGGCGCCGTCCTTGGAGGAGCATTTGGCCAACGGGAGCCGAGATGGCTGTGACTTGTGCCGGTCCATGGGACTAGGCTCCGGGCCAGCCCAGAGTCTCGACGATGGGCCATGCCAGAGTTGCGTTGAAGCTGGCATCCTGGGCCGCCCCCGCCGCCGCAATAAAAACAGAAGCCCCAGGGCTAGGGATGATACCATGAGGGTGACCAAGAGAAGTTCTCGTCGTTCGTGAGGAGGCGCCGTGGTAGGGGGGGTCAGGTGACGGAGGGGATATGCAGTGTATCTGTTTGATTGTAACCTATTCGGGATCCTTGGGTGTTGAGGTGTGCAACCTTATTAGTTAACTACTTGGTTAGTCGATCGCGTTTAGTTGCAACTTTATGAGAACCTGATGCCACCGGCAAAGCGGCGTCCTAGCGGTAGGCAAAGCTGTTGACTGCTTCAGCCTAGATAACCCTCTCTCTCTCACACACATACACACACTGCAGCCCCCATCCCTCCGGGGGTCCTCCGGAGGCGACTGCGTCGAGCCCTCCTCGCTAGGTACGCTCGATGTATTAGCAATTGAATAGATATATACTGGCCAACTCTGACCCGAGCCCTACCCCTAACCCCTAAGAGCTGCTTGGTCTTTGGTTGCTTGCTTGCTGTTTAGTCGCTTGCATCTGCGCACTCCCGACAGCGACAAAGCTGCTCCAACCAAACAAAGACCCGACGCATTCCCTCGTGCAATCATCCATTGTTACCATTTCAACGGCCACGGGCCACCCGCGACATCAATCATGCTCAGCTCTTTGTTCTTCCTGCGACCTGCAGCACAAGTACCAAGTCTTTCCCCTTCATCCCATCGCAATCAAATGCCCTTACCCGAGACTCTCGAGTCCCCCCAGTTTGAACATTCACTTGCTGTTTGAACATTCGCTCGCTGTTTGAGAATTCACTCGTTGTTTGAACATTCACTCGCTGTTTGAATATTTTATATATTCTCCCTTCCGCCCTCCATGGCTCCCGCCAAACTTCCTCCCGTCAACAACAACAAAAAGCGGCGACCTGGAACCATCGTCAAGGAGTCCAGACAGGCCACTGCTCTTCGAAGCAGCCGGCGGTTGCAGGGAAAGCCCCCGGAATTTGTAGAAGCCCAGCCAAAGCCCGTCCAGGCTTCCCAATCGTCTTCTACCTCTTCTGCATCCATCCTTCCGCCAGCCAGTCCCCCAAAAAGGCCTTGCCGAGACGCTGGCTCCGAGGCCGACGAGCCACAAGGCGAGCCACCTTCGAAACAGGCCCGAGGAAGCGCTCATCGCTCTCCCTCGCCCACCGAGAAGGAGTTGCCAAGAGATGCTGAAGCTGGTGTCACAGCCGACGAACAACAAAGCAAGCCACCTTCAGAACAAGTCCAAAGCAGCACCCATCGCTCTCTTTCGCCTACCGAGAAGGAGTTGCCGAGAGACGCTGAAGCTGGCGACCATCCTGAAAGCCCCCCGAAACTGGCCCAAGAACCGCCTCTGCTTTCTGAAGAGAATTCAAAGGCACTACAGTCTGTCTTCGAGCAAGTCATGGCCATCGAAACCCCCGAGTCTCGCCCACCCACCGCGACCAGAATCCCAACGGAAGACCGGACGGGTCAAACCCTACGTACGACCAGCACCCCTGGTCAATCCTCCTACCGCTTTCAGAATCTTGCGGCTGGCGGAATCCGGTTCTATGTCGAGCCACCTGGCGATGTCGAAATCGCTATCAAAGAAGTTGTCGACGCCAATATGCCTGAGCACGGCGGAGCCGAAATCCGTGCTATCGCCGAAGTGTTCCACCAAAGCTGCCTTGAAAACGTCAAGTCTCCGACTGGCGAAGATGACTTCCTCACTCCACTCTACACCGCCATTGATGCCTTGCGCCCTGCGAATATGGCTATCAAAAAAAGGGTTCCTTGGCGACTGGAGCTTAAGCCACTGGCCCACAAGCCGCGTTTCACCACGAGCTACCGCATGCCCCCCCCCGAACTCGTCAGCACATCGAGTCTACCGGCCGAGCTGCCCGCTGACTTGAAGGAGAGATTCCACTGTTCCAAGATCAAGACCCCTCATCCCGACCTCTTTATTGGCATACAGGTAGAGGGTCTTGTCTCTGCTTTGTCGTCAGAGCATCTGGACAATACCGAGGCCCGTGAATTCATTCGATGGATTCAGGAAGATAGGGTGCAGCACGATCCAGACGGGCCCTTTGAGCCAATTGTACTTCTGTCTCCCGCCAATCTCGCCTCGGGCCTCGGCTTCCCATTTCTTATTATTGAGGGCAAGGCCTACTCGACTGGCCAACAACTTTTCGAGGCAGAGAATCAAGCGGCGGTTGCATTGGCTTGTGCGCACAAGATCCTGTTCTGCTTGGATTCCGAGGCCCGTTATGGGGAACAGACAGAGAACACCCGACCCCGAGTCTTGTTCTCCCTCACCACGCAGGGCCCTGTTCACGAGCTCTGGGCTCACTGGACTGTGGTCAGGGGTGGTCGCCGCGCATTTGAATCGATGCTTTGGGGCAGCTGGAATACGGTGCTGCGAGATCGCGCGGAGGAGTTTATCGTAAAGCTCAACAATGTGCTTGTTTGGGGTATGGGGCCGTTTATGGAGTCGGTGGTAAAGAATCTTGGGGAGATCGCAAAGCAGGCAGCGGCTTGAGTTGTTTGTATGGTAACCTAAGGGCTTGTAGGTTAGCTGTTGTTTACTGTTATGTTTCTGTTCTAGCATTGACAAGAGTGCATTCAAATTGTAATATCTTGGCCGTACTCTGGGGAAGAAATTCGGCTGACCGGGCAGCGTTCTGTCGTCCCGCCTAACGAAAAACAACTCGGTTAACACAACTAAATTCGTTGTAATCTTCCAGCCGACCTCCTCATTTACCGGCGGTAAGCTTCATCCGCGACGACAGCCGATGATGGTGTCTCGGAAGCTGGTTTTTTTGTGACTGTCTGTGTGAAGGCGGATGTGAACGTAGGCAACCAAGTTCAGCAATTCGAAATACTGCAGCATCTGCAAGCTGACCCTCCCTGGGTTATACGCCACGAGTATTTGATTGTGGGGGGGGGGGGGGGCAAGGTGAAGCCTCGGAGTGTGATACTGGACGCCAGCGTCATCGAAGCGAGTACTGCTTGTCATGGTAGGCGGCGAGAGCCCCTTGTAGCTGACGGATGATGAGGAGCAGTCTTAATCTTCGGTAAATACGCACTAATGCTCCCTTCTCTCACGTCGGCAGGATGATTGATGATTGGGACGGCACGCCCAAGTACACGGTTTGCCTCCTCCGACTCGACCGGGTCGGTCTGTGAATAAGACTGCCTACTTTGAGCACGGCACGATGTCTGAACGAACGTTCTCGACCGAGAGTATTGTTTTACCTGTGGACCAACTAAGTCAAGTCGGAGTCCTACTGATCCATGCCATGCGACTTTGCAAACATAAAACGGGCGGTTGCATTGACAATTCTTGTCGGAAGCAACTCAACAACTTTCAGAAATCCAGTATTCTCGATCCGATTCAACCCGCCCGACTCGACGCGCCTTCGGCTGGAACGTTGAGTTCCTGGCAGGACATAGCAAGGTTCCCTTTGTCGGCACGTTTCACCCCGAGCGCATGGCAGTCTTGATGACTTTCCGCGACGTGCTCGACGACGTGCGACTGTGCTTGGACGTAAAACTCGAGGAGCCTGAGACTGGCAACCCTGGGGGCGGGCGAGATCCTTGGAATGACCTGGCCGTTGGCATCGCGGGCTTGGTCAACGTACCTGAGAACGACCAGCAGCTCCTCTGGCATTCGACCACTCACGCACCGGTCCTGCACCCGGGAAAGTTGAACCCGCCAGCTCTGACAGAGTTGACGGTGAAGTTGACGGGACTTGCGACCGCAAACGCCAGCGGGTGGGCTCTGGGAATGAAAACGTGGCTCCGTCGGCCACAAGGTTATGGTGCGCGCTGAAATGGCGGGAGGTTTCTAGCAGATTGAGCTTGGAGTTCGCCAAGGTCGCAGATCGCTCAAATTAAGTGTGAATTGAGTTGAGGCAGAGGTTCCTATGGTCACTCTTTCAATTAATTTCCACTCGTTTATCTCGATCCTTCATGCGAGGTTCGACTATTTGCCCTTGTCTCCCGTCCCCTTCTGACCCCTCGACTTCGACCTTCACATCGGCCGACTTAGATATGATATCCATATGTCGTTCGCTTTAGCGACTGGAGCAAGGACTTCAAACACAAATCTGGTCCAATTGACCAACACCCTGTTTGCCCCGCCCCCACTAAAGTTGACTTTGGCCCCGATCGCCATCATCTAGTACGGTGGCACCTTAGCTAAGGAGTGCTAAAAGTGCAACAACCTAAATCCCGGATTTTCAATTTCGCGAATTCGTCGATCGTACGCATCTTCGAGCCCCGCACTTGGAATGCTCCTTACTATTATCATTACATTAAGAATCATACCATAGCTTCCAAAAGATCTAGAATGCGTACAAGAGGAGATATTCTCCCTCTTTAAGAGTGGCTCTTCTTATTATATTATTCTTGCCTAAATTAACGCCAGTCTTACTATACGAGAGTAGCAACCAGTTAGCCTCCGAACGCTTAAGTCCTAGCTTGTAAAATAGGGTCTTTCATATTAACACTCACTTAACTCTTAGTATGAGGAGGTATCTAAGCTTTTCATTTAAGGATTACTAATTCTTACTATCCTTAATTAAATAAATGAACTTCTTAGCGTATAAGGCATCCAGCCGGTTAGCATTTAGACCCTAAAGCGGTAGCTTTTAACCTGGGGACTTATACGGTAGTAGCGCGTTTAAATCACAGAAGAACTAATTGAGCGTATATGATTCTATTTCTATTCATATGGGTACTTTGATTTCTTAATCCTTTGTGATATCTAGATGTAGGATAAGCTTCCTATTTCTCTCTTTACGATCTGAACAATCCGTTGGAAGAATGGTATAAAGAGATAATACCGTATGAGTGAGGAAAGAGTAGCTACTCTTATAACCGCAATCTAATTCCTTAAAAAGGATCTTTAAAGGTTAAATGCAATCTAACGGTTTAGTTAAGGATATCTCTATTATTACGTACGATAAAATAGGAATATCCTTATTGCTTAAAATCGCCTTTATGACTTTTATCGGTTAGTCTTCCTAGAAGAGGTCTAAAGATATTGAGAAGGGAACTTTAAGCATTGTATAAACTTTACTATTCTTAGACTAAATTTCCTTTAGTGCCTTAATAGCTATAAGAAGTTAAAGAGATTTAGCATATAGATATATACCTATATTAATGCGTACTTAAGATGCATTATTTAGTTCTATATTAGCCGATCTATAACTACTACTTTAAGCATACTAAAGTAATATCTTTGTACGATATAGCATCTTAGGATAAGACTATTCTTTACTCGCTTAGACTATAGGATTAAAACACCTCTATAGGTAGTAGCCTAAGCTATATTAGCTATTACTAGTCTAATTAAGATCTTATATAAGAATAAAGCTAAACGCTAATATATATACTACTAAGGAGATTAGATCTAGTTATACTATATATATAGACCTAGTATAAGGAATATCCGCATTAAGAGCTAGTAGCGCTAACTCTAGTTAGGTATATCTAATTAATAGATTATACATTCGTACGTTAATAACTTCTTTAAAGCTAATATAATCTAGTCTTTCTTTAATGAACTTATAGAATATACTCTCTTTATTAAAGGAGAGCTTACTAATTAGATTGCTCTATACGCAATCTATACCCTAATTATCTAAGATGAATTCGCAAAGTTTATTTCTCTTTAGAATAAGCATAAGATCCGTACGCAAAAGAATCATTAATATATTATTTCTAGGATTCCAGCTAATCTCTATTATACATAAGAAGTCCCTAATTAGGGTGTCCCTCTTAGTGAACTTAAGATAGATAGCGATTAGATTGCCCTATATATAATACTTACTATAGTCTAAGATATTAATATTAACTTATTTCTTTTAGAAGAAACATATCTCTAGTGTATAAATTAACTATTATTAAGTGGATTCTCTCTAGATTCTCTTAATAACTCTAACCGGCCCTTTATGTCTACGTATATACACTTACGATAATGCATTTAAGAATATTAATAAAGTAATAAGCTTTCTTTATTATAGTTAAGTGAAATCCCCTATAGGGGAGTAGAAAGATTTATATAAATCCTTTTATTATCGTACGATACTATACTAATTTAAGTAACTTAGTATAAGCTCCTTTAAAGAAACTTTAACTCTTAAGTAGATATATCTCTCTAAGGGGACCCTTTACTACTAGCCCTTTAAGCACAATTCTAAGACTTCTAGAATGAAGAAATCATATAATCATAATAATATCCTAACTTTAAAACCTAGTTATTATGTATGCGCTGTTTTTTCTTTTGCGCTAGATGCCTCTACTGGATGCCCTAGGTATGATAAGCTGGCCCTATTAGAGAGTTATGTGTTAGAGTGGTCGTATGAGGTCTTTTAGGTGGATTGAGGGATTTAAGTTAGGAGCGCTTAATCGGATGCATTAGGGGAGGTAAAGTCTCTCTATCTTTAATCGGAGAGTTAACTAGCGTATAAGCTAAGGAATTAGACGAAGGTAGATCGAGAGATTCAGATTGGGAGCGCTTAATTGGGTGGATTAGGAGAGATAAACTCTTGCTTTTTTCGATTAAAGATTTAAATGGCGTACGAGCTAAGGAATGAGATTAAGGGGGGATAGAAGAACTTAGTGTATCTCTTTCTTTTATCTTAGCCTTCTTTATACTACTAGCCTCTAACTTACTAATCACCTTAAACTAGATATATATAACTAGCTGTTCGTTTTAAACCTCTTAGTTAATAACCTTATCTCTAGAAAAGAGTTTAGTAGTTATATAGCCTATATATAAGTCTGGATTAGGTAGTCGGTTAAAGCTAGCTTGCTTAGACTATAACTTCCCAAGCTCGTATAGAACTTCCTAATTAAACTGATCTTAGAATTTAGATCGTACGTATCGATTGATCTATTAGCTTGCATATTGCATATAGGGGTTGTTTGATACTTAAAGAGGTGTAAGATCGCTAAGACCTAGAGAGTATTAATATTTCTCTTAGAGTGTTTATTACTATGTACGTACTGATCTTTATTGTCTTCTTTAGAAGGAAGAAGCCCTTAAACTCTTTACCTATAGTTATAAGACTAATCAATTGAATAAGGACCTTAGCTGGATTATTATACACTCTAGTATTCAATTGGTATACTTAGGTAGCCTTCTTTACTCTTAATTAGAATTCCTTCGGAAGGTTGTGATTAATAAGGTTGTTTATACGATCGCAATGCTAGAGGGAAGATATAGAAGGAAGAGGACTAATAGTCTAAGTAGGAGCTTAAGGTTTCATATGGGTTAGCTTATCGTTAGAGTCACTTAGATTAATCGGGGTAGCCTACTTTATACTATAATATGGGCACATATAGGAGCTAGAGATGTTTATACGTATTGTATTATAGGTATCTTAAGACTTTAGGTAGTACTTTACTTAGTAGGGAGTTATTTTTATATATAAGGAAAAGAGAAGAAGGAAGATAAAAGAGAGAAAAGAAAGAAAGAGGAAGAGAGAAAGAAGAAGAGTTTTAATAGGGAGTATTATTACTTTTATAATACTAACTATATAGCTACTTATATGAATTCTTATAATAGCTTTAAGTAATAATATATACAATTAGCTAAGTATTAAGGAAATAGCTAACTAAGTAATAGTTAGTAATATAGTGGCTGCCTTACTAGCTAGTAGCTAGCTATACGAAGGAAAGCATGAATTTAAAGGATAACGCTTAAATTCCTACTCCTTTGCCCTTTTTAACATTACTATTACTACTACTACTACCACTATTATTACTACTACTACTACTACTACTATATACGTATAAGCCCTTAAAGAGATAACTACTAGGATACTAACCTTCTTCCTTAGAGTTATTATGAGTTTGTACGCTTCTTCTGATATTATCCCCCTATCGTATGCGTACGACTGTGAATCGCTGATTGTATTTATAATCCTAACCTACGTAACGTTCCTAGGTAGAGCTACCGCTCTATACGTAACTTCTCTATAACTTACCTCCTTATACGATAACTAACATTCCCTTAGTCCACCACTATGCATCTCGTATAGGTGCTAGGCGAGCATCGCCTCTATAAGGTTAATGTCTCTACTAGGTAGCTCCAGCCGTACGTTAAAAACGCACTACAGCGCGAGGTCCTTGCTCTGCCAGGTCGTCCGGTCTGCTTCCTTCGGGGGCGCGTACACCTAGACCAGATCTTGGGCATGCGGGACTCGTACGTGAACGCTATACTCATCTAGAGTCGTGGTGTACTATCCCCTCGTCCTTGCTCGTCTTGCGAAAGCAAGATGCGTTTGGACGGGCCGGACGCGTACGTAAGCCCGTTCCCCTACTGCATTCGTCTTCTAGGTCACTTCGGTGGCTGTTGCGGCAATTGCAAGTGGCCGGATCGCGCTGTTCGGTGCTCCAACGGAGATGCACATGGTGGTGGGCGCGTACGCAATGCCCTGAGTTCTATTCGACCCCAGTAGGGTTTACTAGAGGGACTGGGGACCTCTGAAGACCCGATCAAGCTAGAGGAAGATGGGACTTAAGATGACCCTATCGAATTGGGTGAGGAGGGGTCCTCGTAAGAGGACCCTATTGTCCTCGACTAAGGTTCGTACGAGCAATGTTTCCTTTGTCTTTACGTATATAGCACACATCATAGCACACATCATAGCACACATCACAGCACAGCCGAAGAAGCCTTGGTTAAGTAGCCTTGTGTAGAGGTACTAGAGCAATAGCTGGCACCTTTATGTAGTGTTCTGGGTTAGTAGCTAGAGGTCTCGTACGAGACCTCTAGTGAAGCGAAGATTAGCTAAATACTGTACGTTAGTCTTTATTAATGAATATATATATTTGGTTGCGATAATGCATACGATCAACGAATTCGCGAAATTGAAAATCCGGGATTTGGGTTGTTGCACTTTTGGCACTCCTTAGCTAAGGTGCCACCGTATCTAGTCTAGCGTCCTCCGTTCTGTTCCCACGAGCCTCTAATTATTCTCCTTCCGGCTTGTGTCCCGGTCTCCACCACCGGCCCCATGATCCGATCCCGTTCTCCACTGGCCACATCCTCCGGTTCCGTTCTCCATCGGCTTCATCCCGTTATATTCTCCGGACCGCGAAAGGACTCATTTTTCCTGTTTTGTTCCAAAGGGCTGGGTCGGTCGATGCCACACGACGCGCCTGTCCCGTCTATTTCAATGTGTTTTTGCCTAAGGTTCTGTATTCTTGTCATTGGACTGCTGGGGCGAGGCTTCAGAGAGAAGGACTGCGACTGTTGTAGAAGATACCTCTGGCGGCCGAGGTGCTGGCAGGTATTTGTGTCGACAATCGACACCTTTTTATCTCTCGATTTGTCATGAGTTTTGTTCATGGCGATGTAGTACTAAGTCGAAGCGCCCAGTAATCCGGCGTCTAGTAATCCGACATCCAGGATGGGTACATGATCCCCGTTTCTAGTCCCAGTTCCAATAGACTAGGCATCAACTCACGTATAGGTGATAGCTCACTCAGGGTATTGCTCGGTAAGTCCGAAGGGTTCCAATTCTTTCTAGTGCTTCTACCAGTCAGTTCCTCCTTTGCCTTGTGCCTTGACTATGTATAATGTGCAGCCCATCGCCGATTTGTGGCAAATCACGGAAAGAGAAGGCGGGAAACTCCGCCAGTGACTTCATTTCTCGACAATTGCGCTTTGGCCGGCGCCCCTCCCTAGCCATCTGGTGTCCGATTTTGAGACCTAGACCCCCCGTGATGCTGCTAACATTGACTGAAAGATCATCATGAACCGTGAGTTCCTGGCCAAGTACCTGGCACCATCAACAGGCTCTCTAACCGTACGTGCCAGCTGCCCGGAATGCAGTCTGGCCGACAAATATGGGGTCAGGAATGCATACTCAATTGCTCCATGAGTTAGGTAGTCCCTACTGTGTCTACTGCCTTGGTCAACTCACTAGACTACTAAAGTTAGACAGGCTACCTTCCCTCCCGGTACTAACGTTGTAGGCTAATTAACTAACTTACAGGTTTCCAGGCGCTAATGCATCCTGTCCGATAAGCGTACTTATCTCCACGTGACCGCGCGTAACTGGAGCATCAGCCAGGGCGTCACAAGCGCGTCGGTCGCATCCGTGACGCCGCGAATTGAGTTCCCTCAACGACATTCTCATAGGACAAATGCACAGATCCGAGTCCTGTCGAAGAGAGCCTGATGGAGCCAAAGGACGAATGCCATGGACTTGTTCCGGGTCAGACTAAACTGCATCGATCACTACCAGGCCACGCCGACCCTTTATGACCCCCAGCTGCGCAACGATGTGCGGTTGTCACAAATCGCGAAGGGACCCAGAGTTCCCGTTATCAGAGTCTTTGGATCTACTGAGACGGGGCAGAAAGTCTGCGCTCACATCCACGGTGCTTTTCCCTATCTTTACGTGGAGTACCAGGGTGGCCTGGACCCTGATGAAGGTTAGTTTACCAGGATTCTCGCAACCCCCCCTGTGCCTCGTTTGTTACAAAGTACTGACTGACCATCTTATTCAAGTGGGCGCCTACATCTATCGCCTTCACCTCTCCATCGATCATGCTTTAGCCGTCAGCTATCGGCGTGACCAATATGGCGACAACGCGAGATTCGTCGCGAGAATCACTCTCATCAAGGGGGTTCCATTCTACGGCTTCCACGTCGGCTACCGATTCTTCCTGAAGATCTACATGTTCAACCCCATTGTCATGACGAGATTGGCCGATCTTCTCCAACAGGGTGTCATCATGAAGCACAAATTTCAGCCCTATGAGGCCCATCTTCAGTACCTACTGCAGTTCATGACGGACTACAACCTGTACGGGTGCAACTATCTCGACACATCAGCTACGCGCTTCCGGTCTCCGGTTCCCGAGCATGACCAAGGTTCAAACTCATTGCATCTCTGGCATAGCCAGTCCATACCACCCGAGCACATCACCGACACGACTGCCCTTCCCAGAGTCAGCCAATGCTCGATCGAAGTGGATCTCTGTGTCCAGGACATCCTCAACCGAAAGCAAGTCAAGGAACGGCCATTGCATCATGATTTCATCGAACGTGTCAAGCCTCTCCCAAGCGATCTGAAGTTCGTGCACAGCATGGCAGGCCTATGGAAGGATGAGACGAAGAGGCGAAAACGCGGCATGCCACAATTTAGCCATGGCAGTAGCCCGTTCCCTCCGGAAGTCCTCGTGTCAATGTCTGCTGATCCTCGCCAATCACAGCCACAGGGCTGGATACACGAGGAGGAATATCGAGATCAAATTCAAGATCTCATCACAGTCGAGAAAGGCGCAGACAAAGCTGCCAAACTCGCCTTTGAAAGCTTCGCAAAGCCGCTACCCTTCGAACACACCATCAAAACCGCCCTTGAATCTGTCGAGGACCTTTTCCCATCAACTCTCATGCCGGCTCTGGGACTTTCATCAGGTATAGGTGAGATCGGACAAGACCCAGCAAGTAGTATTGAAGTCGACGAGAGAAAGGTTCTCCAAGTCGCCGAGGGTCATGATGAATGGTTTCCAGATGACTCGGATGAGGAAGCGATCACAATGCTAGTGTCAATGGAGAAGAAACTCGCTGAAGCGTCTCGAAATCCTCAAGATCAATCCACCGAGGATGACCTGGATGCCTCAAGCGACTCGGATGAACCTTCAGTTCTTGGCGTCTGCCAAAGTGGCCTAAAGACTGGCAAGCTTCCAAGCATTCCACTCACACAGGATTTCATTGATACCGCAGAGAATGAGGGTTTGATCGGCCGAACGTCGAAGGCAACTCAGCCAACTGCTTTGGATCGAACAGCACTCAAGCGTTCTATGTCGCAGCCATCGTCGACTCAGGCTCCTCCCAAACGAGTTAAACTTGATGAACGACTGTCAGCTAGAGATGAAGTGGTCCCCCGGGTTGAAGAAGGACTCCTGCAAAAACCAAGCAACTCCAAGCCCAAAGAACCGAGCGCGCTTAATCGTTCTTCGTTGGGGAGAATGTCAACTCCTTTTCCCAAAGAAACAGCAAGTTCCAACCAGACTCTAAACTTCAGCATTGTCAAAGATGTAAACGACCCCAGTACGAAGCTCAGACTCAGCCAGAGGAGCCAACTGTCGTCTTCCCAACAGAGCAATGACAACGGACCCCAAAAACATGTTTCCTTTGATCCTGCCACCTTTTTATCAGCTGGTGCAGTATCTGAATCTCAGCCTGTCCTGCTTTCTTCTCTAGCATCATCTAGCCTCGGTTCCGACGACAGTCTGCAGGCAAAAGTCCAACGAACTATTGGGGCATTGTCAGGCTTCCAAATTCTTGTCTTGTCATCACTACCTCCTTCCGCCTCAGCCGTTGCAACCTCCCTCAAAGAGCATCTTCTCCCAGACGTCATCTACCAGGATGCCTACTACAGCAAAGAAAAGGATGTTCCTGGTCGGACTCGGGAATATGCAGGGCGTGAGTTCCGACTGGAGAGCACTACACTTCCCTTTCTCCCTGAATTTGATCCGACAGCGGCATCTCTAGCGGGGTATGGACTCAAACAAGATCCGACCCTTGATAAAGTGGGAGCCAGTCGTGAGTATGAGCGACAGAGCAGGAGCTGTACATGGAGAAGCTGGGAACCTGTCAATCTACCGCCCACTTACGACGACGTGAACACCTGGTGGCGTGAAAAGGAACGTCGCGCGACCAAGGAACCGACATCCAGTTACTTGGCGACTCCGAGGCAATACCTCTCGCAGATCGAAGGTCCGACGCCTAAGAACAAGCACGGGTTCAAATATACGCAGGCGAAAAAACTAACGAGCGTCGAGCACGAAGCTCAGTACATGAGCACAATGAGTTTGGAGATTCATGTTAATACCCGGGGCAAATTTGTTCCAAACCCCGAGGAGGATGAAGTTCAATGCATGTTTTGGGCTCTGAAGTCGGACGAAACAAGAATCAGTAGCCAGAATTTATCGGACCCCATCCAGTCAGGAATCCTCGTGATGTCGGAGGACTCAGACTTACCACGGCTTATGCAGCGTCAGACAACGGCAGAAGTTGTCGAGGAGAAGTCTGAGTTGAACTTGATGGTCCGGATGGTGGAGATTGTTAGAACTCATGATCCCGATATTTTGACGGGGTACGAGGTTCATGGCAGCTCATGGGGATACTTGATTGAGAGGGCGAGACTCAAGTACGACTTCAATCTGTGCGATGAGTTTTCCCGGATGAAGACCGAATCGCATGGGAGATTTGGTAAGGACAACGACCGCTGGGGCTTCAACACCACGTCAACCATTCGAGTCACGGGAAGACACATGATCAATATCTGGAGAGCCATGCGAGGCGAACTGAATCTTCTTCAGTATACAATGGAGAATGTCGTGTGGCACCTTCTTCACCGTCGGATCCCTCACTACGCCTGGAAGACTCTAACGGCCTGGTACAAGAGCGGCAAACATCGGGACCTGAACAGGTTACTCCGATACTACCAAAGTCGGACGAGGCTGGACATTGAAATCCTCGAGGCTAATGAGCTCGTCTCGAGGACAAGTGAGCAAGCTCGCCTCCTCGGGGTGGACTTTTTCTCGGTTTTCTCGCGAGGATCCCAGTTCAAGGTCGAGTCGATCATGTTCAGAATCGCGAAACCAGAGAACTTCATCCTCGTTTCGCCCAGCCGAAAGCAGGTCGGTGGCCAAAATGCTCTGGAGTGTCTTCCTCTAGTCATGGAGCCTCAGAGCGCTTTCTACAACAGCCCGGTCCTCGTGCTAGACTTCCAGAGTCTGTATCCCAGCGTCATGATTGCGTATAACTACTGTTACTCTACGTTCCTGGGGCGAATAACAAATTGGAGGGACATGAACAAGATGGGCTTCACAGAGTACAAGCGCCAGAAGGGTCTCCTGGCGTTGCTGGAAGATTACATCAACATTTCACCTAACGGAATGATGTACGCGAAGACGGAGATCCGCAAGTCTCTCCTTGCCAAGATGCTCACGGAGATTTTGGAGACGCGAGTCATGGTCAAGAGCGGCATGAAGCAGGACAAGGACGACAAGACCCTCCAGCAGCTACTCAACAACCGGCAACTCGCCTTGAAACTGCTCGCCAATGTCACGTACGGCTACACCTCTGCGTCGTTCTCTGGTCGCATGCCTTGCTCCGAGATTGCAGACAGCATTGTACAAACCGGACGAGAAACCCTCGAGAGAGCGATGGCGTATATCCACTCAGTTGAGCGATGGGGTGCCGAGGTCGTCTATGGTGACACCGATAGCTTGTTTGTGCACCTGAAAGGGAGAACGAAGGACCAGGCATTCGATATTGGCAACGAAATCGCCAAGGCCATTACAGACATGAATCCTCGGCCCATCAAGCTTAAGTTTGAAAAGGTCTATCACCCATGCGTCCTTCTGGCCAAGAAACGCTACGTCGGTTACAAGTACGAAAGCCGCGACCAGACGACACCAGAGTTCGACGCCAAAGGAATCGAAACGGTCCGGCGTGATGGGACGCCGGCGGAGCAGAAGATCGAGGAGAAGGCACTCAAGCTCCTTTTCGAGACGGCGGACCTTAGCCAGATCAAGGCATACTTTCAGCAACAGTGCGAGAAGATCATGCGCAACAACGTCTCTGTCCAGGACTTTTGCTTCGCCAAAGAAGTCCGACTCGGGACCTACTCCGACAAAGGCCAACCGCCTGCCGGAGCTATGATCAGCACCAAGCGAATGCTAGAAGACGCGCGCGCAGAGCCGCAGTACGGTGAACGGGTTCCATATGTCGTCATCTCGGGCGCACCGGGAGCGCGACTCATCGATCGGTGCGTTGCGCCCGAGGAGCTTCTTAGCAACCCGCACTGGCAGCTCGATGCAGAGTACTACGTCTCGAAGAACCTGATCCCGCCGCTCGAGCGCATCTTCAATCTCGTCGGCGCCAACGTGCGGCAGTGGTACGACGAGATGCCCAAGGTGCGACGGGTTCACCATGCGACCACCCTCAGTAAGAAGAAGACGACGCTCGAGTCATACATGAAGTCCACACACTGCCTCGTCTGCGGCCTCAAGTTTGCTCACGAAGATAATCCTCTCTGTCCGCGTTGTCGCACCAACGTCCCAGCGTCGCTTCTCGCGCTACAAACGCGGGTGAGCGCCGAGGAACGTCGCCTTGAGGAGGTGCTCGCAGTGTGTCGCAGCTGCTCGGGACTCGGGCCTGCAGAGGAGGTCACCTGCGATAGCAAGGACTGTCCTGTGTTTTGGACGCGGATGAGGCAGGGGAGCAAGACACGAGGCGAACGGAATGCTAGCCAGCCTGTCATCCGGGCGTTGGTTGAGGGAGTGGAGAAGCTGTCTCTGGAGTGGTGATGGGGTCTCATGCATGGATCTTATATAAACATATGGGAATAAATGTCGAAGAAGGACGCTGGCTATGACGGGAGACGTGGATTTCTCTTTGCTTCAGTCACTTCATGGTGATGAACGTTGGGCACAAGTTCACAGTGCTTAGATACCTACAATAGCTAGGTAAACAGAGAAACAACAATTGTGGTTCTTGTCAGCATCAGCTGGACTTAATTCACCGAGATATAAGTGCTGGCCTTTGAGCCAACAGACTAGTCCACGTATCGAGCAAAACGCCGACTATTCTGGTATTCCCATCGCTACAAAGGGTACAATAGCTTACATGTTTATTTCTCCTCGGGACTGTGTACACCCGAACATGAGCTGGACCTAAAACTCCTTTCCCAACCGAAAATCCTATGCATGTTTATGTTACTTAACCTCCTGGGGCATCGGTACCGAGATCGGCTCTTTGATCTCCATTTCCAGCACGTCGTTGTCTATCCATCCTGAGTAGTCGTCGTCATCATCGTAATCAGGAGTAGAAGAGGCCGGGAGAGCCTCGATCGGGCTGTCTGAGTGAACCTCGTCCATCACTGCGGACAAAGGCTTTCGTGCCGGGTCAAATGCTGGCTGAGAGGCTTCACTATCTGCCAGAGTCTTCTCATCACTAGACTGCCCGGCCCAAGAAGGAATGCTCGGTCTGTCCTCGGTTTGCGGTGTACTCGGCTGGGAGTCATTCGGTGCAGCGACAACAAATACTTTCTGCCCTTCGCCTACATCTGGCATGGCGCCAAAGTCGTGACTTTGGCCACGTCGTCTCCGCTGTGGCAAGGAAGGCAGCGGGGCAGGTCGATGCTCGTGGTGGTGCTCGTGGCGATGCTCGTGATGAGACTCATCATGATGCTCGGGGTGAGTCTCCAGGTGAGACTCGAGGGATTCGGTAGAAGCTTGAGCCGATGAATGCAAATGGACCGGCTTTCTTGCTGGCACAGGAACGGGTGCAGATATTCTAGTCGTGCCGTTCGTCGGTCTTGGAAGCGGCGTGCCGGGAGGAGGCAGAGGTTGACCACGTCCCATGGGTTGACTGAGATCGACGTGGTTTGCCTGTTCAGCCTGTCGCCGTGCTTCCTTTTGCCGCTGGATGGCATTCCATCCCCACTGCCTTGCCTGAGCTGCAGCGTTGGTGACGGCGGCAAGGGTATTCCGCTTCTGGGACGAGTCGCTGTTGACGGAGGCGTCTGAAACGGACAGCTCTGAATTCTCACGCCGCATAAAAAAACTCCGCCCTAGCGAGCCAGTCTGGCTTTTGATCGACTCCTTTATAGAGGCTGCAGAGGATGATGTGCCCCTTTCATCGGTGAAGCTACCAGAACCCGTCGACGACGTCGTATTACGGCGGCCCGTCGCAAGTGGGGTCTGGTCGGCGTCTTCCTGCGAGTCAGCATCCAGAGCTTCCTTTGACGACGATGCGGACGAGGACGAGCCATTGGAGCGCTGTGATACGGAGGGCAGCTTTTCAGGTAGCTCTGCTTCAGTTGGTCGTGGCGAGGCGTCTTGCGAACGTGAATGCAGTGCTGCCATGTAGTTGGTTGCATGGTCCGGGGGCGAGGATGACGGCTTGAAGATCTCGGCATGTGCAGCATCAGTCCCAACGATAGGTTCCGCCGCCTTTTTCGTGATTTTGTCTGGAAGGGGAGGATTTGAATTCGTGCCCTTGGAGTCAACGCTGGTCGAGGAAGCGGACGCTGGCAAGTTAGTTGTGGTCTTGCCCAGCTTCCGCCCAAAAAGTCCCGTTGGACTCGGCGTTGATTCCATTACCGGGATCGTGTAGCTCTTCTCTAGGGGTCGGGTCTCTTCAGTCACATCAGGGGTCTCTTCCATGTGATCCACGGCTGTGACATCTCCAGCCTGCGCAGCGGCGGCTTCTGGATCCTCGGATGGGACCGTCGCATCATCGCCTTCGAATATGCCTCCTCTCCAGTTCTTGTGTTCTGTTTTGAAAAAGGGAAAGTCGTCCCAGAATGGCAGGACAAATGTCTCAGCCACGACTTCCTTGATTCGGTTCTCAATCTGCCGGAGAATGACGGTGTAGGTGATTTGTCTCGAACTGACAATGGGTTCAATAGCCATCTCCATCTTGGGCATGCTCTGGAATGCGAGCCACACCCGGTTACTGGGCGGTGGCTTAATCTTGAAGAGCATGTGGCCCTCGGCTCGCTTGAGCACAACGGCAAGCACCAAGTTGACCTCACGAGTCTTGAATCTGGTCCCGAGATCGATCTTAACCGTGGCTGCGACCTCGATGCGGAAGTTGCCGGTGTACTTGACATCGGCTTCCACGACACACTCGCCCTCTACGGTGAGATCCCTCAGTTTCAGGTTGGTCAAATAGGGAGCCGACTCGCCCGTATTTACTTCTTGGATGGTGATGTTGGTGAGGAAAGATGGGCGCTTGACACGGGAAATCTTAGTCGTCAGCTTCTCGCGGATGAAGTTCTCGAGGTCGCGTGTCTTGTAGATACCCAGGAAGACTCTCCCAATCATGGCATTGAGCCATCTTGAATGTATGTTGTCTTCGGTAGAGTGGAGTTTCTGAACCAGGGAGATGATGTTCTTAACATCGAACTGCATGGGCTTGGGGCCATTCTTGTCCGCCCCAAATGTCAGTTCCTGGTTCTTGAGGAGGGCAAAGTAGAAATCCTCCTTGGCCGAGCAGTTTTCGGAGAAGAGAAAGAAGGGTTTGGAGACTTGGCTGTCGGGCCCCAGGTCAGGGCCGTTCAGTTTCCGTGACAAGCACAGGGCGTTTCTTTTGATGAAGAGTTCGCCCTCAAGCGTCCTTCCGCCACCCGAATAAGTGCTGATGTCATGGTTTGCGAGAGATATGACGTGTCGGACTTCGACCTGCTCCTCGTCGTCAAAGAGCATGAGGTGGCCGTGTCTGTGTTCAATCGGTCAGGACGAAGCGGGTGCGAGTGAGCGGGTGATAGGGTCGAACCAACCTTAGAACGACGTAGAAGACGTTGCCCGCCTTCTTAGGCCTCTGGCTAAGACTGGGGTTGTTGGTGTTATTGTCCAAGGGGCTTGGAGTAGGCTTCCTCTCGAAAATGCTCCGATACATGGTCTGATAGACGCTGGGGCTGGGAGAGGCCACGGTAGTCGAACCGACCGGGGTTGACCGCTCGATGGGCTTCGCGTTGATTCCCATGGGCGTGTACTCACGGCACACGGCGAAGTAGCCGGCGGTGACGTCGAGATCGTTGTTGGCACGGGGTTTGGCTGTATCTCGGCTGGCCTTTTCTTTGGCAGCGTCCAGGGCGGACGTGTCGTCGCCAGGTAAGACGAGGTCGCCGCCATCGTGAGTCTGGTCGAGGCCGATCTGGCTGCGGTCGGGGAGAGTGTAAAAGCCGAGGGCTAGGATGGAAAACAAGACCAGCGGAATGAAAGTGATGCCGCCCAGGAGGTAGGCGACGAGGAGGGCGGTCCATCCAGCCATGGTTTCGAGGTCGTTCCGGAGTCGGTGGGAGCTGCTCACGGCGGGCGAACTGTCCACGGCGAACTGTTCACGGAGAACTGCGAGGCGGCGCGACAGCTACAGCGTTGACGGCTCAGCGGCCTTGACTGATTGCTAGCTGGGGCAATCTGCGTGAAGGAGCGGCATCGGAGGGATCGCGGAGGAGGGAATGTCAGGGTCAGCGACTCGGTGGCGGTGGTGTTGCTGGCCTTGCCATTGTCATTGTTGATCATGGGGCGGCAGCAATGGACCTAAATGTGTACACTGTACGACAGTAAGCCGGGGGGGGGGGGGGAAGCTACGGATGTACTTCGTACCTACCCTTACCTACTACGTCATGTGATGCGCTGGGGCTGAAGAGTGAAGACCAACTCTAGCGCCCCCGCCAGCCCACCGGGTGGGGGCAGCCGGACCGGACGTATTTTCCCCGCTACAGCGTTGCAGTCCACGGGACTCACAGATGAGTCCCGAGTCGACAACACGAGCCCCGACTCCTGATTAACGTTGCAGGTAGTATTAACGCCGAGAAACAGGTACCAACTATCTCTTGATATAGGTGCCAGCTCTCTAAAATCTGTGTAAACTCCCGACACAGGTATCTGAGATAAGGTTGTACTGCATCTTACCATCAGCCCCGTGCTGACTGACTCCTGATGAGGCGCTGGGCTGAGGGGCCGTTTAGGGCGACGCCGCCACTGCGCTAACCGGCCGCGGGTGAATGAATCATTATCAGCTTTGAGACTTTAGATTAATCTGTACAAACCACCAAGAAATCACAACCACCCCTTTCTTTCTACATGGCCAGCATCGAGACTATCAACCTCCCTGGACCTAAACTCCGCTCCCAGATCTCTGGCTCCTCGTCGACAACGACGACGCCGTCATGTGATCCCTCGCTCGCCCAGATTGCGACACTGCACGCTGGGAATGCGACGCCTCGCCCTGGCTCTCCGCAAACAGCCCTCTAGTCTGGAGCTTCACCCCCATCCGGCCTCGCCGATCGTGTTCGCTGGATCGTCGCTTGAAGTTCGTGCCGCTCCTCCGCAGCTTCCGCGGCACCGCGCCCTCCTTGCTCGCCGCCATGGCTGCTCCTTGCGTGCTGAACAGCGCAAAGCCGTGGAAGAGAGGTTCGTTGTCTTCTCCCGACTCGCTGGCGTACTCTTGGCCGTCGTCCCCCATGTAAATCTTTGGGAATAGTACCGCTATCGGCCCTACGGCGAATACGTCCATCGCCATCTGCTGCTGTGACATGCTGTCCTCTTCTCGCATTTCACCGTCGTAGTCGCGCCTTGAGTCGTCTTTAGGGTCCCAAATCCTCGAGTCCAAGTCGACAACCGCCTGTGCCCGCTGACGAGTCCTCTGGAGTCTCTGCCAAAGCTGCAAAGCTTCGGAAAAGATGTCTTGCAGTGCTTCCATGAAGAGATCCTCTTGCGCGCTATCATCTCGGAGCCATGGGCCTAGGACGGACCGGACTGCTTCGGCTGCCTGACCAGGGACCTCCTTCACCTTGCGGGACCCGTCAGAGATTTTTGCTATCTGGCATCGAATTATTGTTGCAGGCAATGGATGCGTCTGGTCCAGCCATTCAAGAGCTTGGAAGAGCCCACTCAGACGGGCTTGGGTGACATCGTCCACGAGGTATACATCTTGGAATATGCTCACAGACAACTCCTGAGCAATGACAGCTTCGACCAAGGCGCAACGGATACACTGCGCGACCTTCGTCTCAGAGGGAACCTGTGGGATCCGCGACAGAGCTGTACTGGTCACATCGAGCAATGCCTGATCGAACGCTGTTAGCTCCGCCAGACTTGGCAGATTTGTCTGGCCACTTACTCCAGTGTTTGGGATCGTCCGGTTGAAATGGCTCCAAACAAGGTCATGCAGTTTGCCAGCTAGCCTGCCGAAATGGTCTCTCCTGCGAATAGTCAGTACTCGGAGAAGAGCGTGAATAAGTTGAAACAAATTCTCACGTCGCCTTTGGCTCCAGCGGAAGGAGTCCTAGCTCGGCCCGCAACTCTTCCAGCGTGTCCCTGCATTTCTGCAACTCATCGCGTTTCTTCCTCAGATGAATGGATTTCATATCCAGGCTGTCCTGCAGGGTTGACTTATCATGTAGCAATTCGTTTACTCGGTTCTTGTGGTCATCCAGTTCCTTCTGGAGTTGACTCGACTTCTGTACTGCATCCTTTGCCGCCTTTTGGTCCTTCTTTGTCGTGGTCCTCAGCATCTGGAGTTCTTCGAAGTCTTTCGTGTGTCGAGTTTCCTCCGCGTCCCAAGCCTTGAATCTATCCTGGAACGTCCGCACTACCGACTCCTTATCCCTTTTGAGCTCTGCAACGTGGGACTGCAAATTGGACATTTCTTCCTTCTGGTCCTGGAGCTCCTTCTTGGCCAGAGCCAGTTGGCTGCAGACGTCGTCGTAGGCCTGTATCCCAGCGCCGTCTTTCCGCAGCTCGTCAAAGTCGCTGTAGAGCTTCTGGAGTCTTGTCGCCAGGCCCTGGCCGCTTGCTGGCCGAGAACTCAGTGCGCCCTCTAGCTGTTTCTCCTTCGCACCGCCCGCGGTTCGCTTGCCCTTGTCGGACTTTTCAGTCATGTTGGCGTGTCTGTCGAAGTGGATGCCAGTCAGAGAAGAATGAAGAATTGACGCTGTCACAGTATTGCAAAGCCAGCCAGTGTCGTCTCCAGGGGCTTTTCCTAGAGATATACACACATTATCCGATCATGATCAGCTAGAGTACTGTAGCATCATGCAGACTTATCTTCAACTTGCACCCTCCATCTCGCCTCGCCAACGAGTTGGTTGGTCGGAATAGCGAGTGCGATATGTGCATTCGCGAAGCGTGGTTTGCGGACGTACGCCACTTCCGTCACAACTAGTAAGTATGCTCGAGTTGAATCCAGTATCAGGTCAAGTTGTGTTGCATTGCGTGCGCTGGGTTTCCGTAATGCTCCGTTGCGTTGTCAAAGCTGCATGCGGGAGGCCGACCAAACCAACAACATCCCACTTGGGCTCTGAACTGGCAAATGGCTGACAAACGTTTCAACAATTCTTTCGAGTGCCGCAGGGCCACTCGCATGCTCTCATACTTAGGCGGCTTGTATCGTACCAGTGAGAGACGGTGCTTTCCTGGCTTCCATGAGAACCTAAGTACTAATGGAAGTCCTAACCTTCCCAATTGGTGGTGACGACGTACCGTTGGTCCCGTGATCTGCAAAGTGCGATAGGGCATTCATAGAAACATACCACCCTTGCCAGCTGGCTGGCACTCACAGCTGTTTCTCGAGAACTCTCCCCTCTCAACCTCCACTCCCAGTCAACGCGTCAAGATGTCCGGCTGCGACATCGATCCCGCGAGCCTTGAGCTTGTGCTCCAGCTCCAAATCCAAGACGTGCAATGCCTCCTTAAAAGGAAGTTTCGAGAAGATGAGACGCCCGATGCGGAACTCGCGCTGGAAACGTACAAAACTGAGCTTGAATCGTTGGCGTACTCCGTCACCGACCGAACCATGTCCCGAAGTATAGGTCAGGCCGTCGAGCTGGATGGACTTGTCATCAGGGCACATACCGAAGCTGAACAGCAGGCGACTCATGATCGGGACCAAGCTCTGAATCTAGACACCCCGGGTGCAGTCCCAAGCACTGGTGCTCCAGAGGAACCTGCGCTGGATGACGAGTCTCTGAGCAGACTCAAGGCCTTTAACGGGGTCGGGGAAGCGTCTTCAGTCATCGCCGAATCTTCTCCCTCGATATCGAAACCCGACAAGACCTCGGCTGCGGAGGGCACGAGCAAGAGGCAGTATCGGAAATGCACATCCTGTTCTACTGATGTTCCCTTCCTCGAACTTGCGCGATGCCCTTGCTCTCATGATTATTGCGGTGGCTGCATCGTCGAGCTGTTTACAGTCTCGATAAACGACGAGTCCCTGTTTCCCCCTCGCTGCTGTCGACAGCCGATCCCCCTCATCCTCAGCCAGACCTTTCTCCCGCCAAAGCTGGTTGAGGAGTTCCAAGCAAAGGAGCTGGAATATGGAACCCCCAACAGGACATACTGTCATCACTCGACATGCTCTACATTCGTGCCGCCGCAATTCATCCAAGGGGACACTGCTACATGTGCTCGATGCCAAAGCCAGACCTGCGTTAAGTGCAAAGGCGCGTTCCATGAGAACGGTTGCCCCGAAGACTTGGCCACAACGGAACTTCTCGCCATGGCAGCCGATAACGGTTGGCAGCGATGTCATTCTTGCCAAAGAATGGTGGAGTTAATTACTGGATGCAACCACATAAGTAAGCGCCATGTCCCGTGAGGAACATTCCTTTCACTCTTGCTAACATTGTGGCAGCTTGCACCTGCGGCGGCGAGTTCTGTTACAAGTGTGGAGTTTCGTGGAAGAATTGTCAATGTGACCTGTGGGACGAAGACAGATTACTCGAACGAGCCAACGCCATCGTCGACAGAGACGCAGCCAGGCGGCAACTACGCCTAGTCGAGATGACGGCCCTGATAGAGCGCGAAAGAATCAATCTGATCGAGAATCATGAGTGTACACATATAAGATGGAAGTCCCGAGGAGGTCGTCATACTTGTGAGGAGTGCCACAATGTTCTTCATCAGTTCATATACGAGTGCCGCCAGTGTCGTATTTTAGCATGCCGACGATGCCGATTCAATCGTTTGTGAGTGTCAGCTGAAGTAACGGACCAAGGAACGGGCGAGAGGACGGGGCGAGAGGACAACCTCGTGCGGCTGATATCTGGTATTGGAGGCTCGATATGAAGTTTAATGTACGTAATGGTTCTTCATCTTGTACGGATGCGGGCACTAGACTTTAGGGGCGGTCATTCAAGAAAGAAGATGCGGATATATCAGCGCAGCTGATGGCTTTATTCCGCTTGTTCAAATACTTTGCTTCGTTTACCGGGGCATGAACGCTACGTGCCTCTCGATTCTTGGCAATGTGTGACTCTCGATCGCTACCCAAGAGAGAACCTTGGTCATTCTCATCCTGTGGCATCCTCTTGGCCTGTCAGGTAGACGCGTGTCGGTTTTCATCCTCTTTCGCTCTCAGTGATATCCAAGTGCTCATCGTACCATTCATTGTTATAACGTGTATCGTCGGGTGACGATCTCTTTCGCCTACGACTAGCGCTCCTACTTTCACTTCCACCACCGTATAAAGCCGTCAGCTTCTTCGAACCTAGGAAGTCAGTGCGCGTTTCCGCGAGCAGAAACGTTTCTTCATCGTCAGCAGCGCGAGTTCCCCCACCGTAGAGCGCCATTCCGTTCTTGTTGAACCATTTCCTTTCTTCTCTAGGTATGATGTGGGCATAGGTTGAGGCGTACGTAGTGTTGGAGACGGCACAACGCTGAGTACGCCCCATTGATTGGGAAGCTGGTGCCATCCACCAGGAGGGCAACCGGTCATGATGAAATTCCCAGTCTTTGAAGCTTGGGACGACTGGATACTGGGCTAAGTGGGATCAGCGCTCGAACCTGGCTTTCACTCTCCGAATACACCATCACTCACCGTCGCAAAGATCAATGGACGCGATGCTAGGCTGGCCAAAAGCAGTGTGGGAACACAGATGTTTCTTATTGCAAGCTTCATTCCAGGCGAGCCTCTGAATAAGAAACATTTAATTGAACCCAAAGAGGAGCACCAAAGAAACTTCCACTCTCAGCTAATCGACATCTTAACTGAGCTTAGGAAACTTGAGTTTTCCTTCTTCTCTTGCTTGCGTAGGTCATGTATCTGTCATATCCGAGAAGGAATTACGACGTAACGTGACTCAGGTTGCAACTCTATCAGGGACCCGGGAACGCACCGCATGCTAAGTCAGTTAGTTCGGGACGGATAGTAGTGGCAACACCACAGATCCAACTGAGATTCCCGATACCAGCTTGGTCACTCAACGCCAGAACGGACTCATCACTGGTCTCCATCATCTAGGAGACCGCAAGGTTGTCGTGCAACCAATAGGTCTGCAAATGCGGTCGCTTGGCGGTGCTGGAGAGGCGGGTAGATTGAGAAGACTGAAGGAGTCGTCGCATCGGCCAACGAGCCTCACAAGTCGGGCCCATTGCGCCGCTTGCCAGACAGAGAGGGAGAGAGCCGTGCATCTGATCGATCTGGCCCGAAGGGTTTGGCCGGGATCGCAGAAATAGGCGTTCGATCTTGAATAGAACGACACCACCAGGAGGCCGCGCCCAGCAACTTCACTGGGGCTACTGACTGCTGCGCCTGGCCAGCTGGAGGCGCAAAACCAGCGTGGACAACTCCATGGAGGAAGCGACTCAATAGATGAAGGCGAACATCTGAGCTCCAAGGAGCCTAAACATGCGGCCGGAATGACAGAGGCTTGGAAAAGGATGGAAGATGTGGAGGAGGATGAGGGTTTTATAGATATTTAGAATTACGTGGAGAGAATGGATCATGGGAAGGGTATGGACGAGGAGAGTATGAATGATGAAGGGACGACGGGAATTGAGGGTCATATGGTTGATGTTGATCACGTCCCTCGAGCGTCAGCCTCGATGCTACGAGGATCAAGTCAGTGAGACTGGGAGCCTAGTGTTTTCGCAGTCTGTTTTTTATTTCCTCTATTAGAGCCGAGCTCGCTAGAAGAAACACTTCTCATGTCGTTATGGTATCAAGAACAACAAGCAAACGCTAAGAGGAACATCCAGTGCAGCGCAGCTCAAGTATGCACCGCTCATCAGCCACGCAGTGCGCGCCGACGCCTCTGCGACATCCGTGGGAGTTGAGCTATCCCATGTTGGCTTGTCGCTCCACGATCCTCAATCGGCCACCTAAGGAAGCTTCAGCAGTTGTGCAAGCTTCGCTCTGAACCTTGAGCCCGATCTTGTTTGGGAAACCATAGGCTCGAGATCCGCCCTGGCAGCGTCTCGGCGCGCTGAGGTACATGGGCTGCAACGAGATCCTTGTTGGGGCATAGCCAAGGCGTCACATAATTGTCGGGTTGTGAACCTGGAACCGCTTTTTGAGCCACCTCAACGCCTCCTTAGAGAACTTCGGCCTTTTCGGGGTTCGTCTGTCCGAAGGCTCTTCATCGGAGATGAATTTCCTCTTCTTGCCTCTTCCTCCATCAGTCATGGTCTTGTCTGCTTTGGACTGGGTCATCTCGGCCTCAATCAAATTGACCTGCTCCCGAACCCATTGTGTAAGAACGTGGTGACGAGCGACGTTCCTCTTCGCGCCCGCGTAGCCGAACGTGCTCTGAATGAAGGTTGTGATTCGATTATTTCGGCTCCAAACCTTCTCTAATCGATCTCTTGCGGCAAGTAACCTAGTCGTACCAACTCGCAGCATTGAAATCCGCTTCGCCTGGGGAAGACGCCAACGTTGCGGGTCTTCCTGGGTTGCTATGTAAATTTTCATTGCACTGGACTTTGCTCGTTCAACAGCTTTCTCGGCCTGTTCCCTCTCGTTTGCGCGCTCCATTGGAGACGCCATGGTCAGTAAGAATTCTTCTGTCTCATGTGGCCTCAGTATCTTCGTGTCGATAAGCTCCTGCCACGCCTGGTCGTGATCTGGCTCCAGGCGTTTGATGTCTGCAACGTACTTGTCAAGCCACCAGTACTCGTAGTTGAGGTATTCGATCCATGTCTTCAACTTGTCCTGTTTCTTAGGGTCCTCGTTGAGCTCGAATGGTTGGGAGAAGTTGTGGTGTGCCAGGCGGCGCTTCACCGCCTCTGTGTAGTCTCGGAATCCGTGGCTGCCGTGCTCTCTGCAGAGACGCCGCTGTCGCTCACGAAGTGATTGTTGTAGATCCCAGTCCCACTGAAGGCATGATGGGTCAGCTTCAATCCTGGCTAAGCGCCCGGCACGTGTTTCCCGTAAACAGTCTCGCTGTATTTCGTACTTCTGCCGCTCGACGTACGCCGGGAAGCCACCATCGTCATCCTCACGGCCTCGATTATCGTTTTGCCACTTGCGAAAGTCCTGCCACCTCCGCAACTGCCTCTGGATTACGCGCTCGGGACGTATTTGTGTAGGAGATTCTTGCCAAGGTCTCAGTATACCCGCATGTTCGTCTGGATTCTGGAAGACCTCCTGAATAAGGTCTATGGGGTACAATGGGCGGCCGCCATCGTTGATGAGTTCATGGTAAAACGAGATCTCGTATCTCGTTCTCTCGACCTCAAGGTCAAGTGGTGGTGAAGGGGACTCCGATCGCTCGATAGCTTGTGGTTCGGGACGTAGTGAAAAGCTCTCGTTGTCCAGTACTCGGCGTAGGCGCGCATCGAGGTCATCGAGGTCGAGCGGGCGAGAGCAAGCTGTGGGACTCTGGGCTAAACGTTGTTCTTGGGCCCTACATTGACGTCAATGAAAAACACGCGAGACGTGCGCTGAGCAGGTCACAGAAGACTCACTTCAGTCTTTCGGCGAGGCGGTTACGTTCATCCTTGGACAGCTCGTTCCACCCGTCAACAGGGAGGCCGAAACGGCCATCGGAACGGCGATGCTTCTTCATGAACATGCCGAGCTCGGCATCGCCCATAGCAGCAACTTCGTCGACCGATAATGTCGCTGTTGCCGCTTCTGTGGAAGCCATTTTGCCATGAATCGAAGTCAAAGGATAAGAAGTCAGGCAGAGAGATGGTGAGGCTACGGGGGATGGTTGATGGTTGTTGGTGGAGGTCAACGTCTGTGAATCACGCTTCAGAAAGACGCCCAGTTGCCATGGTGGATGAGTCGGTGCCCTCTCCCAGCTGTCAAAATGGCATTCTCCTCTTTCTCATCTCACCTCACCGTACCCGAATACCCCCCAACATGAAAGACGCAGACATCGTCGCCTATCTGTATCCCCATGGCGACGTCGTTAGCGGCAGGGCGTCGAATGCGATCAAGAAGAACTCGCGTTTCGTGCCTCCACGGCTTCGGCAATCCCAATCCCAATGCGACCATCGCGAGCGAGAGCTTATTGAGTCGCCGGAAAACCCGGATAGTTCGGTCCTTGAATATCTACCCTGCCTTGTGGTCAGATTCAGTGACGTCCCACGGACCGACCGGGGACTCACCTTCGGTTCACACCCATCCTGTGATGTAATTCTGGATTACAAAGGCATATCAAATCGCCATTTTAGCCTCACATTCGACAACCGCAACCGCCTGATCGTCAAAGACTGGGGTTCTCTCATGGGAACACAAGTCACATAAGATAGAGAAGGAGAGGGGACGAGGAAACATTTCCAATGGATCGTTGGCGGTCATGAGATTCCCCAGGAGAAGGAAAGCATTGTCATCTCAGTACAGAATATCATCTCCTTTCGGATTGTCATCCCATCCCATGACATAAAGGCATCGTCGAAGGTGGCCCAGAAGTACGAGTCCGAAGCGTCGTCTTCGGAAATTAAGCGAAACCCCGATGGGCAAGAAGGCCACGAGCTGACGCATTTTCTGGAAAACTACTCGGAAGATATCCTCCATCCCCTCCATGTCGGATCAACCTTGGCGTCAGAGTTAGGCGAACGGTCCAGTGCTTGGGCCAGCGGGTTCTCATCTACGCAGCAGGATCAAGCCTGGGCAGCAGGTACGCAGACCGGTCTGGGCTCGGGACTTGTGATATCGAAGGATGACAATCATACCCAAGGAGATTATTACGAGGATGAGGAAATGGCACAGGCAGCATTTTTGCTTCAAGCCATAGCCCATGAACGCCGCCCAGCAAATTAGGCACGAATACCTGTACATCCATGTAACCTGGTTTTGGTAATATAAGCGCGCGTGTAAATAGAAACCTAGCAAGATCGGAGAGGCTCATGTGAAATTCGTGTCAACCTCTTGTATTTTGCAATGACTTGTCTTCCCAGTGTAGTATGTCATCCGCTACCAGAAGAAGTGCTGGTTGGGTTCCACATAAGTTCAGACTCATGTCTATACACACTTAATGGGTTCAAACTTCCATAGACTAACAAAGGACTCGAGAGATTTGACTATAGTAAACAGCATTTAATAGTTAATTTATTAAGAGATTAATCCTTAGTGAACTCATACTTCGCCCAGTACCCAGATACTTCAGCAGAGGCAAGTCAATGGTTCCCCTCGCTACTCTAGCCACATCACCCCCTCCCCTACCCACATCATTCTCAAGCAACACAGGGATTTGACTCAAGCATGCCGATAACGCCGACAGAATCATCCCTAAACTCCGAATGGGGTTTCATCGCTGGTCTTAGCCAAAGTCCCAGCACCTGAACTTTTGCCGAAAGCGGCCCAGACTGGGCGGCCTTAAGAAACTTCGGGTCTTAAACCCGCACATGGGTGAAGCTTCGCGGGATCGCGAATCGTATATAAGGGCCCTGTAGCCAAGGCGTACTTTTCTGCGTAGAACCAGCAGAGAGCCAGTCAAAGCGCATTTACCTCGTTTTGAATCCGTCGAAAACACAAGACGACCATGGCAGATCTCGAAGCCGCCTTCAACGCGACCGACCCGTCCACGCCGGGCCACTATGCACCGTCCCAGACGGCGCTGCTCCTGCTGGACTTCCACACCATGTTCGTCCAGAAACTCTGCGGACCAAAAGCCATCGCCGCCCTTGGCGTAGCAGCCCAGTTGAGAGCGTGGGCAAAAGCCCAAGACATTCTCGTGGTCCACGCTCTAGTCAACATCGACGCAACTCCACCGCCAACTACAAAGGGCGCTGCGAGATTCAAGGGCATCGTGGCCATGATGGGGCCCGACGGCGCCGCTGAGCCTGGGGAACTGCTTCAGGACGCGGACGAGAGTGACATCACATTTACTAGGACACCAGGACGCGTGTCTGCGCTCTCGTCGCCCGGCCTGTTGGACCTTTTGCACCAGAAGGGCATCAAGTCGCTGGTCCTCACCGGCTTGAGCACTTCCGGCTGTGTCATGAGAACAGCCATTCCTGCAACCGACGCTGGATTTGTGGTGACGGTCATCTCCGACGCGTGTGCCGATGGAAAAGAAAATGTTCATGACATCGTATTGGAGAACATATTGCCCATGAGCGCATACGTTGCTACGGCCGCCGAGTTTCAGGCAGATTATGCGGAAGCTTTAGGAAGCGAGCGAGATCTTCACGCAGACGCAAATTAGTTGGAGGACAGGTATCACAGCATCACTAAGCCATCGAGGACTTCGAGGCAGCAATCTAGAAGAGAAATATCATTCAGTCATCAATGCTACCCGTCGCAAACGATCCCTGTACAGCCCATCATCTAACTGCGCGTCCTGCTCCTCGGTCTGACACCAACTTGGCTGTCCATCTACCACCTGGTATTTCGACATTGCGCAACCTGATACAATAAGACATTGTTTGTGCTTTTGCTGCTTGCATAAAAATGAAACGTAGCCACAAGAGCATTACACCGGTCGACGCGTAAAGAAACAAGACGCCTTGAAGCACGTCCAAGGGGTGGTTCGAACAATACTGGCACCACCTCATTGATAAAGAACGACAAACTCCCTCATGCCCCCCGACTTCCTGGCCACTGGTTCGACTAAACTGTTGTAAACAAAAAAGAAATGCCATGTCATCTTTCAATGACTGCTACTGGGTGCTGCGGATTTGATGTTTTTTCTTTGGATTTTTTTGATTAGGTTGAGAGGGTAGGAAATTAGGAAAAGAAAAGGACGTGATACGTCGTAAGCCATTACTTTTTGGCGGGGTGTTGGATTATAAGCCTCCAAGTGCGGCACATCAGCTGCGGTTCTAGTTCGGTGCCCAGAATCCGCAAGCGTGGTAAAGAAAATCATCGATATCGTGAAAGTTTCCGTGAGGATGTTGTGGTCATAACAGTTGGTTGATAGGTTGGTGGTCTAAGGAGTGACATAACACTAGCGGTTTGGGTGCAATAGGGAGGGCCATGGTTGAGTTTGCTTGTACCGGCCTCGGTCGACATTCCGAATTGGTGAATTTATGCTCGCGATCGCACGGATGCCATGGGCGTCGAATTCATGATTCCTGGGTGGGAATGAGTGTGATTGGGGCGGCCTCGCTTGCTGCTCAGATGTGGTAGAGTGCCAACATCATGCTTGCCTATGGACTGGGTCAGCGAACAAGTTTCGATCAGTGTTATTGTCAGTAGGATCTCACCATCGCAGCATGCCCGGACATTCTCGAGACGGGCCGATTCTCTATCCTGGCGTTCGATGATCTCTCTAAGGTCCTCGGCACTATCGTGGGCCTCGCTCGCCTCGTAAATGTTCACATCCTGCCCGCTAACGGCTCGACCACGTCGAGTTGAAAAGGTACCTGACAGCTGACTGCCCTTCCAGTAGCCGCTAAGCTTACTCAAAGTTCCTATTGAAGGGCGCTGTGCAGGCTTGGGCGTCAGCGTTGGAATGTTCATAGACATGCCAACAGCAGGCGACTCGTTACGGGTCGTGCGAGAGTTGTAGGACGACAGAGAAGGGGGCGCTCGTGGTTGTGCGCCGTTTGTGGCACGCGGGCCAACCTGAGGATTGAACTCATCCACATCTTCGCGGGTGATGTTGCCCCCCATCTCGTCAATATCGGACTGCGCATCGTTGTTGGTGCGGAGAAGAAGGTAGGAAAGTGCGTTGAACCAAGTCTCGTGTCGTTGGCCCGTGGTGCAGGTGAACTTGATGGTTCTCCCGGGTGAAATAATCACCAAGCTCTTACGATGAAGCCCTGGCGGCATCGGGTTGTCATCTGTAACGACTCGGACAGCCTCAATAGGGACGCTCTTCGCCTTCAGCTCAGACCGTCCAGCAGTCGAGGGATCGCGATCACTCCAGTACAAGGTCCTCGTGTACGGGTGAACCCAGAAGTAGCGACGGTGTCGATTCTCCGACATCTCCCCCCGACCAGTTTTACGCGTGTACTTCCACAAGTATTCGCCAATCATGGTCTGAGTGATGGCCTGGATCATGCGAGGATCGGTGTTCGGCCCGAAGCCGGCTGGGTCGATGCCCATCTCACCGGGTCGCATGTTGAACCGAGATTCGAGCTCTGAAGCGAAAGATGATACAGACGACTTCCTCGACATGTCGTTGAGCTTCGCAGGGGAATGGGCGTCCCCGTTGTCGTATCCTCCATTTCGGACAGCACGAGGAGTCGGAGTGCCGCGGGCAGTCAACGGGGACAATGGCTGGTTTGGCGTCACTGGCCGTTGCTTGAGAGCAGACGCTGGCCAAAGAGGCGGTCCCATGTTGCTTTGTGTGCCATGTGATGAACCCGATCGTGCAGCTTCGATGGCCTGGCGATGGTTTACAGGCAACGGAGGGGTATCGTAGATGGAAGTCCTGCCGCTAGCAGAGCTTCCTGGTCTGCGAAGAGGACTAGACTCAAAGCCACCTTCAAGCATCTTTCCCTTGTTGCGAGTAGGGCTGCCAAAGCTCTCCTGTGAACGATGGATCCTAACAGTACCAGAGGTGCCAGTGGTTCCTGGGGTATCGAAATCGAAAGGATTCTTCTCAGCGCTCAAGGTAAGGCGAGACTTGGCCTTGAACATGGCATCAATGGCATCAGCCGTCAAGGCAGTCTGTGCACTTTGGTCAACCGAAGGCTTGCGCGATGGGCGAACATTAGAGTTGGTCGAAAGTTCTCTGAACGGTCGCTGAGACTCGGGGGTCTCTGCCTCCGGTGTGTCCCGAGGTGATTGCCTCGTCTCATCCTCGGCGATGATAAGCGAGGAATCTATTTGCTTGCCGCGACCAATGCCCAAGCCAACCGACCTCCCAGTGGGTGTCTCGGGGGTATCTTTCTCAATGAAGGGGGAGTTCATGACTCTTGGGAGAATGAACCCATCCCTCCAAGGGCTTCGAGGCGAAACAGGCTGCGTTTCAATAGATTCGATAGCAGAGAACCCAAAGGATGGGGTGCTGAGTTTTGTGTGCACCGGAGAGATGGGCTCAACTCCCTCCGTAGCAATCGAAGACATAACCAGAGTGGGTAGCGGAGGCAAAGGCTCGAAAACAGGCTTGACGTTTTCCATGGCAATCGAAGAAAAGGCAAGAGACGGAGCAACGGGCTCGGGCTCAGATACAGGCTCAACATGCTCGGCATAAATTGACGAGATGTTCAGTGAAAGTAGAGGAACAACCTTCTCGACTTCCACGACCGGCTCGACTTGCTCTGTGGCAATAGAAGACAATGCAAGATCCGGAGCTTCAAGGACAGCTGGCTCGATGTGTTCAACTTGAATAGATGTAATGGTGAGTTCAGGGATTTCAGGGACAATTGGCTCTGGTCCAGCAATTGGCTCCACGTGCTCGCCAAGAATGGTCGACAAGCTGAGTTCAGGTACAGGAGTGACCGGTGGCTCCGGCTCCGCAACGGGCTCAAGATGCTCTCCCAAGATAACAGACAAGCTAAGTTGTGGTGCAGGTGGGAGGACAATCTCGGGCTCTGCGATGGGTTCAACGTGCTCTCTCGAAATGCTTGACATGCTGAGTTCAGGGGCTTTGATGGCAGTTGGCTCGACATGTTCTCTCAGTATCCCGGAGAAGCTCAACGACGGGCGTGGAGGCAGGACGACCATTGGCAAGACCTCAGGCTCGGCCACAGGCTCAACGGACTCCCCGCAGATGTTGGACAGACTGAACGCTGCAGCGGGAACCTCGGGCTCAGCAATTGGCTCAACCATCTCGGTAAGAAGCGACGTAAATGTCAGGGCTGGAGGTGGTGTCTGGGGCTCGGCCAATGGTTCAAGTTCCTCAGCAGCAATTGCAGCAAAGCTCAACTCTGGCACGGGGGTCTCTGGCTCAGCGACAGGCTCTACATTCTCTCCGAAGATGACGGACATGCTCAGATCTGGAGGAGGAACCTCAGGTTCGGCCACAGGCTCAAGATTCTCGGCGACGATACCTGAGAGGCTGAGCTCTGGAGGAGGAATCTCAAGTTCGGCTTGAGGTTCGAGTCCCTCGGCGAAAATCGTGGATAAGCTAAGATCCGGGGGAGGGGTCTCCGGCTCGGCCACCGGCTCGAGGTTGTGAGCGGCAATACTCGATAGGCTGAGATCCGGAGGGGGGATCATGGGCTCGGCCACAGGCTCCAGGTCTTCAGCAATGATGGTTGTCAAGCTCAAGTCGGGGAGAGGGTTTTCGGGCTCAGCAACGGGTTCGACACTCTCGTTGGAAATGGTCGTGAGGGAGAGAGCTGGGGGTGTGGGAGGGACGACGATCTCTTCCCGGGGCTCAACGTTCTCGAATGCCATCGAGGACATGGTCAATGTGGGCGGCAAAATCGGTGACAGCTTCGGGGGAGCTGGGAACAGAGCCAGCTTCAGCTCCATTTCAGGGTCGTGTTGAGCGCCAGCATCGCTATAAGACATGGACACTGGTCGAGAGTTATCGATGAGGTCGGCGACCGGCCAGACCGGTCCGGCGCGTTCGCCAGATGTGTCTACAATAGTTTCCAGGGATACGGCACGTTCCAACGCGATGACGCTGACAGGAGAAGCAGGCATCGATTCATCATGTCTCTGCACCGTGAGGCCAGTGTTGAGGAAGGGCATAGTCTGAACCCCGTTTCGGGCTGTGACAAAGTCAACAGGTTCAGTCATGACACCAGAGTCGACCATGATGACCTTGGGAAGGGCTGGCATGGGAGGTGGTGGCGAGAATGCCGCACCAACTGAACCAGGAGTGGTAGAGCGTCTACCTCTGCGGCTTGGAGAGTTTGCGCCAACGGACTCGTCATCACTACCGTCGAAGTCCTGGAGCTCGGCAAAGAGGCTCTGTCCACCCTGGGGCGTTCCGTCTGCACTGGCGAAGCTGGCAGGGCTGCTCTGGAGGACCGGCTCCTCGCTAGCTTGTCGGGAGGAGCGGTTGAAGATACCACGACTGAGGCGAAAACGGCTGCTTCTCTGGGAGGAGATGGTGCTGGTAGGAGTCTTAAGATGATGAGGGAAATCATCCTCGTCTGCAGAGGTGGATGCGGTGCTGTGGAAGGATTGCCGAGAGGCATGTCGGGCTAAACCAGACGGAAGGGCCGGGGGCTTCCTCATTCTGCCGAAGCCACGCGCGTTGCCTTCAGTCTCGGTCTCGGCATCGTCGCTCCCAGAGAACTCCTCGTTGACGGTCTGGAATTCTTCGGTTTCGGTACCTCGCTCATTCGCCGTCTCGAAAGCTGATTCGCTAGCTTCGTTGGCGGTATCAAAGTGTTCACTGGCATCCGCGGGAGGGAACGAGTCCCCAGCCTGGTGTCTGACGGTCATGGTACTACCATTCATCGAAGAGCTTGTCGCGAGAGGAGAGATATCTCCCTGGTCTTCCCAGTCGGGGTCGTCATGGATGACCTCCTGCCTACTCGAACGGAAGCTTCCGAGGAGTCGAGGCGGCTTCTTAAATTCCTTGGATTCCGTCTTGCGACTCTTCTTGCTGGATCGAGTTTCGGTAGCTTCAGTTCTCACTTTTTCCAAGTCATCACGAAGATCCTGAATGATGCGCCTGAGCTCGAGCTTCTCGGTCTTCTCTCGGTGGAGGAGACCTCGCTGGCTCTGGATGGTGCGCTGAGCGTGGGACAGGGACGACTTCATAGTCTCGGTCTCAAGCATGGCATGTCTGGGAGTGCCCTTGATCGGTGACTGGGGAGGCGATTGTTCAGGAGTAACTTGATCGCCAGCTGACTCGAAATCGTCATCGCTGGGCCGCGGGTTCGACTCCATCGAGGCGACTCTAGCGCGCTGTGTCGAGAAGGCCCTGGCAAGCTCCTGGTTCTGGCCGGTGAGATCATCAATCCTGCGTTGCATGGCGGCACGTTCGCCCTCAGCCATGCCAATTTTCCGCTTGACGGTTCCCAGCTCGATATCGTGGTTTCTGACGGCTGCTAAATGCTCTTCAACCAATCTCGCGTGGGTGACCTTGACCTCGTCAAGTTCCCTTTGAGCAGTCACCTTTTCGGATTTGGTAACATTGAGGGCTTGGGTCAGTCTCTTCTCGCGATCGGCAGCTTCCTTTTGCTGGGTCGTTAGCTCCTGCAGTTTGGTCTCCAGGTTCCAATTCTCCTCCTTGTAGCGGTTCTCGCTCTCGTCAAGTGTCTTGGCACGCTGCTGGAAGTTTTCCGACTCGATCTCAAGTCGCGAGGTGTCGGCCTTGAGGTCCTTGACCTCCTCGTCCCGCTCGGCGAGCAAAGATTGTAGGTTGCGGACCTGAGCGATCAGGGATGTGCTGATTTCGGCGGCAAACTCGATATCGTGGACGCGGTTCGAGGGCTGATTGCGGATCTTTCGGTTGGGGACACTAAGCTTGGTGGGAGATCCTGTGGCTTGGCTCTCAAACTTGGATGGGCTGACGGAACGCTGCACAGGAGTCAATTATCTAGACACTCGAATAGTTGAAAGAAGGGCAAATTCCAGACTTACCCTGCCACTCCTGCTCTCGGGCGCAAAGGGAGAGTTTGGGTTGGCCTCATTGCTGGGGACTCGTTGTTTAGGCAAAAAAGCCCGGGCGGACTCTCTGGCGAGGTTATTGTACTCTTTTTCGATCTCGACGAGCTTTTGGCGCAGCTCGGGGTTGAGCTCGCCTTCGGCTTGCAGCTTGTCGACCTCCTGAAGCTGTTCGGTGAGGGTCTTCCGCTGAGTGACCAGGGCTGTGCCCAGTTTCCCGGCTTCCTCCAGGCGTCGCTCCGTCTCAGCGAGGTGCGCCTCAAGAGCGCGCTTCGCCTGCCTCGGGGACGACGCAGGGCCGGCGATGAAGAGGTCATGGTCGAAGTTGTTAGAGTAGCGATGGTGGGCGGGCGCGGGCGTGGAGGTGACGAAGGGGTCGTGAATCGCGGCGCGGGGCGCGGGCAGGCTGGGCTTGTCGGAAGCCAGCGATGAGGCCATGATTGCGGGCGGCCCTCAGGCAGTGGAGGTTGCTAGAAACGCCTTGGAACCATCAAGAGAAGCGGACGGACGACGTAGCAGGCCCGTCGCGGGGGTGATTGATGGGCGTGTTGTGTTTGTTGATGTGGTCTGGCACAAGCGGGCGGCGACCTTGGAGCTGGTGGGTGATTAAAGTTGGCGTGCCGCGCGGAAAGCTGCGTGTGGCCAGCTTGCGAAGCGTGCGCGAGGCGTGCAGCAGCTACAGGGAGGGGGGGAGGGAGAAGGAGACACCGGGAAGGAGGTCCAAGCAGAAAAATAGACAGACGCAGGCCCGGCTGCAAAAAAAAAAGAAATTTGACGAAATGCGCGCCGGCAAATATTGGACAACAGGAGTGGAAAAAGAGGAAAAAGAGGGAAACGAAGGAACGAGCGATGCAGGATTGAAGCCGAGCGTCAACCTATTAAATTAGAAGCAGTGAGAAGCTCGCTGCAGTCAACGATGTCAACAAGAAATAACAACAGTTGAGATTGGAGGAAGCGTGAGTCAAAGAAGCCGAGGCGGCCGTGTTTGTTGTCCCTGCGTTGCGCGCAAGGTGGAGTGCGCAGCAGCAGCAGTGCGGTTACTTAGTGCGCTGTAGGTCGATACAGTGGCTACAGCGTCGCAGTGTCGTGCAGCAGATGCCGCAATGTTTTCCGGGAGCAGGTGGTGAAGGCGCTGGAATGGAACACTGGGGCCTGCGAGACAGCGGCCTTGTTGACCATTCCCAATTGGCGCAGCGGATGCAGTGAATGGGCGTGCGGAGCGCTAATAAGGAGTGTGTGCCGCTGGCGGGTTTGTCTCTGCGGCGTCCGGCGTGTGAAGTATCGGAGCTATGGGCGGTGCCTCCGAAGTGTGAACTGCTCCCGTCGTGTGCCAGGTCGATGGCGTGTGATGGCGAGACGCGCGCGCCAAAGTGACAGTTCCTTTCAGGTTTGGACGGAAACGGATCGGCCGATTAGGGATGCGGCGGTGACCGCAAGTAATTAGATAGGCCGTCGGTGGACGGGTGGCGCCCCGAAAGACAGGTGATCGAGATGACAACAAGAAGAAAAAAACGAAGGACAAATTAACGAGCGCGGGAACAGGTGATGTGAGGCCCAATAGGTGCTGCAAAGAGAGAGAGGGGAAGAAAAAAAAATTCAAGAACGGCGAATGCGCTCCGCTGCTCCAAAGGACAGGATAAAGGCGGTCTGCAGACGAGTCCAGAAGAAGGGGAAAGGGGAACGACGAGTTGAACGACAGACAAGACAGAACAAGAACCAGCCAGGAAATGAGACGGCGCGGTACGGAGAAGCGACTAAAAAAGAAGCGAGGGGAAGGTGACAGGTCAGGGCGACGATTGGACCAGGGGAGCTGGAACCTAGTAGTAGAAACAGTAGAGGATCCCACTACTGCTGGTACGAAGTAGCACTACGCAGTAGCTGACATGGAGGCTCTGACAAGCTGATGAGGGGCAGAACAGCCCTGTACGGAGTAGCTTACCTAGGTAGTACTGACGTCGCCCGTCTGCTAGGCTGTCGGTATCACATCGATTCTTGGTGTAGGGTATCTGTAGTTGAAGGACGAGAACGAAGAGCACAAGGATTCATACAAAGGTGCCGCCGGCTCCGAGAGAGTGGCAGAGACAAGAAGAGATGGACGGGACGAGAACAGGAACATGAAGAGACAGAACGCAGACGGGTTGCTCAGACGTGGGCTTTCTTTCTCCCTTCGTTTGCATCTCGTCTGCTTTCTTTTCCTCATATCAAGACTGGATTCATTAATCAGCGCCCGGACGCCCGGACCGCGAAACTTGGTTCAGCAAGTGAGCAATGCGTCGCCTGCGCCTGGAAGCTGGCTGTTTCGCTGGGCCAGTCAGCCGCTGGTCTCAGCTGCACGAAAAAAAGCTCAAGTGCTGCTGTATCCAATCACTACACCCATACGTTTACATAGCCACTATTCACGGGAGTGTAGACGTCGTCGAGCTCATGTCTCCCGGACTTGTATCTCTTGGGCGTTGCGGACATGTCTGCCCAGCTGCAGCGCACCTGATGATTTCCCCCTGCGCCGACTAGCAGAGACCAGTGCAGTGCTACGCACGAATGCATATGCACACAGCCTCTCAGGTCAACCATGGTCCACGAAATAGCCCTGCTCTAGGAGGGTATGAGTACTTTGCGCCGCGTGCTGCTTACGGCTGAGGCCTGAGTACCGCTGAGGAGTGGAACGTGGAGTGTGGAACGTGGGACATGGGACAGGACCTGGACATGGGGCGTGGGACGTGGAACAACGCTGACGCTTGCTTCGTTAGCCAGGTACCGAAGAAGTACTATTGGACTGTTGCTGGTCACTCTCCGGGGGGGCTGGATTTCTGCTGCGGCTCTCAGTCCTCCCTCTTGCGTGAATGAATGAATGCGTGCGTGCGCAAAGGTCGTTTGCTCCCAGCTAATTCCATGTCTCTGTGTACGAAGCACTTTCAAGAAGACCCTCGCCCGGCCGATGCTCGCCTGCGTCCTGGAATCCTCGGTTCCTGAATGCCATCTATCCTATCATCCTGCATGTCCATTCGCATGTCCACCCGCATGTCCTTTCGCCTGCGGACGAAATCCCGACACGTCGCAATGGCCGCGAGCAGATCCATCCATGGCCGCGAGGAGATGATACGGGAATGCGCCAATTAGCACTACGGATAAATGGAATTTTGCATGTCATAACTCATTACCCAGTACTTTGTACACACATAATGAGGCATGCAATCATTCATTGTCCTTTTTTTTTGTTGCATATCGCTTGAAACCTGTCTTGGAGGATGGAGCCAGGTCCCAGGGTCCTAGTCTACCGCGGATTGCAGTCCACACACAAGTGCGCATCCTCATTGGCCACACATGTCAGAAGAGTCAAAAACATCTCACGTGTCAATAAACATGCAAGTCAGCTCTGTCGAATCAGCTTCGCCAATGCCCGCAAGTAAACAACCAACACGAGCTCACCCGGTGATGAGGCACATCGGCTGCGAGGCAACAATGGGCGAGAGGGTGTGAAGTCAACACCACGCATCAGTCGCCATTCCTCGCCATCAATGCCTCGCTCCACTACCGCTGATAGCGGTCCCCCTGTCGGATGCCTGGCTGGCCCTGAATCTGAGAGAAGAGCATTCGGGCTAAGATCTCTCTCCCCTAGCCCCTAGCCGCCGTTGGACGGCGAGATGAGGGCTCGCTCAACGGTATCGGATTTCGCGCACGCGATAGGCTGAGGACCCAACTCTGGACTGAAGCCAATGGATGGATTTGGTTCGTTGCTACTGGTCGAGCCAATAATTACTATGTAGGACATAGTATTCTCGACATCGAGAAAAAAACCGTCTGTCTCTCTCTCTTCTGTGAGTCTGACATTCTGACTCTCCCTCCCCACAGCCCCTCTCCTCCCCTAGCAAGGTCCTGTCATGGGGGCGGCTTAATTTGCCGACCCCGACAGCAGAAGCAAGGATAGATGAAGCTATAAACCCTCAATCGAAGCCCTGGACCTGTCTGCCGAGATTCGGGGACACAAACGGGACACGGGCTCGGTGATGACGACTTCGGGAATGCCCTCCCCCATCGTCCGTGGTCCTCGACTCCCAGAATAGCTTCCAGCATTCCGTCATTATAAGCTAACAGACAGTCAACAGCTAAACCTACGCATGCCCCAAAGACAACAGGTCCCCCCCGGCTCTGCCTCCCCCATCGCTGATTCGGTTCCCCCGTCGCATAATACTCCAATCTCATTTCTCTCCCAACAGGGGACTGGCCAATTACGTACAACCATGAGTCCGAGCCGGGCGTAATGATAGGTACGTACCCAGATCTGGCCACAGCGACTTTTCATTCGCGGTCCTGCGCCATGTGGGCCTGGCGATGGTGGCTTTTGTTGTTTTCACTGATCGACTGAGCGTGACTGGGAAGAACCTCATGCTTCCCACCATTAATTCATGCAGTGTGACGCGATAATCCCAGCAAAGACGGTAGATGGCAGATCCGGATGTCTTCCAAGCCAACGGCTGCCTGACATCTTCAACAGCATGGGATGCCGCATCCCGCAGACACGTCACGCATCAACATGGCCTCCCCGCTGAGAGTGTGAATCGTTGATGACGGCCACCATGGCCAACAAGAAATAAGCGTCCTTCTGAAGATTGCCTCGGCGAACGGTGTCCAACCGTGAGCGCGTTGTCTGTCCGGTGTGAATCTCGGTCTAGTCTGGCTTCGGCATAGTGGTGATATCCCCCCCAAAGCGTTCTGATGTGGCTTCCTCTCGTGGTGAGTTCCCTCGCGGCGCGGCGTTGATGGCTTGCTTTCGAGGGCCACAGCTCCCATCGTTTTTAGCAATTGAACAATGTAATTACCCACGTAATTGAGTATTTAAAAGACATAGTTTACGCGAACAAACAAGACTCAACAAACAGCTACCTTTTTAACAGTCGTGTTCATCCACACTGCCCTAGACGAGTGACACAATTGCAAAGATGCCTCTGGGTTCTTAAAGCCACATCAACTCAATAAAATGAACAATTCCGTTGCTACAGCCTAGACTTCTAATGTAACTAACGTCCATTCTTGCGATACATTTTCTGACCATTCTCCGAAAACGGCATGTGCTACCAGATCACCGAAATCACTGACGTTCCTCTCCATCGTCTGGCAAAGAACTTGGGCCAGTCTCGAGACCCAGTTCTGTCTCGGGACGCATTGAAGTTGCACGACTGGATCTCCTGCCATCATCTGACTCTCGCCGACTCTGAGTAGCTGTAGCGACAGAGAGCCTCTGTCTGGGTCTCCGGGGCCGTTTGGAAGGACTGAACGTATCGAGGTCTGTAGAAGATTCGGAATCGTCAGTCGGTGTTCTCTTACTGGTGATTTCCGGCGCCTGAGCATTTGCTGCTTCACTTGAAAGATCCAGGCCCAAGCCCAAGCCATCGACTGTATCCCCAGCTACCTTCTGGTTGGCTTGGCTAATCGCCTCGTCTCTTTGTCGTTTTGCCCAATCCCTACCATTACGGTACGCAGCAACGCCTATTCGGAATGTCGCAGGAAGGTCGTCCAAGTCCACACTGAGGACCTGCGTCATGGCGTACTCAGGCTCTGCTCCCGGCGCGGATGGTTGTATCAAATAGCTGGCATACATCTTGAGCGTCCCTTCGTGATAAACTGACGTCAGAGTGTAAGCGTTATTATCGTAATGGGGTTCCGATGCACCGTACGACTGAAGGCTATGTATCCCTCTCGCTCCTAGAGCACCGACATAAGAGGCCTGCGTGATCGCGGCTGGTAAGGACCCACCCGGGCCTTTTACTTCAAGAAACATATTTGGTATGATCGGGAGGTCGTGATGTGTAGAGGGAATGATGTAGTTGCTCAGGTCTCTGCGCACTTGTCTATCGAGTTGCTTAGCACATGCGCCATAGTATAGAGTTGACTTGCCCGGTATAACTGTGCCGTCAGTTAGATGGTCGAAGTTGTTGAATAAAACATCATAAGCGACGCAATTTCTATCCTCAATGTCTCCTTCGATTATCGGAATGACATTTGAGATGAGTTCACTCTCTTGAAAAGCCGAGGCATCTTGCTTTTGAAAGCTGTCAATCTTTCCGTCTGAGAATTGTGACTCGGAAAGAGAGGGACGGCGCTGACGTAAAGCTTGCTTGATCCTGGTGAGGTTTTCTGGCCGTGGTGGTTTTTGACCATTGGGATACTTATACTTGTCAGGCAAGATGTCATGATCGATTAGGTGTTGCTGGAAAGCTAGATCATATGGTCCTGTACTCTCCGTCGCCGCCGTGTTTTGAGTTGACTCGTCGGGCTCGACGGATCTGTTTCTGGATTCAGCGGCGGATGGTGCGCGGTACTGTGAGGTGTTAGCTTTCAGGATGACGAAAGTGATGACCATGTTGCAAAGTATTCACGAACCCCTCTTAGATCAGTGAGATCTGGGCCACCGTGCATTGAAAAGCCGCGGACTTGCCTTAGGCACGTCGGCGAACAGCGACCGAGGAATTGCTGAGGCGGCTGCAAATAGCTGTCATTCTCGGTGGTGGCGTGTCGGGCAAAGAGCCGACTGCTTCGTCTGAGCGATGAGTCGCGAGCGACGTTGGCGTTCCTCTGGCCTGATTCTTGTCGTGGGTTCCTTCGGCGCAGCTCTCGCAACGCGCTCGAACACAGGGGAATCTCTGATAAATCGTCCCAGAATAATGGTGGTGGTGTTGCTGGATGAGTGAGCTTCTGTCTCTTGGATGAACCGGAACACGAGGACTGTCGGTCCTCTAGAGGGTATTGTACCATGGCTATTCTTGGAAGCTTGACTTGGTCGTAGTGAAGGAGGAGGGCTTGGTGGAGAAAATATGCGGTTACCCTGGGTCGAGTACACCTGGACTGTTGGTTCTTTATAGAAAAAGGAACAAAGGCGGACAGCTTCTTTTCTCAACAAAAGAACAGCTTCGCGGGCGTTGCATGATTCACTTCATCCTCGGAGCACAGACTGCAGCATTCTGCTTGGGGAGACACTCTATCCTCTTGGCCCATGCCATGTTGTTCACAGCCAATGGCTCCCTCTTTATCTAGACGAAGTCTTTATCTCCTCTGAGGCCGTTGCAGCCTTGTGGAGGGGAACATTGGAACAGAGCTGTTCTCAGGCCATAGCATCAGGTCCGTTGCAGCACAACTCAACAAGCAGAACTGCTTGTAGTCCAAGAGACGAGCATAAGATTGGGTAAACCGTTCCAGGCGACCACGGTTCGGAAAATCGTGTGCCCGCAATGTTTGATGACGTGGATGGACTGGCTATCATGCCAGAGCTATCATCGTTTGTTGTACAAGGGGAAAAATTTGACGCTCCCGAGGTGGCACATGTTCTACCGTACTCGCTTAAGCATTTTCTTCCAGGACCCTTCCAAGGAAGTTGCATTCGCGATCCTCAACATGTTTGACAGTTAAGCTGCATTGCCAGTTGACGTCGCAATGCTATGACCTTTGCCCATAGCTTGCATCTATGGTTTGAGCCTATCAACCAGCAACCGTAAGTAGACCTATCAAATCAATACCTTCCTCCCACCGGCACTTTTAGGGGGCCTTATACCTACCTCTCAAACGAAACGATCCTCCTTCGCCTCGGCTCCTTGCTATCCACAACGCGATTGCCCATATCCTCCACCTCTCTGCAGCAGGGGATCACATCAACAGAAAAACTGCAGGACGCAGAGAAATTTGGTGTCAGGGAGGATGGCTCTACTACGCTGGATTGTTTGGTCACGCTTCGGATGGTCAATCGACGAAATCAGCGGCTGGACTCGAGCGCCAAGTTATGACACCGTAGTACCAGAGGATGCTCGTACTACACACTTTTCGCCATTCTGTTGGCTCCTCTATCTTCATTACTTGCCCGAAGTTGCTCCCTCATTCCTGTAGATCGAGAGACCGCTTCTTTCATCTCGTCATTCTTTGAGCGAACGCCCGAGGATGACATTGCGCCTATAACAAAGAGCAACCTGTAGACAAATACTAACTCGCGAACAAAAAGTAGCCTGCAGATAAAGATCAGCCAAAAGACGAGTAGCAAACAGAAACATTTCTATGTACTACCAGGCATTCACTGCCAGCTCAAGATGAAAAGACAAAAAATCTCCCACCCACAACGGCACCAACGAGCCTCTTTGCCTACAAAGGAGCGGAAGCTGAACCACCCATCATTTCCACCCCCAAGCTATTTCGACAACTTGTCGGAGACATTCCTAACGAGATATACGCTGTGGGAATTCGACAGAAGGACCACTGAAAGCTCTCGTGCCTCGGTGCCGCAAGAACGTCGTCCTCGTACCCGATACGCCATCGCCAAATGGAAAGAAAGCCATCCACCAGCGGAGCGCATCATTGAACAGTGCTACTCGAAGTGCTTACAGCAAATCAGGCTCTACGCAAGGCACGGTGGCCCAGATCTATGGGACGTGGTAGGGGTAAGTGGTGTTCTAAATGAAGTCTTTATCCAAGCTAACCTTTGCAGGCTGACATGCCAAACCGCCCTGATTCCCTGATGAGTTTGAACTCAAGCCTCCTCGGCCGCCGAAAACGGGGCGGGAAGCTCTCTTCAACTTATGAAACTGCGACGGACACGAAAATCACAAAGACTACTGGTCCGTACGATCGCACCTTCGAGCAACATCTTATCGACCATGGCATCTTCCCTTATCCTTATATGTACCCTGACGGTCGAGATCCCCCGAAGCCAAATAATATGGAGGAGATATTGCAAGCGCTTGCCAAACCTAGGGCATCACTAGACAAACTCTCAAACGAGGATTTTCAGAAGTTTGTCCAAGCCGATGCCCACGTGCGCAGAGACAGCGAAGTCATAAAAAACGTCATATCTGTTCTTGACGGAGAAATTCAGGATCACAAATCTGTCGCTTGTGGAACAAAATTCGAGAACCTCTACCAGTTGACTGACGGCTCTCTGGTCGCTGCGAACCCTGATGAATTGTATGGGGCACGCCCGGAACAGCTCCATCAGGAGGTTCGCGATAAGCTTGGCGACTTCATCGTGCCCTCGACGGGAAAGGACGTTCCCATTGCTCCGAGCTTCTTCCTCGAAGCAAAGGGACCAAGAGGGACGCTAGTTGTGGCGCGTCTACAGGCGTGCTACGATGGAGCATTGGGAGCAAGAGGCATACACAACCTCCGAGTATACGGATCGCCTGGCTTGCACAACTATGACAACAATGCCTATACCATTACAGCGACATTTTTAGCAGGCACTCTCAAGCTTTATGCTACTCATCCGATCCACGTATCTGCCGGACAAACACAGTTTGTCATGACAAAACTAAGGGCGTTTTCTTTGGATGATTGCTTTGACACCTTCCGGAAGGGAATGTCGGCGTACCTGAATGCGATAGACTGGACCAAAGAGCAGAGGGTTCAGGCTATCAAACAAGCCAACAAGAGAGCCGCCCAGCGCCCATCGACCCTATCGACCCCAGGAGATAACTCGGGAGACAGCCTTTCAACCGAAGCCAACAGCGAAGCCAGCAGCGAAGCCAGCAGCGACGACGGCATGATCTGGAGCCTTGGTTTAAGTGCATTGGCGCAGGCTGATACCAACGACGACGAAAATCAATCCGTCCATCTCCAGGGCCCTTAAAAAAGACGTCGCCGAATGACGACCAGTAAGCTCTGTCTTATTGATGAGGAGGAAAATGACGAAACGTGAGGCGGATCAGCGGCAAGGTCAGCTGTCTGGTGTTGACATGTTATGTAGTCGATAGGTATTAGTAGTCTAGAGAGGCACGGCCGACGTATTTCTTGGGCATCTTTGCTACCTGCTTGTGAATCTTGAGACCAGTTCGTTGACGGGACCATTCAACGCAACAGTTGGCGTGGTGGGTTCGTCGGTTGAATGCCGTGACCTCTGACATCCAGCGTATCTCCAAAATGAACAGCCGCCATTGCGTCACAAATGCCTATAGAGCCAAGGACTCAGATGGGATCAGAAGACATGATATATATTTTTAAAGGATTTAATTAGGCTATGTCGTGGTTTGTGGTGAATTAATTCGGCACGTCATCTTTATTGTTGCTCACCCAGCAATACTTTCGAGGCCCCCTGTGGTTGCAGGGGTCACGGAATAGAACCGACCAGCCCAGACAACCTCTAGCCCTAGCTCCCTTCCCATCTCCCTTCTGTTGGTCGACAACAACCTCTCATTGCCATCCTTCATTGCTGGACTCAGCATATACGTCATGCTGTTCTTAGAAGCGGGGTTCCTTGGAGCTGAGCTTGTCCAGTCATGATGGAGATACATCCCAGCGGTCAGCAGCTTAATACTCGCATGGCCGGAATTCGGTACCTCAACACCAAGACTTACACGACGGCCTGCGGGAAAAGCGGCATCTCGGAGGCGGCATACGGCAACAAATCCGGGCCACCATCTTTCATGGGATCCGAGCCTTCCGAGGCTGCCCACAGCCCGTTGTCAGAACAAGTACAAGAACAAGACTGCAAGACTGCAAGACGCCGGCAGGTCGCATTCAGCTGCCGCATCATTCTCCAGCGGTCCTCTGTCGAACATGGCCACCGCCTCTCGACCGCAGCCTGTCGACGGCCCACTGACACAGTCGGCCTCGTTTCTCGTCCTGTCCGTCAGCAACGCCCCAGACGCCCTCCAGACGGTCCGCCGCACGCTGACCGGCCTGGAAGGCCTCTCCAAGAACGTCTCCATGCGCGACCCGAGTTCCGCCTTCTCCTGCACCGTCGGCATCGGCAGCGACGTGTGGGACGGCCTGACACGCCGGAGGAGGCCCGTCGAGCTTCGCCCGTTCCGCGAGGTCAGGGGCGCCGCCCACACGGCCGTGTCGACCCCCGGAGACCTCCTCTTCCACATCCGCTCCGAGCGCCGGGACATCTGCTTCGAGTTCGAGCGCCAGCTGCTGCAGAAGCTGGGCGATGCCGTGGCCGTGGTGGACGAGACGGTTGGGTTCCGGTACTTTGACTTCCGCGACCTGCTCGGCTTCGTGGACGGCACCGCCAACCCCGTCGGCCCCGCGGTGCCGGCCTCCGTTCTCGTCGCCGACGAAGACGTGTCCGTGACCGGAGGGAGCTACGTGGTGGTGCAAAAGTACCTGCACAAGCTGGACGCGTGGCGGTGCCTGTCGACGGAGAAGCAGGAGGCCATCGTCGGCCGCACCAAGCTGGACAACGTGGAGCTGGACGACGCGGAGAGCGGCCAGCGGTCGCACAAGACGCTGGCGACCATCACCGACGAGCAAGACGTCGAGCACGGCATCGTGCGCGACAACATGCCGTTTGGGTCGCCGGGGTCCGGCGAATACGGGACCTACTTCATCGGATACACGCGCCGGCTTTGGGTCATCGAGAAGATGCTGCAGCGCATGTTTGTTGGCGATCCGCCGGGGCTTCACGACCGCATCCTGGATTTTTCAACCCCGATAACGGGCACTGTGTTCTTTGCTCCTTCAGCTAGTTTGCTGCAGAGTCTTGAATAAAATCCAGGTTCGCCCCGCGGGTGACTGCTTGACAGAGACCCTTCTTTCTTCCGTAATCAGCACTCTGCAAATGCCTATACCCGTCGAGAATGCCTCTGTGGACGTGTGATTTTCAGAGCTGCTGCAGGCCCGCTGTCCGCTCTCTCGGCGATTGTGTGCTCTGCAACCGCCATCTATGCGCCAGCCATCTTCAGCCTGCGTTCCACCGTTGCCCTCGCTGGGAGGTTTGTTTTGGTCCTCGCTCGACACCCTGACTCACTTGAACTAACGAGCCAACTCCAAACTCTCAGGATGCAGACTCGTACGATCCCGTGGCCCGGGATGCTGAAGGACGCGAGCTCGCCGAGCTGATCAACACCATCAACACCCGCGCCCTCGAGGCTCGGGCCAGCGATTTGCGCCAAAGACGTACCCTGCTCTGTGGAGCTTCATAAATATCCATTTGACCTTCTCGGCTCGCTGGATAACCCTGGCGGCTCTCATGTTGGCGCTTTTGCTCGAGAATCGCTCGTCGTCGGGCCTTTTTCTTCTTTGGAAGACTACCACACGTCTTCAATCCGGCTCATCTTGGACCTGATTATGCGAGAGAAGATGTACTCACTGCAAGCAGTGGATGCCTATCTAATCCACCGATATCTCCTTGACATCGTCCCCCGCGTTCTGCCTCCGGTCCATCATGGCCAGAACAGGTTCTACCTGAAGCACGCAGACGACAAGAGAGATCACATTCTGGTAGATGACGATTTCAACATCACCGGCATTATCGACTGGGAGTAGGCTCACACCGCGTCGTCTGCAAACGCCTTCAACTCCCCCATCGGCTTCCTACCGGTTGGAGACTTCTATCGCGGCAGCAACAGCCTCGGCGACGACGAGGTTGATTTTGCACGCCTGCTCGAGCACAAGGGCCATGGAGACCTGGCCCACTTTGTTTGGAACGGCCGGCTACAGCAGCGGTTTGCCTTCTGCTGCGGATACGACCTGGCGGACCGGGACGGATTCCTCGGCCTCTTCCGAGGGCTTCGAGACAAGGTAGGGGCGGACGAGGGCCTGGAATGGACCGAGTGGAAGGCCACTGCATTACAACGCTACAAGGACGACGCCGGGCTGCAGCGGGTGTTGACCAAGCAGGCAGCAGCCGTCGTCGTCTGGTTCAGCGTCTCAGTGAGACAGCCCCGTTGTACAATTCCCGCTGTCTCTTCGAGCCAACAGGCTGGAAACTGGAACGAGGACCCGGATTTCCACGTCGATCGATACTCTAAGGTCCAACTAATTAACTCATGGCGGGATGGCGGGGTAAGGCGATTAGCTCGCTACACCGGCATTAGCTGCATCAACTTGTAACTTGTCATCGTGGGGGTGAACAGACTAGTTTAACTACGGTAGTTCTTCAAAGAACCTTTAACCATAGAGTCTTTGCAATAGTAACATCAGAACAGCTGACACTTCATCAACTACTTATCTACCTAGTCCAGTCTAGGTATTCTTACTATATCTTTTCTCCGGGCAACTCCGCCGTCTTGTCTTTTCATCCTAGTCAACGGCTTGACCGAGACACAGCAGCAAACTTGGACAAAGCCGACTTCTCAAGTCTTATCTCCAGGTAAAATGTGCCGCTTGTGAAATCGTCATGTAGACGTCACTGCCACGCGCATACGAGGGTAGTGAATCGTGCCATCGCCCTGTGGGATTCCAACTGAAGCCCGCTCTCATGAAGGTAACTTGCTTCTGGCCGCGCCGCCACAAGTCTATCCTGCGTTCTCTTGGCTTCGGGCACCCGCGCGTGTTGGTCCGCCCCAACTGAGCAAATTCTCCGTCACCGAAGCTGTAGCATCCTGGTCCCATCTGCCTCCTCTGCACGCGGAAAGCCAGTTTCAGATTCGGGCGTCGCCAAATTGCGTGGCTGTGAGTTGGGTCTCCTGGTGCTACGTGAGATGCTGGAGTCGAGATAGTTGACCGTCATGGTGTGCAACGAACAGCTGAAACCGCAAGGGACCTGTCGTGTAAATGGCACTCTTTCCTCCAGAGACAAGGCTCTGCAAAAGAAACGACTGTTCAATGCGACCAGCCCGGGACAGGGGACCGACGCCTCGAGGCACGCAGCCGCCTTCGGCGAAGTCGATTGGCGTTGGTATGAGGGGATACCCGATGGAAGTCGAAGGGGATGACGGCCAGTTGACGGGACTGTGACGATCTTTTGAGCAGGGCGATGACTATGATCCGGGGATCAGGTTCCTTGATCGACTGCGTGGGCTCTGGGGGAAAAAGAAAGTGCCCGGCAGGAAAACGAGGCTGTGATGCTTGTGCCGGGCTGTGACGATCCCGCACCGGAGCCGTCTTTTGCCACGCGTGTGAACGCCCTTCCTCCATGGTGATGGCAGGGTCTTCGGCCTCGGGTTTCCTGGCGCCCTTGTCTTTATTCGCTGCTGAGATTGTGGAAGATCAGCCGATGTACTGCTGGAAACCAAACACAAAAGAAAAAAAGAAAACAAAAAACAAAACAAAAAACAAAAAACAAAACCACAGACAAGAGAACCGGACAAAAAAGAAACGTTGCGTACCCTTCTTCCCTTTCCCTTTCCACTTCCGACTAAAGACAAGTAGGTACACGTCCATCTTGACCTTCAACTCGGAGGACCTCATGTTTGTGAAGTTGAGGATGACGGAGAGCTGGAGGACACTGTACGACCCTTCGATCTTTAAGAGGTACTCATTTGACTTGACTATCGGGATCATCTTGAAATACGCCAGGAAGACGGCCACGGCCACGGCCACGGCGTGCCCGCTCGTCGTGGCCGAGTCGCTCGTGACCCCGAGGATCCCAAGGAGGACGGCGACGGGCACCACCTTGACCTTGGTGGCCATCAGGCACTGCAGACACCAAGGAAGGAGGCCATTCACTCGATCCATGGCGTGAGATGTGTAAGACGTGTTGTACTGTAGTGCATGCCAATCCTTTCCCGCTCGCTCGTCTCGCTTGTCAGTGCCAGTGCCCAAAGTGCCGCGCCGCCTCATATACCAAGCCTTTTTCTTTTTCCCCTTCCCCTCCCGCCTCCCGCCTCCCGGAGATCAGTTGTGAGAGATCACTTTTCTGCAGCTAACAGCGGCCCCCCCCCCCCCCCACCCCC